>OY720044.1:4896567-5376506 GCA_963082485.1 Eudonia mercurella
GGTACGAAGTCCGCCAGTCTGCTAGTAAATTAATAAAATAAAGTTAATAAATGATGGTTGACATACTGTTTGCTGTTACCAATTTGATTTAAAAAGCGTGAAAGTGGACTGCATTTATTTTTCGTTTACAGCAGAGTAAAGCTTACCATTCTAGTGAGTCCAGTGCTGGGCCTCTCGTCGGGCTCCCACTGGTCGTCTTCACCTAGTCGGTCAGCCGCCGTTTTCAGCCAGCACGACCATTCGCTAATGCATCTTTCCAGTTTGTCAACACCAACAGCTAGTGTCAAGAAACGAATTATAACTATAATTGCATATATTTTGTATCTAATGATAATGAAATAAACTATTTTCATTTCATTTCATTTTCATTTAATTTAATTTAATTTCATTTTCAACTACTTTATGCAACTTGGAAGAATTTATATTTATGGGCAATGCACTGTTTTACTTCATTATTAATGAAATTGCAATGATGTTGAATGCAAACTCCTTTTAGGTGTCCGACGTTGTTTCTGCCGAGTTGTCGACCGTGGTCATGGTGATCACGGTGGTCATAAAGCCTAGAATACCAATAATAAGTAGTTTGCGTTACACACCGTTAAAGATACTACAATAGAAAAGAAGTGTACGCACTCCTATTTTGTGCTGTCCCAATTTTCCTAACTCCCTCTTTTAAGAAATCCCCTTCATAATGCTCCGAAAGCGTTTAAAAGCAAATGCTTTTAAACTCTTGGCACGCGCAAACTTCACTTTTAACGCCCGATTTCAATAACCTATCTCTGGTAAGAGACAGGCCTATCTTAGTTTAGTTACCAAGCAACCGCTGTTATTTTCCCATAATTAACAGAAATAACTAAGCAACAAAGCTCTGGTAGGCCTATCTCTTGCTGAGGATAGGTTATTAAAACTGGCCGTAAGTGTTCTATAAATATAGAACACTTAAAATTGAAGAAAAATTAGTGAATCAAAACAAAAGATGACGATCATAAAGCAAGTGTAATTTTTTTGATTCCTCACCATTGTTAGTCTGAAGATCGTCCGGGTTAATGTCTGGTAGGCTGTTGTTGCCCTCTTCCGATTCCTCTTGTAGTGACACTTGGTGGAATCTTAGTATACCTGTTAAAAAAGCATGTTTAATAACGACAGATGTGGCTAGTAATAGTAAACAAGACAAACAAAAAAATCTTACACAAATACCAACCACATAAATAAGTACATAATCATATAAGTGGATTAGATATTCATCATCATCATCATCATCAATCAGTCTATACACTCCACTGCTTGACATAGGCCTCTCCAAGATTAGATAAAATTTTTATTTAGAAACAAAGACAATAACAAGATAATAATTACTTAAACTAAAAATTAAACTTATAAAAAACTATAAACTTAAACCTACACAAACTATAAATAAAAATACTGCCCCAAATCATCCCCATCAGGCAGAATTCCCAGTAAGCTAGCAGCGTTGCCACGTCGGATAGCAATGCTTATACGCTGGCCCAAGTAGCTGCTAGCTCTGGGTCCCAGGTGGTTTCTACTAATTTTATAGAAATATCTTTTAAAAGTTTGTGAGCACCCGGGCCCCATGGACCTAATGTCTCTACCCCAAACGGCTCAAATATGAGATCCCTAGTCAGATTATCACACTTTCGCCGTTTATAGATTTATTAGATATTAGATTTGTCCAGTAGTGGACGTCTTTTGGCTGAGATGATGATGATGATGATGATGACTAGTTTATCACTTTCCATAGTTTTACTTCTTGTTATTACGGGGAATGGGGTTGAGAGTAAAAACGTGAGTTCACTAGTTAGCAATCTATTTTAGACTGTCGTACATCGGCTGACCGCCGTATCACCGGCACCGAACTTACGTCTACCCTCATATTCCTAACATCCCTCCACCAATAATTTACAAAATACTTATAACTATGTTAACAATGACATTTACATATTAACAGTGTAACTATATTAACAATGACCTATATGCTACAATTTGTAGTTTATGTTTGGGTTACGCGGGCGCAAGGTAGGCGGATCGTAGCGCCTCTCCGGAGATGTGAGTGGACCCACCGCAGCCTTAGGGTCTCTTGCTGCCGGTGGTCCAGGCGACGGGTCTTGCTCGGGGTCAGGGGCTGTCGGTTCTGCACTCTGACAGGCGAGGCACTCTTCACAATCATTAACCTCGCCAACCCCTTCTTCTGGCCTCTGAACGGGTTCTACTAATTCCAGTACCGGTGAGGCCGCAGGAACATCTTCTGAGTGCATGTGAGATCCTACGTCTAGAGGTGATAACAGCAGGCCGTTGGTTATTCCCACACTTGGAGAAGCGTGTACATGAGGTACTACTAGGTCTGATGCCGACTTCGCCCTGATTGGTGATGAAGAAGATAGATCAACCACCTCTAGCTTCCCCTTCCATTCATGAATCTGATTAGTATGTCTCTTTATTATGCGGCTATCATAATCGCATAACTGGATTAAATAAGCTGATCTTCCTAATTTCTTATTAACAACGCCTTTTGCCCAAAAAGTTCTTCCATTCTGATGTATTTTTACTAATACGCTATCGTTGATACCAAAGTCTTTAGTTCTCCTTCCCTTGTAATATCTGGCCTGCAAGGACTGATTTTTTCTAACTGTTTCTTCCAGTGTTGTATCGGATGTTGAGGGTGACGAATTTAACAAGTCCAAACGACATCTTAACTTTTTCCCGAAAAGAACCTCAGCTGGGGATTTGTTTGTGGAAGAATGAACAGAGTTACGGTAGCTGAATAAAAACTCATTGAGCTTAATATTTAAATCGTTGCCTTTACCCATAGTCATAAAAATTGATTTGAGTGCCCTTTTTATGATTTTAACGTAACTTTCCGCCTGTCCGTTACTAGCTGGGTTATAAGCTGGTGACGTTAAATGTTTTATGCCATTGCTAGAACAAAAATATTCAAACTCGGACGATACAAATGATGTGCCGTTATCAGTACAAATGGTATTTACTAATCCGAATCTTGCCATTAATTCGCATAATTTTTGAATGACTACCTTAGACCCATAACCCGTACTAACGTCAAATACCTCGACCCATTTAGAATAGGCATCAACCACGACTAAAAACATTTTATTGTTTAACGGACCCAAAAAATCTAAATGAACCCTGTGCCAAGCTTCCGGCGGGTACGGCCAGACGGTGAGCGGTGCGCGCTGCGGGGTAGGCCGCAACAGCGCGCACACTTCGCAGGCGCCGGCGGCTCGCTCCACGTCCGCCGATAAGCCGGGCCACCAAAACCTAGATCGCGCATCCACTTTCATTTTCGTGGCACCTAAATGACCATTGTGTAATTCCTTTAAAATAATGTGCCTAAGCTTTTTCGGTATTACTAACTTAGAACCTCTCATTAGGCAACCTTTTTCAACTGCAAGTTCAAAACGGGACCCAAAATAAGGACGAAGTTGTTTTTCAATGTCTCTGGTTGGCCAACCCGATAACGTAAATTTAATTACTTTAGACAAAACCGGGTCCACATTTGATGCACCTTCCACATCTTTGATAGACAACATAACTGAATCTGCATCAAATACAAAGTTAATATAACACGCCTCGTCAATTAAGCTATGACCGAACTCCTGCGAAACCGGTTCCTTTTGTCTAGCGAGTTGTTTACTACGATCGCGATCGCAACCATCTGGCTGCGGCGACACGGAGCGACTAAGATAGTCTGCACAATTGGATGCGCTATTTACGTAATCAATTTTATAATTGTAAGCCGACAAAAATAATGCATATCTTTGAAGTCTATTCGCAGAAACCTCCGGGACACTTTTTTGTGGGTGGAAAATTGACAAAAGTGGCTTATGATCGGTTCTGAGTAAAAAGGGTTCCGATCTCCCGTATAAATACTGATGAAATTTACGAACACCGAATATAATGGCAGTTGCCTCTTTTTGAATTTGACTGTAACGTTTTTCAGCCGCGTTCAATGAGCGAGATGCGTATGATACCGGTTGCTCAATTCCGTCGCGCTTTTTATCCACTTGTGATAAGACCGCACCCAGACCCCATGGTGACGCATCCACTGTCAAAATAATTTGTGCATCCGCGTTAAAATGCGTTAAGGTGTCGTCCGAAGCAAGATATTTCTTTACGGTCATAAACGCGTCCTCATGAATTGAATTCCAGTGCCATTTAACACTTTTTTGTAACAACTCGTGTAACGGCGCCAAGATACTAGAAGCATTTTTTATGAATGACCTATAGTAATTAACCATTCCGAGGAAAGATTTTAATTCGGTTACATTTTCAGGTTTTTTTGCATCGATAATACTTTTTACTTTCTCGGGACATTTATGTAAACCATTCTTATCGATAATAAAACCTAAGTAAGACACAGATTCCTGGAAAAAATGACATTTGTCTTTCCTTAACACTAACCCCGCATTCTCTAATCTGCGAAAAACTTCATTTACTCTGGCTAAATGAATACTATCTGATTCCCCAGTGATCAGGATATCATCCAGAAACTGAAGGACCCCGTTATTTAAAAGGGAAGAATCGCCCTCGCCCGGGACTACCGGTTCATTTTCAAGTAAAGACTGACGTTCTGCTCTGAGGTAATAAGAATATTTTCGAGCGTTCTCTGAAAAATAGCCGGTGCGCTTGAAAGACCGAACACGAGTCTCGTAAACCTGTAAAGCCCTTTATGCGTATTAATACAAGTTAGGTCCCGCGAATCCTCATGTAATAAAAGCTGATTGTAAGCTCCAGATAGATCTAGCTTAGTAAACCGCAACCCGCCATGTAGCTTGGCAAAAAGTTCTTCTACTTTAGGTAAAGGATATTTATCCACCAACAACTGTTTATTTAAAGTTCCAGAAAAATCAGCGCAAAGGCGAATTTTTCCATCCTTCCTTAAAACAGGAACTATTGGGCTAGCATAGTCTGAAAACGGCACAGGTTCCAAAATACCTAACCCTACAAGTCTGTCTATTTCCTCGTCTAACTTCGCTTTAAGTGCAAACGGCACTGAACGAGCTTTACAATAAACTGGTGACGAATTGGGTTTTAAATGAAGTTTGACTTCAAGACCCTTACAACAACCCAGCTGATCTGAAAATAGCCTTGGGTATTTTTTTTCAAAACCTTCGACTTCTGGGCATTTGACTTCACACGTGTTAACATGACAAATCTGAAGCTTAAATTTGGCTATAAAATCCCGGCCGAGTAAGGGTGGACCACCATTTTTAACCACAAAAACGTTTAATATTTCTTTCTTACCTCTAAAATAAAAAGGCAAAACGATAGTGCCTAAAGTCTCTATTGAGCCCCCGTTATAACTCTGTAACATCTTACTGCTTTTCCATAACCTATATTTTGAGAAATATTTCAAATACATAGTATCGGAAATGACGGTCACAGCAGACCCAGTATCTACTTCAAAACATAAAGAAATGTTATCCACTAATACAGACTCCTGCATAGGTTCTCCTCTATACGAGCGAATATTAAAAAACAAACGCTTACCATCATCCTCTTCATCCGAACAACACTGCAAGAAATGCTGATTTTTTTTATCACTATTTTTATTCGCACACACTCGCTTTAAATGGCCTTTTTTTCCGCACGTAATACACAACGCATTTTTAAAACGGCACTTTTTGCTTAAATGACCGAAATAACCGCACACTTCACACTGATCGGACGATCGAACCGCCCCAGTTCCCGGGGCGCGGCGAGGCCCGGGTGCTAGGGGACCCCGTCCGTGAGCCGCCGGTGCCGCCGCCATGTTGTACACGTCGACGGCCGCGGGCTGCGCCGCCGCCGCTGCGTGGCTGCCGTAACGAGCACCATCCCTGGCGCATCGGACACTGTCTGCTAGCTGCAGTGCTTTTTGCATCGTTAGCCCATCCGTGGATTCGGTGAACAACCGGTCTCGCTCGGGTCCAGTAATCATACCGAGAACGAACCGATCCCGCAGAGTTTCTTCCAATGTAGACTCCGGAAACCCACAATTCTTGGCCAACCCGCGCACGCGCGCCGACCATTGCGGGAATGATTCATTTGTTGTTTGAACGGCACTGTGAAACTTATGACGTTCCGCAAAACTACAAATTTTAGTTTTGAAATGACCGTTAAACAAACTTATGACCTCTTCATATGCTAAAATTCCAACATCCTTGGGTAGGGCTAAATCTCGGATGAGTCTATAAGTAGTTTCTTCTAAACTACTAAGTAGAATTGCCCTCCGTCTTGTTCCCAACTTGTCTTCGGCCGCTGTGATTCCGTTAGCTTGAAACCATTGCTCTAGTCGACCTATATACGTCCCCCAATCTTGAAGCTCGTGGTTAAACACCTTTAATACACCAACTGACATTGTTTATTTTGCTTAAAGGTAATAAAAGCGTAAAATTCGGACTGCGCCACTGTTATTACGGGGAATGGGGTTGAGAGTAAAAACGTGAGTTCACTAGTTAGCAATCTATTTTAGACTGTCGTACATCGGCTGACCGCCGTATCACCGGCACCGAACTTACGTCTACCCTCATATTCCTAACACTAAAAGTGTATCTGTAGGATATTAAATAGCAAAAACCTTAAGGGTGCGCCGACCAAAAAAAGCCAAAAGTGTAGTCACGGTTAAGTTGATATATGATGAAAAAGCTATCGTATTACATACATAAACAAAATATATATTTAGTATCAAAGGGAACGTGTTTACAATTAGTCCGACCCATAAATTCATAACACACTAGGTATAGGTTTTTCTACAATATCATTTAAAGTTGGGCAAAAATCATGAAAATGAGTGGTGGCGTTTAGTTGATATCTTAGGGGCTTATTAATAAACAAAGTGTAAGCTTGGAGTAGTTACTCCGTGTTTTGTCTCTTTTACTCTAATAGGAAATGACGTTTACACGACGGGAACAAAACACGAAGTAACTATTCCAAGCTTACACTTTGTTTATTAAAACGGGGGTTTACTCTAAATTATTATACCTCTAATTATGTCTAAACAATAACCAATGTCTTAACTACAAATCGTCCGTCTCACATTTTCGATTTATCGAGCGGTTTTTAAAATTATTATTTTTAAAATTAACACGTTAAATTCTCCATACAAAATTAGTATCGCCGCGAGGCATCAAGGGTATGTTCCGATATACACTGCGAGCACTCTTACTGGTGAGAAAATTGTTCCGTTATGGACTGACAGTATACTGCCGCAGTATCCTAGGGAAATATATGACGTCATAAATCGTCGCCATTTTTGTACTGTAAGCACTGGCATTTTCGAGGTAAGGTGCTCTCAGTGCTTTGATCACGTGATCAACAGCGTCCAGAAATGACATGGATGACAGCATGGATGACGGTATATTGGACTGCGTTCCGTTTTAAACAGTAACCAGTATAGCTAACTATAAAGGAACGGCTTCGCAGTATACTAAATTGACGTCACACCTTACAGTGCTCGCAGTGTATATCGGAACATACCCCAAATAAATATGGACGAAGACATTTGAAATAAAATATATGACACCTGTCACTTACGGACGGAGTACCCTTAAAAAATTTTTTTAATGTTTCTGTAGCATGTTTGTTTACCTTTATGCGGCTGCAAGAGCCAGGCGTACAGCCTCCCCGCGGCGAGGCTGTAGTACAGAACGGGAGCTTTTTGCTTATTCACCACTTCTAACATCTGGTCCACCGTAGATGGACTCCAAGGCTCTGGGCGCTCTTTGGCTGTGTCTTCTGACGCGTTCCTGCTTAACAGAATAACAGCTATATATGCTGATATAATCTGATATAATCTTATATATACTATATATAGATATCATCAGCTCATTTTATGTCTCCACTGCTGGGGCACGAGCCTTCCCAATGGATGGATAGGGAGAACGGGCCATGAACCACCACGCAGGCTCAGCCGGGACCAACGGTTTTACTTGCCTTCCGAAGCACGGAAGAGCTCGAGATGATAAATTTTTGGTTATCCATCCGATGACCGGCCTTTGCGAAAGTTGCTTGACCTCAGCACTCGCAGACCTGGCGCGTTAATCACTGCGCCATCGGGCTCCTCATATATGAATAAAGAAGTCAAATACAAGGAGCCAGCTAACCCAAAACTTTGGGAAATTGAATGGTTAAACCAATGTGCTTGGCAGCAACCGCGCTCAGCGTCAACGAGCGCTTCTTGTTTCTCTGTTTGTATGTAGATGATCAAAGCCTCCTCTCTGAATCTAATCAAACTGCCAATGACAGTGGCACCCAGGGTGTGTATCCAGCCAGGTACACTACACTACACGCTAGCATATTGTCAAAGCACAGGAGCTTTACAGCGTATGAACAAAAGTGCCTGTTAACCCGAGTTGAGGACATAGCATATACAGGCTCCCTTTATTAGGTAAGGGTACATAATCTGGAGTGTTGCTGGCTAGCAACAGCTGGCTAGCAACGGCTGGCTAGGGGCTCCTGATAACTTTTAGGGACTTCGACTACTGAAGCTCTATTAAGATTCAAACCATCAGTTTTATTCCCCTTTGCGCCTCATCTGAGTGCACTGGTGGATAAGGGCGCAGGCACCGTCTAAGCGTCTTTACTTACAAGCAATCGCACAAGGAAATCTTAAAGCAAGCAGTATCTGTCTACAACACGCGTCCGCCCTTGTACCCGTATATGATATCTCCATTGAACGGAGCTGAGCTGAACGGAGCAGCTATGTGGGAATTAACCAATTGAGTTCCTATAATTAACGGCTCTTCTCCGCTTCGCATCAAGGTTGCTCCACCCAGCTCCACTCCGTCTCAATGAGGTTTAGATGCGGATAAAGCTGCTTCGTCCAGCTCAGCTCCGCTTCAATGGATTGTCAACATAAGATCTGGAAGGGGGCTTCGGTTCGGTTACACATTCGAGGCCATAACGTGGCCATAATTAGCTAGATATATTCCCATAAAAAGTACCTTTGCGAGGTGTGCAGCTCAAGGTTGGCCTGGTTGAGTGTGCCCGGTGGCTTGTCGGGGGTCGAGTCGAGCGCTCTGCAGCGGCCACGTTCAGCGACTACCAACGCTTCAGGGTGGCGACCGAGCTCTGAAAGAATGATTGATTAAATTTTATGGGTATATATAATATTTACAGTATGGTGTTGTCTCCTTCGAATATTCTTGTATTTGTCAATGGGATTTGTTCAAAAACTCTGAAAGAGTGTTAATAATGATGTCTGTACACTTATATATTTTATTGCACCTGTTGATGGTTTTTTAAAATAGTTACATCGAACTTAGTTTATTTGCACTTCCATTGCTGAAAAACCAACAGTTTTAATTCCTTTAAAGCGTTTTAAGTTGATGTAAAACTAACTACAAAACAAAGTTTCAACTAATGGGGCCCATCGCTTTAAAACAATCTCTTTCATAAAACCATTCGTATGGAGAATTAAACAAATAAATATTTGTAAAAATCTGATTAGGCTAATTTATTTTTTGTTGTGTTCGTAATTGTCAAAACTAGATAGATAGATAGATAATTTATTTACACTGTACATTACTTTACATGTAGATTTGTATAAAAACAAGTTTTCGTATTAACAAATGAAGATTTGTTAATAAACAATATTCATCAACTAACCAACGAGGACTCTCTGCAGCGCGTGGTGCGTGGAAGTGTAGAGGGCAGCGAGCCTCTTGTCCCGGTGTTTGTCCCCGCCCGTCTCCAGGACGCCCAGGGCGGCTTGGAGCTGTTCCTTCGCCTCCTCCAGCTCACCCGACGCCCATAGAGCGAAGCCTAGCTTGTGACGCACTCGAGCCTGTGAAAATACCAATTTGAGGAGTATCTTTTTTGAAATGTAAAAAAAATATGATTTTTGGCCACCTATGGTTTTAACAGCATGCCTGCGTGTGTCATACAAATTTCATATCCTGCGCACGACCGCGCGCGCCGCGCTCCCAACAAGACTGGCGCGAGCAACGACGTGCCGCAGTATTTACGTGTCTCCCATTCGGCTGAGAGCGAAAACGACGTAGTGGCAGCCTGCGCACGCTGTTACCACTGGCGAGGAACTAGGCATCGCGAAATATTTAAGTCCCGCTCTCGCATGTCGGTCTCTTTTATTTAACTATCAGCTGACCCGCAATAGTGCGAGTTTTGTTTCCTTGATTTTGTATAAAGTGGCTAACAATTTTAATAAAGACATTACGACTGTGGTACTCGTCTTTTAATCATCTACCTAACAACCGCAACAAGCATTACCAGATTTTAGGAAGAAACTTAAGGTCTGTAGATACCGACCAATTCTCATAAGGTTACTATGATGACTTAGGTTACTATGATAACTTATCTACCTAGTAGAAATTTCACTATGTCGCACTAAGTGCTTCATGTCATCATTTTTACTGCGCACTGGCAAGGAGTGGAATTCTCTGCCATCGTCTGTGTTCCCAAAAACTTATAACCTGAATTCCTTCAAGGCGAGAGTTAATAGGCATCTTCTGGGGCAGCTCGCTCCATCGTAGACCTCATCTACGCTCACCATCAGGCGAGATCGAGGTCAAGAGCTGTCTTATAAGGCATAAAAAAAAACTTAACGTCTGTAGATACCGAACAATCCTCATGGGGTTACTAGATGATGACGGGATAGCACCAGATTTTAGGAGTACAACAAAAACAACAAGAGAGAAACTTAAGGATCTTCGGTTGAGGTTAAGAATCTGTTACGAGTAACTTCGATAAGTACATACCCTAGTTTATTGTGATCACCAGCCCGCATTTGGCAACATAGGCATCAATTATAGCGATGACTTTATTTATATTACGAATCAGTGGGTAAATATCTAGACTAACTACTTTTAATTTGGAAATAAGTTGTAGCTTTTTTTGGTACGAGCCGAATTCGAATTTCGCCAAGTTGGTAGAGCCACGATAACTTAATTGGAAGTGCACAGACCTGACCCGGTTTGTCACAGGGTGCGGATTTAAATGCTGCTCGTGTAAGTTTTATCAACACATTTTTTTATAAAATGTACTTTGTTCGCAACAAAACTTACGTAAAACTACGAGTCATCATCTCAGCAAAAAGACGTCCACTGCTGGACAAAGGCCTCCCCCAAGGATTTTCCACAACGACCGGTTTTGGGCTGCTCGCATCCAGCGGCTTCCCAGATCTTTAACCAGATCGTCGGTCCACCTTGTTGGAGGCGTACCGAAAAGCGCAGTGTGGGCCGGCTTCCAGGCCTCGAAAACTACGAGTATATATACTTATTTCCACAATTATAACTAGTTTTACTTTACCTCTTGGTCGATGTCGGCGAGCCCCTCGGTGGCGGCGAGTGCCTGACGTAGGTAAGAGACAGCGCTGCCGCACGCGCCCATGGCAAGATGAGCACCCCCCAACTCAGCCAGAGCTTGAGCTCGGCCTCGGGTATCACCTATGGACATTTGGAACCATTTGGAGTCAAGTTATTATCATCAGAGTGTAAGAGAAAAAAGAGGAAAAGGGGCAGATTGAATCAAGTGGCCTTTTCAGCGTCACCGGACATTTTGGAGGCAGCAAGAAACTTGAAGGGTTCAAGCTGTGTGATCAAAACACCGTCAGAGGGTTTCTAGAGAGAATCTAGGGGCATCACGTAAGCAATGTCCTAGATCGAACCTGTCAATGCTAATGCTAGTTGAATCCTGTTTCGGCGTGGTTAATATAAATTGAGAGGCACACAATAATAAATATTAATTTCAAATAAGTGTTTATGTCGTCATTTTTAGAAACTAAAATTAAGTATCATAACATAAGTAAACTAATAATATCACAGTAAGTTAAAGCATTGTTGTTATAAGATGACAGTTCGTTAACATTACTGACCCCAATTGGACAAGCCAGCGTGGTGGATAATGACCTGATCTTCCTATGAGCTAAATTGTTAATGCTAGTGGGACGTTTATAGGCTTTGTCATGATATATTTTATGCAAAAAGTTCTAACCTGCAGCGGTGGCGTGCCTGAGGCGGGACTCGTGCCAGCGAGCTGCCTCAGCGTGCGCGCCCATAGATGCGTGCGCGGTGCCCAGCCCGCCGCACGCACGCGCCTGTGGACACAACACGCGTTATTATACACTAAAAAACGGAACGGAAAAACGTTTGACCTTTGCACCTGATGATGATAAGGACTCTGGGCTGGGTCCTACTACACCGAGGCCTATACAGGAAAGCTTCAAGGCTATTGATAATTATGTCAACGATGCTGTGGAAAAAGGTATTCGAGTGTTCGTGATCCAGTCGTATTCCGGGCAAGGTTCTTTCGCTAGACTTCATGACCAATGATGGTTATGTGATATAGTGGTCAGTTGATTTCTCACCAGGTAATACTTGCAGATGCGTGACGTCTATGGCAATAAGCTTCAAAGCTATTGATCATTATGATGAAGATGTTGTGTTACCTGCAGATGCGTGAGTCTTTTCTACTAGGCTATTTTATACAATGTTGTTAATGAATATGGTGAAGACGTACCTGCTTGAGGAGCTCGATGGCGCAGTGGTTAACGCGCCCGGTCTGCGAGTGCTGAGGTTAAGCAACTTTTGCAAAGGTTGGTCTCGAGTTCCTCCATGCATCGGAAGGCACGTAAAACCGTTGGTCCCGGCTTAGGCAGTCGTTAACAACCACCAATCCGCACTGGACCTGCTTGGTGGTTTATAGTCCGTTCTGCCTATCCATCCATAGGGAAGGCTCGTGCCCCAGCAGTGGGGACATAAAATAAGCTGATGGTGATGATGATGATGTACCTGCAGATGCGTGAGGCCGAGCCGGTGCGCCAGCTCGAGCTCGGCGCGATGATGGCGCACGGCGGCCGCGTGCTCGCCTAACGCGTGTTGCGCTGCGCCCAGCGAGTGGCACGCTTCAGCTTCCATTATCTGGTTGTTCAGCTCTCTAACGAAAACGTACACTAGTTTGTAGAATTGTTTTTAATGAAGTCTGGCGAAACGGCTGGCGTTTCTTTTGCGATGGCTGCGTGACTGTTTTTTGGAAGGCAGCAAAATATGTTATGTCGGTATATAGTTTCATATACTATTCACTTAATACTGATTACATTCGTTATCATATCGCTTGTAACTGTGCCGAAATATTTTTCCATTCTTGTGTCCGATCCGACCGCAACGGACAATCTAATAGAAGACGGGGACTCTTCACTAGCCAAAAATGACGAAGAGCAATATCTTTCCAAAAAAATATTATAATATTTTGATCGTGTTCATATTCCATTTCACAAATAAAAAACACACACAAAGTTAGTTGAACATTAAAGCTTAATATCTCAATATTCTTACTTCGCAATGTTCTTCTGGTGCTCCAGACAGAAGACCGCTTGCTCCAAGTTGTTGAGCGCTATATGCAATGCGCCCAGCTCGCCGTACGCTTGTGCCTTCGCTTCGGGCACGCCGAGCTCATGAGACACCACCAAACGCTTTTCCAGACACACCAGTGCTTGTTGCAGGTTCCCTATTGACCTGGAAAAGAAAGATAAACGTCGGTCTCATTCCGAAATACTTTAAACATGAATTTTGGGATAGATGTTCCTACTTGGAATAGTTGATTCCGTATCAATTTCAGTCAATAGTTTCAAAACTTTTTAAGAAATTCATTTAAGTATTTATTAAAAACAAACTAAAACTGTTTTTCGACAGTTTTCAGTGAAGAGGTTAAACACTTTTTTATTTAAATTGAAAATCTTTTAGACCAGTAAGTAATCTATCAATTTGATTCAGTACCAATGAGATATTGTTTTTTTTTTGGACTGTGTGACACTTACTTGTGGCTCAGCCCCAAGCCCCTGTAAGCTCTTTCCTGTTCCCTTTTGTTGTCCAGCTTTAGTGCAGCTGCTAGATGCTGCTCATGGCACTTAACTGCCTCATCTGGATCGCCGAGCGCGTCATAGCAGTCGCCAAGCGAACCCAGGGCACGGGCCTTGTCTAGCTGGCAGGTTGGCGTGCTCACACGCTCTAGAATGGCTAGTTGCTGCAAAGAAATTGAAACCTTAATGGTATGTATATTAAAAGAGATATTTGCAAATCTCCTCTCTTAAAACTTTTTGCGGGTAAGTACTTTACTTTTTATGTCACCTGATGTTAGTGATGATGAGGCCTTAGATGGAAGCGCACTCCATACACTGAGGACCCATTGCATTGGTAAGTAACAACATTGAGATACCAAGTCCCTCAGTAGTTTTTCAGATGATATGATTAGATACGATGAAGGCTAAACACTTCTTTATTGTGAAAAAAGCTACAAATAATAAAGGTTAAAGCTACGATTACCGCTTCTTCATGCAGGGTAATGTATTCTTAATTGAAATGGAGATGGCGTGATGCTTCACAGTTTTTCAACAAACCTGTTCTAAATAGCCGATTGCATCTTCATAATGCCCCATGTTGAGTTTAGCGATTCCTAGGTTTCCATAAGCTTGCGCTTCCAATGCACAATCTTGCAGTTCTTGAGCTCTTTCTAGTTGCTCCTGAAATATCAAATTAGAATTGAGTTAGTCGTTCAAGGCAGATGTAAGGTACATCAGCTTTTGGTTTTGAACCGAATGGTAGACTTACTAAAAAACAAATAACCATTTAAACGAATGTAAACTTATAAAGACTTTATTATAATTCTTTTTATTTTATTTTATTTTTTTTATTTTTAAAGAATCAAACTCAATTAAATTTAAATTTATTTTTAAAATTTTATTTTGAACAATTAAATTTTCATATAGATTAAAATTGATATTACTTTAATATTCTGTTGGAGTTTTCCAATAGTTTCCTTTTGTAAAGTTTCAAAATAACTGAAACCTATAATTTTCTGTGTCAATCAAGTAGAAAATTATTACTTAAAAAATACAATTTACCTGTAATACGATATAGCTAATACAACTATAGTGAAACATGGTTACTTTAGAATTAAGAGTAACATTGATAGCAACTTCAGATTCTTTAGTAGCCCAGGCACTCTAGTTATAAGATGCCCAGGCGCTGCGAGATCATGCCGCAGGCTTACTTTCTACGAATTAAGAGATCAAAAGATGTTGTCAATGTGACAACTGATTGGATGGATTCATAAGTGCCCCTCTTCATTGTAGCTGTATAAAGTGCACTGTACCCTGTAACACCGTGCCGCGTGCGAGTAATGCCCGAGCGCCATGTGTACCGCGCCGAGGTGTGAGTGCGCGCGCGCTTCTCCCGCTGCGTCGCCCGCCTCCTGGCGAAGCGTCAGTTCCTGAACAACAAGCTAATATTATCAAACCTATCGTCATTAGCCTATGAACTTCCTACTGACGATCTCAGACCTTCCAACATAACCATTCGAAGATCAGGCAAAAGTCTAAAACGTTGGCTCAATGCTGGTTGACGTCAACATGATAGGAACAAAACACGGAAAAACTATTCGAAGCTTATTCTCTGTTTAATTGTAAAGCCCCTGTGTCTAAAACATGATAAAATCAGAGATGATAATCAAATATAACCTTAAAAAACAATAAAAATCTTTTAATAGTAAATACTTAGTAGTATCTATAAACACCTAAAGCAAATTTATAATATGACACATGAGAGTTGATACAAAATTCTTAAGTCTTACTTGCGTATGATGACCTAATGCTGCATCAAGTCTTCTCTGTAGTCGCCTCGCTAAACCTAAGGCGCCACACGCAGCAGCTTCTAGGGAACGATCTCGAGCCTGCAAAAGTGACAGAGTAAGACAGAATAAGTATACTTATACAACTTAATGGTTTTAGTTCTCTCTGATAAAAGTTCACCACTCTTAACCCGAACGCCTTGGAAAAGCAATAGCAAATTCCTTGCTATTAAAAAAGAGGAGGCAAAAAACTTACTTGTCTAGCAAAGCCGAGTTGCCTCTGATACATTTTCACAGCTTCTTCCACATCCCCCATTTTAATCAACACATCTCCGATGTTGCCCAGCGCCCTGAACTTCCCCTGCAAATGCTGCGTCATATGGGCAATCGCTAGGAAGTACTTCTGACACTCCAAGGCCGTTTCCAAGTTGCCTAAGGCGAGGTGAGCGAGACCTAGGTTGCAGTATGCTCGGCCCATGTTCATTTTATCTTGAAGGTCTTTGGCTAATGATAAATCTTGGTCGTAATATCTGAAACATTGCTTAGCGTTACTCAAATGAGTATATTTTATTACGAAAAGCATATATAGGAATTTTTATATAGTCTAGTTCTTTGGAAGTTTTATTATCGTCCACTACTAGACTTAGGCTATATGAGACCAAAGACAATAGTTTGTAGGAAAATGCTAACAGCTGAACGTGTCTTCTGAAGCACAGAGGACCTCTAATTATTTCAGTGTAGTCATGCAAACCACCTGGTGAGTAAGCATCACGAAAGGTTCTCCCTTTAGAAACTAACTCCATTCTAATTCTATTAGATTGCTTATCTACACTAAAATACCTAATTGTCTTACCTGACAGCTTCCCTATAATTTCCAAGACAATAATGTGCGTATCCAAGAAAATGACAGGCTTTAGCTTCAGCAGTGACATCACCCAACTCTTGGGACAGCATCAGGTGTTGTTCGTAGTATGGCACGGCTTGAGCGAACTCTCCTCGTGATGACAGACAGTTTCCAAGGTTCAAGAGAGCGCACGCTTCCCCTGCAGCATCTTTTAACTCCCTTGCTATGCCTAAATGTAAAGGTATGAAACATTTTTTTTAATTATATTTTTTTTATAAGGGACTTTTAGCATGCCATGTCAATTCCATCATAACTTATACTTACTACATCAAACTTATTTACTATAACTTACATTATGTTTAATAATAATAGTAATATCAATTATTGACGGCTCACCAACACCATATCGCAAACAAGTCTGACTGCTTCTGATGTAGGGTTTGCTAAAATAGCTTGATATACACGTATACAGCAGTTTTGATGTTTAGTTGATTCGTTAATAATTATCGCTCTCTATGATTTTTGGTACATTCTATCAACAAGTGTTGTACATCCTCCAGTTTATCCCATACTTCAAAGTTCGGGGAATCGGATTTTTTCATTAAATAAGCAAACTTGTTAGACGGAAAGTGATCGGACCGAAGTCGGTGCAATAGTACAATATAGGAGGGAGGGAGGAGGTTCACTCTGCATGGTTTTATACCAAAGTCCTTTTATTAAAGAAATTATGAAACATTTACTTACAATTTAAAATTTTTATTATAGTGACATTGAAACTTAGATCTTAAGTAATAAAAGAACAGATAAAACAAAAAAAAAAAAAAGAAAAAAACAGATTTTTACTTCACAAATAAATATGACAGGACATACCTAAATGTGCTCTATAATGGAACAGCGCCATATCGTGAGCCCCTAAGGCTTGGTACGCAACAGCCAGGTTCCCATGGGTGGATGCTTCCGAGCTCCTGTCGTGAACCTCTTTGGAAATGGTCAGTTCTTGTTTATGGTACTTTATCGCTTGCTCATAGAAGCCTGCAGCAGAATAGGCATTTCCGATATTTCCGTAAGCACGACCCATGCCTGCTTTATCCTGCAATTGAATGAGAACGTTTATTTTTGACCCAAAGAGTTTATTTTCATTTTAAATAAAAGTTATCGTTGTTTTGAGTTTGTAAAAGATTCTTACTTGTAGTTGTCTTGCTATAGATAAATGGGCCTGGTGAAGCTTGAGAGCTGCATCGTGTTCTCCCAGCAATTGATAAACGATGCCTAGGTTTGAGCATGCTCTACCTTCTCCAACCTGGAATCGATAAAGATATCAAGTCATTCAATGGAAAATGTGACAAAGTTGCTTCAAAACTGGTAAAACTGTTACCATCCATACCTTGTCTCTAGCGGCGAGTGCAACATCTAATTGTCTCTCATGCCACTTTTTCGCTTGTGCATAGTCTCCGGCGCATCTGAAAACATGGTTGATTATCAATTCTGTTTTTGTTCTTCTATATCTACAATACCTGGTAATAATTTTACCATTGAAAATGGTTATCAGATGCAAATCGCCTGAGACGTATTTTTGGCCTTAGCTCCGAGAATTTTGGGAGAATCGAAATGGAAATAGTACTAAGAGTTGAGGAATTTATCGAGACACGTGTAAGCGTTTGAATTTTGAAAATCCGCTGGAAACTTTTTTGGAATTTTGAAAAATGTAAAAAAAAACGGGTTATTTGTATACTAAATTGTAAATATTAAAAAAAAACCGACTTAAGAAAAAATGAAAAAAGGGTTATTAGTTTAGCTACAAAATGGCGACAAATTTTTGAAAATCGGTTAATAATTGTGACTTGTAGGTGGTCCCTTTAGATGTGGTATTTTAGAAAAACGGGTATTTCCATATATAAAAAGTGATGTAGCTTCTATGATTATTGACCGATCGTCATGGTAATGGTGTTAAAAGATGCGGATGCAGGCAAGAAGTGCATTCAAGTTGTAATAGTGTTATTTAAAATAGAATGTTATTTTTCGTAAATTGTTGTATTAATTTTCAATGCTCCGATTCTTGCGGGGACTGCGAAATCTGTGAATTTTTGTTATTCTTTCAGCAAGCTAATATTTACCTAGCAGCATGTCCCAGTCCAGCGTATGCTCGAGCTTCAATAGCCCTATCTCCCAAGTTCTGAGCTATCCTTAGCACGTTTTCATGGTACGCAATCGCTTGAGAGAAGTTCCGTCGATAATGGTAAGAGGATCCCAAATTGGAATATGCTCTGGCTTCTTCGACCTGTAGAAACACCATCAAGTATTGAGTTAATGTCACAGCAATATCACAATATCAAATTCATGAACTGCTTTTTATGGAAAAACTTTTTCCTGATTTAATGGCACCCTTGTCGCTTCTAAATTCTATCATATATGCTCTTAAAAGAGGTATAGTTTGGAGCTTTTTAATTGTGTTTTTACAATGCTTAATAATATTATGTACAATTATGTATTTATGTATTGGGTGTGTATGGATATTTCATATCTTTTTTACTGTAGGTACTCTTCCACTTGTGTTATTACATAATTGCACATACTTGCCATCTCTGCACCACTCTATAATTGACTGATCGAGAATGTCTCTGGCTTTAAATTTGCCATGTAATTTTTGTTGCAAAGCATTTAAATTAATTAATAAAAGTAAATGTTATATACAGGCGCCTACACATCAAACTATCCAAAGCTGTCAAATTTCTTCAATTAATGTTCAACCATATACCATATTCATAAAGTCCAAAGTCTATTAAAGAAATTTGACAGTGGTAGTCTGAAGTGCAAGCGTGTGTACCTGATCTCCAAGTCTTCTTGCCAGCCTCAAATGCTGCGTGTGGCAGTCCACAGCGGAGTCGAACTCCCCCATCGCTAGATAGACAGCTCCGACATTGCCGATCTCCCTAGCCTCCTGTAGCCGGTCACCCATCTGCTTGACGAGCTGCACGCATTGCTTGTGGCTGGCCAAAGCGTTGGGGTAGTCTCCTATTGCTGTGTACACGTGCCCCAGAGATGTTAGCGCTGCGGCTGCTGCTTGCGTATCCTAGAAATTGAAAGCCTTGGTCAAAGTTCGTACTAGTACTAGTAAAACAATTTATAATAAGTTTAATTTATACAGTGATACTTTTAAGACATCAATACGAAATCGACGGGTCCTATGTATAAGGGTCAAAGTGTAAAATCATAACTTTTTAAGGCGAAGGGTAAGACACACTAGCGCCACCAATTGATAATTTGACAATTGCTAACGGACCGGATCTTTTTTTAAACATTGCTTACCGTTCGATAACAGGAAAGCATTCATAGTATTTATTTAACAACTGTGCACTACTTTTTGTTGCGTGGTTTATTCACAAAACGGGCTATCGCATTTATTCACAAACAATGGCCACTTTTGGTGTTAGCGAATGAATACAAAAACAAACCTAAAAGAAATGCACAATTATTAAATAATAGATGTTTGCCTAGTGCCGGAAGGTTATCAAATTAAATCTATTAGTGGCGCTAGTGTGCATTACCCTTCGCCTTAAGTGAGGTTCTTGACCCATTGAATTGAAACTTCCCTCGATAAAGTCTCCCTTTTTTCGAATTGTTCCCTTTATGTCGAGTCCCTTCACTTCGAGCCGAGATCTATGTATTTGCTCATTTGCCTTTTTGTATGACTAATGTTAAACATAACAATCTGCATTGGGCCAGAATGGTGAGCTATGACTCAATCAACCTATGTGGGAAGGCCTGAGTGCAGCAGTGAGATGTTGAAGTCTGATGATAATTATTGATATTAGAAATTGATCTTTGTAACCACACACAAAGAATATACTTTCTCACAGCGTGTAACAATAACAACTTGTAAAACTTCTGTTAATTTCCCTGTAGACAGGTATGTGCACGCAATTAAATCAGTCTGTTCGTTTATGAGGGTACAAAATGCATACATTTTAATGTTAAACTTAAAACGACTCATGCGCAAGAAAGGCACTTAAAATGTGCTGAACATTTACAATAGTAATTACAGCTGAGCAGACCTGCCGCACGCTGCCAATGCCATGCCACAAAATAAGAAGACCCAGAAGGTAAAAATAATACATACCGCGCTTAAGCAACGCCCACATACAGGTTGACTTTTTTATCACCGTCCAAACCTTCTGAGATGACTCCCGTGATACAAACGAACAACTCTTACTATAGGACCAACTCCCTAACTCGAAAATAATATTCAGCTGTTCCATACAAAACATCAATATTCATTCGACCAAAATGTATGGAACAGCTGAATTTTATTTTCGAGTTAGGGAGTTGGTCCAATAGTAAGAGTTGTTCGTTTGTATCACGGGAGTCATCTCAGAAGTTATGGACGGTGATAAAAAAGTGAACCTGTATATCCTCTCACGGACAAGGATTCTCTGAACAGGTCGGGGTGTGCGAGTTTCATTCGCCATTCGATCACATTGACGAAAACGACAATTTGTATGGCAAAAATTTTAACTCCTCTCGTAAGTCGCCAGGAGGCGCTGTTTCAATGCCATACTAATCTTCGTTTTCATAAACGTCATATAAAACGAATGAATACGGATAGTAAACGAAACACATTAGGCACCCAGTAGGGTTACTCTTGAAATCTAAAAAATATCAAATGGCACTCTTAAAAGCGATAATAGCGCCATATTGGAATTAAATTGCGTGAAAAATGAGTGAACAAATTATTATCGAGATGGGGCGTTCCGAAATTGCGAAACTTATCCCAATATCGATACATATTAATCGCATTGGAATTGTATTGAGATTGAGTTTGCGTGCAAGAGTTTCCGTGTCCGTGAAAGGTTGTCTATGTGTGCGTTGCTCCAGCGCGTTTGTACGAAGCTTACTTTCTGCAGTCTCTTTATTTTGTGGCCATGCTGCCATCTGTGACCCGCGTTTAGCACAGTGACCTTATGCAAGAAGCTCGCTATTATTACGAAAAATTAGTTCAAGTCTGTTATTGAGTTGCGTCTGAGTGAAAGTGTTATGTCTAACCGGAAAATATCGGAAAGAGTGTCTTTTCCGAACAGAGTTTTCTGGTCGCTTCTGACGGTTTTTTTAGCTTCATTGTATTTTTTTGGGTGCAGCGAGAAACTTAAGCCGTGGGTGGGATCGACACAACGTCAGATGGTTTCTAGAAGGAATGGGGAGGGTTTCTAAAGGGAACGCATTTAAAAACGTTGCAATAAGTTGTTATAACAATAACAACAGTTGCTTAAACGAGTATATCGGTACACATTATATTGCACATTTTTACTTTTTATTTTAAGTGCTAATTGCTGCACTAAAGCTGAATTAAATATTTATAAAATACAGTGAAAAAATTAAATGCCTATACCCGATTTAGCCAGGAATCGAACCTGGGTCTTCCGCAATCCGGGCGGCTGCACTGACCATTATGCTACCGTAAGTAAAAGCTGACGTAAGCACTGATTTTTTTCTCTGCTTTTTGATTTTTGATTGCGGAAGCACCAAGTTCGATTCTTAACTGGGTCAGGTAGGCATTTCATTTTTTTCACTGTATTTTATAAATACTTACATTATATAGCATTAATAATAAGAAACATTTATTGACCTTCACAATAACAAATACAAACAGGATACACAGCATTAGATATAGGTATGTAATTTTCTTTAAAACACTTTCCTTTCATCGTAAAAGTAATACGATCGTATTAAGTGGACACAATAAAATTTTATATGGCAAATAAGTAACAATGACTTCGTACTATGTAAAATAGTTTCACATTTCTAACTGCGGTGCGCGAGGTAATCGGAATAATAAAAGCAAATAAACGGGGAATAAAATGCGGCGCATCCTCCCAACACTGGGAAGTGGGCACAAAAGGAAAGAAACGCTTGAAGACAGCCCGCCAATAGGGCCATTGTCTTAAAGTAGGGATGTGCTCGATATATCGATACCAATGTTTTACTAATATATAGAAATCATTAATTTAAAGTAAATAATTTGAACATAGGTTCCTCTAGACCCTCCTTCCTTCCAGGGGGTCAAGGAGAGAGTCCTACATATCATGTGTCTCTCCGAGCACAGTGGTATGCCTAAACTATTTTTTTGTATTTGTTTTGTGTTTTAGGCAAGTATGCTACATCCTAGGCCGCATCATCGTTTACCATCAGGCGAGATAGCGGTCAAATACTTGCCTATAAAGAATTAAAAAAAAACTTATATATACTAAGTTCATTAGAAATATTTAGCAATATAATGAATACATTAGTATAGTGTTATTGAAAGATACTAAAACTTTAACGAAACAATAAAGGTTAATTAATGGCGTATTATAAGTAGGTACTAAATTCAAAAATTTACAGATATACCACTGTTTCTGTAGCAATTAGAAATCGCAGCGCTGGTATTGCGAAATTGAGATAATTTAATTGGTAAAGTATAAACCTGTACAAATGTCAGAAGCTTCTCAAAAATCCGGGATTTTTGAGCATTCTGTGGTGATTTACTTATTGTTTTCACATCTGTGCCATCTGGCAACCCTATTGTGCACGATGCCTTATCTACAAGTTGTCGATTACAAAACTTTTAATTAACACCGAAATTTAAAATGACACCCATTCGTTCCGTGTCGATTTAAAACCAACTCGACATTAGCGGCACGTCATCGACATTAAACGGCAGAGATGGACGAGCCGCAACAATCTAGCTAATTAAGTATGTGCAACATGATACGATAACACGGTGATTTACATACTGGATCGAACCCTCCGGCGGTGTTTAAGACGAGAACACACCGGCCCAGTGCGGGCCGGCAGTGTCAGCGACGAAAGCAGTCGCTAATCTTACACTAGCGACTGCTTTCGTCGTTTGAAGAGAAATTAATGTTATATGGAAAACAAATTTTTCGGTGTCACATAATTATGAATAAAATTAAAATAAAATAGCGTGTGACAGTGTGATAGTGATACTGATACCTACAGAGTCAAATTAGAAAACAAAAATTGTAATCATATACAAAGTTGAAGGCGATTTTGTTATATTTTATTTACTATTCGATCAAGTTAACGAAAACGAGAATTCGTTTGATATTGAAGCAGCACCTCCTGGTGACAAACGGAAAGACTCGAGCTTCTTGGCACTGTTTGTCTTTCTAAGTAAAAATTTTATCTTGTAACGACTATGGTATAATCATATGTCGTACATATAAAGGTCTATATGTTTACGTCTCTTTATATACTTAGCATTGCGAAAATTACGCAAAAAATAATATTATAAAAAACGAAGAAAGAGTAAAACTTCACCATACATATTCTCATTTTCAACGGGAAAAAATAAGGCTATCGACACATTATTGAGACGCTATCAAATAAACAGACTTGATGGACTCCATTCTACTATTTAAAATGTCCACAAACGTGTCGCAATGACCTGATAATCTATCTTATCTATCTATACTGTAATAAAGCTAAAGAGGGTCGAAAGTCTGTACATGGAAGATAATATTCGACAAAAAGTTGGCTGGGAATACTTAGAATCGATAACAGAACACGTTCCAACAAATTTTAGAATTTTGGTCTGTTTGTCTGTTTATTTGACCGCGCACTTAAAGCATTAAACCAACTTTAATGCTCTAAGACCGCGCATCACGTGAAAATGGCTGAACGGATTTGTATAAAACTTTGCACATAGACAGACTATGACTCGGACTAGGATACAGGACACTTTATATCCCGGTAACAGGTTCCTGTGGGATAGTGTAGTCTTCGCGAACGAAGTCGCGGGCGACAAATAGTTCATAAATAAAAGAAAAGTTTCAAGATTCAGTCCATTGTCATAGTTCAAAAAATCGTGAACATTAATACGACTAATACGACTTTCATTCGTAATTCCAACACGTTAACGTAACGAGTATATGGCAAATTTTAAATCTTCTCGTTTGTCGCCAGAAATGCCATACTAATTTTCGTTTTCGTAAACGTAATCGAATGAATACGGATTTAAACAAAACTCACACGAGGCACTCTTATGGGAAAGCGGCTTTACTATAACACTCTAAAGAGACGTCCGCTCTATCCACCTCTATTATGCTCGCAGTATGAGCCTTGTTTCTGCCATTCGTACACAATAACGACGATCTTGTAAAGCTATTATGCAGGTACTAGCATTCAGGATCACGCGGCTTTTTTGTTTCTTTTAAAGATCATTCGTTGCCATTTACTCTGTTGCAGCTGAGAAATGCCTCGTAACAGTGAATAATTCAAGTTCACTTGACGCTAATATGCTGTAATAATAATGGCGGTGTAAAAAGCAAAGATTAAGTAATGTTAGAGGTGCCGTGATAATCGGTACCGATGATCGGTAGGTGCTGTACGTGTGTGAAAATACAAAGTGCTTGTTCCCATGTCTGCGCTGACAATAAAACTCACTATAGTTGCTGGAAAACACTTTCATGTTTGAGCACGTCATGCCATACTCGTATAACGGTTCAAAGTGATTTTGAATAACACAATAAAACAAATGAAACACATAAAGAGTTATCAAGTCAAGATCGGTATTTATGTTAAAAACAGGATGATAATAATATAAACGATTGGACGCCATGAACGAACTTCGCTTAAAAGTTCATGATGACTTTGAATTTGTTAAGAATTTGCAATTCATGAATATTCATATTGTTTGCGATCGGTTCGGTTGTTCGTACTCTTTAATACCTACATCGAGTTTTTATCGCTGAGCGAATTCTTATATCTACGCAAATAAAACTTAGGTGAAACATATAAATGAAAAATAGAAATAAGCAACGTTTAAACTCTACCTATACTAATATTTACCGATTTCAAAAATTCTTTCACCATTAGAATGCTACATTGGCGCTGAACAACATAGGCTATATTAAAAAAAAAAGAAAAAAAGAAAAGCCGTACAAAGTCCGCCGGGTCAGCTAGTTATAGAATAAAGAGGTTGTGTTAATATATATCCTCGTCATTATGTATTACACTATAGATTTAATTATTTTAAAAATTTTCTTTATTTTTTATTTTATCAGATTTTGGGTGAGTGGCAAAGCGGTCGGCCTGTTATCCGAAGGTCCCAGGTTTAATTCTCAGGTCGGGAAGTGTGTTTTGGATTTTTCGATGCATAGCCCAGGCTTGTGATCACCAAACCGCATTTGGCAAGCGTGGTGATTAAGCCAATACCCATCGATTGTAGTGATGACTTGATTTCAATGATGGAGGCCTTTGCCCAGCAGTGGGACAGTATATAGGCTATTTACTTATCTATATACTTACTATCAGACACAGATAGAAAGATTGGGGAGCTCGATGGCGCAGTGGTTAACGCGCCCGGTCCGCGAGTGCTGGGATTAAGCAACTTTCGCAAAGGCCGGTCATCGGATGGTTGACCAAAAATTTATCATCTCGAGCTCCTCCGTGCTTCGGAAGGCACGTAAAGGTCCCGGCTGCATTAGCAGTCGTTAACAACCACCAATCCGCACTGGGCCCGCGTGGTGGTTTATGGCCCGTTCTCCCTATCCATCCATAGGGAAGGCTCGTGCCCCAGCAGTGGGGACAAGATTGAGCTGATGATGATGATGATGAGACACAGATAAAACGGAACTCGCTACACCGCACTATCAAAGTATTAATTCATGTTCGATACTTATTCATAATTCTGTGACTCGTCACATCTACTCATCTCAGAAAAAGCGATACAGAGTTGCTGCACGCATTAATTAAAGAATATAATTAGAGCTAAAAGCTATAAGTGAACATCCCGTTAACATTGATACACGGTAATTAGATCAGTTAATGTACAAAGCTGGGGCTATGCGCGGGAACCCACTGGCATATCTAATCGGTGAGTGGGATTATTGTATCGGGAGAATTTACTTCTCGGCGTAACTCGGTCTGTGTTGTGGTTAACGGGAAAACGTCATACATAGATAGATTTCTTGTCAAAATCAAAATTTACTGCCGGCGATCGCGATATCGACTTAAGTGATCGTCCTTCTTACTACGAAGAATCTTTTCATAATATTTTAGTATTTATTTAAGTATCATATAATTAGAAACTAAAAAAAACATTATTATTTATACTGTTATTTGTTAATTTTATCTACTCATATAGTATCTATTTTTTTATATAATATTATTTTTATCGACTGTTTTGTGGTTCACAGATTTCATCCTGTTCTCTTTCGTTTTGTGAATAATGTGATTATTGTTAGTTGTAGTATTTAAGCATCATGGAGTTCTTTCAGAAATCAGCAATGAGGTTTTACAAGGTCATCATGATATATCCCTTTTTTAGCCTAGGAAATTTCACACCCGCCTCATTCCATAGAGTTCCAAACCTACTCCAAAGCTAAACCTACTTAAAAACGATATCTCACGTCTTATGAACCTTGTACAACCTCTTTACTCCTTTTATGAAGAAAAAGAAAGAGTTTTATTTTTTAATCTACCGTGTAATACGTAAAAGCGTATGTAATACGCCCATCTGTTTGCGGCTCGCAGCTGCTATAGGCACCATCCTAGGCATGCGCTAATGAACACTAGGCCCCATCAGCCACATGTTACCGAGGAATTATCCGCGCTCGCTGCATGAAGGCACGTTACTTATGTAAGCTGGCTCCGCTGGATTTCAACGCTGACAGAGAGATACGATCTTTTTGCATATGTTTAATACCAATATTGGTTGCGATGATATCTTCGGTATTGAACCTTTTAATGTGTGACGTGAAATTTAAATACAACTGCGTAAATAGTTCAGGAAACGTGAGAAGGTTTTTTTGGAGTACCTTAGGGCATCAGCAATATTTAAAACCCAGTGTTCGACACAGCATTCGTCGTCAAAAATAATGAAGAAATTGGTTAGCATCACAGAACACCAGAAAGAGGATTCTGTGTTCTGTGGTTAGCATAGTTGGTTGTGCACCTGACCCGGCATGTCATGGGGTGCGGGTTCAAATCCCGCTAGTGGAATCTTTTTCAACACTTTGTCTTTTTTCAAAATGTAATTTGTTCGCAACAATATTTGCGTAAAATTATATGTAAATAACCATAAATATAGCTTGCCTTATTCTTAACTGATCTTTCAATATTTGTAAAAATATTAAAATCGGATGTTGATGACGTAGTTGTCGACATTGAATAGGGCTCCTTTGGCTTACAAAGTAAAAGTAGAAAGTGTTGATTAATTTCGGCGAGTTGGATTGAGCCACGATAGCATAGTTGGTAGTGCACCTGACCCGGCATGTCATGGGGTGCGGGTTCAAATCACGCTCGTGGATTTTTTTCAACACTTTGTCTTTTTTCGAAATTTAGAAATTCTCTGCGCCATCGAGCTTCTCTTAGAAAGAAGATTATTATGCTTAGTAATTTTATTTTAATAATATTCAAACAGAAAAATAAACAGCAATACAACTCAATGCTGCTTATTTGACGGCATAGGTATGAACAGTAATTAATCAGACAACAAGATCCACACCCAGTGATGGTATTCATAAGGCTTATATTCTATATTAGTAGTTAATTTTCCTGTCCTGTCAAAATTTTATTAAATGCTACCAAATAGGTTCTATTCCCAACATCAAATCCAAGACCTAAGTAGTAAATTGTGGAACCAAATATAAAGAAAAGGTATGAGTTTCATTCCCGTGAGAATATCGGGATAAAAACTATCCTATGTGTTAATCCAGGTTATAAATTATCTGTATGCCGAATTTCATCCAAATCTATCCATCCGTTGCAGCGTGAAGAAGCAACAAATATACACACATACACACAAACTTTCGCATTTATAATATTTACTAGCGGCCGCCCGCAGTTTCACTCGCGTGGTTCCGGTTCCCGTGGAAATATCGAGATAAAAAGTATCCTATGTGTTAATCCAAGTTATAAACTATCTGTATGCCGAGTTTCATCCAAATCCATCCATCCGTTGCAGCGTGAAGAAGCAACAAATATACACACATAGACACATACACACAAACTTTCGCATTTATAATATTTACTAGCGGCCGCCCGCAGTTTCACCCGCGTGGTTCCCGTACCCGTGGGAATATCGGGATAAAAAGTATCCTATGTGTTAATCCAGGTTATAAACTATCTGTATGCCGGATTTCATCCAAATCCATCCATCCGTTGCAGCGTGAAGAAGCAGCAAATATACACACATACCTACACACAAACTTTCGCATTTATAGTTTTAGTGTGATTAGTGTGATTAATAAGGATGATAGCCATATATACGTTTTCTCTTTAGACGGCTAAAACTCTGCTATAAGACACAAGTTTCAAAATACGGAGACAGATCTAAATAAAACCTATTTGACCAAGACTGGCCAATCGGAGAGCTGTATCCTCAAACAGTTGACAGTCAACAAATTTTTATTACCTTTTTAAATGGGATTTGAAGTCGAGAACATGTTCGAAAACAAAAGAAGCTCCTAAACTCCTTGTGGCTAAAGTTAAAGCAAACAATAGTGTAATAAGTAGATTTATGTTTTCAATACAAACTGCATGGAAACAGAAGGGAGACGCGAGTGCCGGGGTCACTGCCGGCCATCCAATAGTTATGCTACGTCGCGCGTCGTACGGACCTAATAATAAACTGGATGCTTTTCGCTACCACCCCTACAGTGTCAGATTACTGAAAACAAATTCCACTGTTGAACATTTCGCGGTTTTTTTAAGTGGACCGGCTCTCGGTCCGGCCTCGACGCGGACCGCGTATATGCAGTCTATATACTACCTATATATTTTTACGACTATTTGTTCTGCCGATTCGCAACTGCCTCGCGAGTCGTGAAGGTCTGCTTTATGAATCTATGCAGCCATCAAAGTGTTTTCGCATTTAAAAGTATTGCAATCTCTGTTAATAGGTACATAAGATGCAGACAAGGTGCCTGGTGCGAGTTTTGTTTGCGATTCAGTTACGTTAACGAAAGAATTTAAAATTCAAATTTCAAAATCATTCATTCAGTTTAGGCTACAAGTAGCTCTTATGAATGTCACTATGCCATCGGTTCGTAAGTCTACTCTGGGCGGGAGATCTTGTACTGAGAAGAACCGGCAAGAAACTCGGCAAGTGTCCAGCTCTTTTCTCCCTTACAGCGTCAAAAATATTGGAAAATGCCCTATCATAGCAGGGTACTTTCCATTACAATAAACACAAAAAATATAGAAGACAACCACAACATGCAAAAAAAACACAAAAAAAATATCCAAAAAAATAAATAAATAAATATTTGACGACCATCTTGGTCGAGTGGTTTGTACACCGGTTTTCATGGTGTCGCCATCTCTGAGGTCCCGGGTTCGATCCCCGGTCGGGGTCAATTTAGAAATTATTGTTTTTCTATATTGTCTCGGGTCTGGGTGTTTTCTATGTATAATAAGTATTTTAAGTATGTTTATCCGTTGTTAAGTAACCATTTAACGAGTTTCATAACGAAGCTTCTCTTGTGCTAGATAATTGGTGTGAGTGTAGGAAAGTTTATTATTATTATTATCTCCTTTATTTATTTTATTTATTAAAGCTAGATTTTTACAATATTTTAATATAAAAACAATAAAACATTATAAAAACCTAATCCTAGAGTACCACCATTATTGTTATTATACGTTAACAAATTCGTAAGGCATTGAAGCAGTGCCACTAGAGTTCTGGGTGCGAGTGTCATTTGCCATTCGGTTACGTTAACGAAAACGAAAATTTGTATAGAATTGAAGCATAAACATAGCTATACTTCTGGTAATAAGCATTAAGCAAGTAGAGCTAAAAATTTGAAAAACAAAGTCTCGTTTTCGTTAAAGCGATCAAATGGTAAAATAAACCTAGCACTAGGTACCCCTTTGTACCCGTTCGAAACTAAATGTTGTTAAAACATGATTTTAAATGTGAGTTTAAGGTAAAAAACACTTTACTTCTAAAAACAATTTATAAATTCAACTAACCTCCTTATTAGGGAAAACAAAAGCTAAATAGTAATTAGATGAAGTTAAGAAAAACGTCAAAGAACAAACTTTACTCATAATTTACTTTTATACTGTTTTTTACAAAAATATCAAACAACCCTTCATCGGCTTAGTCTCGCTGGATGAGGCTTAGCGATTTTTAATAGGTAACCTTCTCTGCAGTAAGGATTATCTCCGTTGAAAAACAAAAACACAGAGCAGAGCTAAATCCAGACTAATTACTCCGCCAATGAAAGGACCACCATTTGACACAGCTCTCTACCTACGTCTATGTAGGGCTGTCATGTGGTCAAAGTATTCCATCTTATAATCATAGATTATGTTACATGCCCTCCTGAACTTCTAAATAGGTAGTAGGTTAAAACATGCTCGGACGATTAAAAAGCACATACTTTAATTTTATTATTTTTGCCGATGGTATAATTTTTCTTCATCGTTGTTACATTACTTAAGGCGAAGGGTAAGGCACACTAGCGCCACCAATTGATAATTTGACAATTACTAACGGACCGGATCTTTTTTTAAACATTGCGTACCGTCCGACAACACGAAAGCATCCATAGTATTTATTTAATAATTGTGCAATACTTTTTGTTGCGTGGTTTATTCACAAAACGGGCTATCGCATTTATTCACAAACAATGGCCACTGTTGGTGTTAGCGAATGAATACAAAAACAAACCTAAAAGTAGTGCACAATTATTAAATAATAGATGTTTGCCTAGTGACGGAAGGTCCGCAACGTTTGAAAAAAAAATCCAGTTTAGCAGTTATCAAATTAAATCCATTAGCGGCGCTAGTGTGCCTTACCTTTCGCCTTAACCGGCAAACAAGCAGGTAAGGCCCGCAAAGGTTTAGAGCGCGCGTACGCGACCCAATTCTATATCATGGTACCTTCACATCTAAGGTATATTCTCTGTTCTGTAATTTCACGAGATCTACTCTAGTACCCTTCAAACTTAAACAACGCTACAGCAGCGACACAGCTCTACAGTTGATTGGTATTGGCTAAATACAGGTTAGTGATCACAAACCCGGGCATCGAAAAATCCGCAACACTATGTAGCCGAGAGCTTTTTGATACTCGGCGAGGCGTAACATGAAGTTAAGCAAGTTAATACCTTACAAAGGAGTTTCTCACTATTTAAAAAGGTTTTACGATGACAGGATTCCATCTGAGATCGCAGCCCTACGTTTACAGCATATTAGCATGATCGCGCGCGAACGCAGCCGTGCCTGCGCCGGCGGCGATCAAAGACGCCAATAAAAAGGGGACTTTACTATTTGTAATGTTTCTTTTAGAGTGTAATACAGATGCCCTGAGTGATTCAGATAAACTGCTAAGAATGACAGCTTTTATGAACAGATGATATAAGGCTTAATCTTTTAGCATTTAACTGTTCAATGAGCTTATAGGGCTTTTTGTATCCTATGGAATTGAATATGGAATGCAATACTAATATTTGCCTACGTTTAGCACGTGGCTGACGATTTGGCATATAATTTAATTAACTAATTATAGAAGTAGATTAAAAATATTTGTTTAAGTTACTGAGATGACAAACAAGTATAAGCTCGCCTAATAAACTTATTATCTACATAAGAGAAGACTAGTATGAACTGTGAAAAGAAACAGCAATATTTACGATGATGATTGCTCATCAAATTGTCAATATGCAATATAATATGCAAAACTGAATAGAAAATTAAATGTGTTCTTTTGAATGGGAACTACGGTATGAGCTTATGAAGTAACCGCTACTGATAGCCGTCCTTAAAGGTCCATTACTACTTTACACAGATACATAATTATGTTTACAGTTGTCAAACCGACTCGGCAAGCGCTGGTTGGCGCCTAAGTTCTTATCACGATCAGTCGTTCCATATTACGTCAATTTCTAAACCATCTTTTAATTAAGTCTACAATATATCAAGCAGAGCAATCATATAATTTATGACTTTCATTTCGAATAAATATAAAATAGGAACGAGTACTACTCTGGCTGGAACTTGTGATAGTGGCTGTTAATTACCAAGTCTGTGTTATCATATAAGTTTCTAACATAATAGCTTGGCAACAAATTGGTTGTAAGCGCACTATTGAGGTCCTCTGCTAAAATAATAGGAACCAACTTTTTTGTGTTTACATTTTGAGCACTCGTCAACTGAGTTAGGGCTATTCCAAAAATCGATCCGAGAATGGCATGGCGTAGGCAAAAGAGAGAAGTCGAGAACTTCCGATATTCCCTCAAGATCACGGATACGGGTGTTTTCAGAAAGGACATCGGCGCCCGCTAATTTAATATTTATTTATATTTGTATTATTCGCCGTGCGCGGCACTCGCCATCTGTATGATATCACCAAGTGACTTCGCTACGTACCTTGCACTTCATGGCCAACACGAGCTGGTATCGGTGCGCGGTCAACGCGTCTTTGTAGGAGCCCTGGCTGAAGTATGCTGCGCCGAGGTTGCCGTGCGCACGGCACTCGCCGGCCGTGTCGCCAAGAGACTTAGCCACTGCCAAGTCTTGCTGCATGTAGTTGATGGCCGCGTCCAGCTGACTGAGCGCCCAGTGTGCTGATGATAGCGCGCTGAACACTGAACCCCTATACAAAGAAATTATTTATTTAAGCTTTAGGTTAAGATAACGTTAAATTGTTGATCCTGGTGGTTGCCAGAGAATAGCCGTCGTTAAAACCCGACTGCATTAAGCCAACGTTATAGTATATTGGCTAATCTCCCCTTGTGCTATTTTTCATGTGAAGGTTCAGGCTTTTGAAGGTATCACATACAAAGTCGAAATAATTCGGGTCGAAACAGAGAATTGCAACAATTGTAGTATTGTTGTTGGTAAGATTCTTCTAGGATCTACTGGATGGCGACTACTCTTATATCTATTTCTGCCGCCAAGCTATAACTTTGCATTGTCTTCCAGTTTAAGTGGTACTAAATCCTGTGAACTTAGAGAGCGCAGAAGCTATATTGTTGTCAACGCGCGCGTATTACCCGCGGGTATACGCGATATGGGGACCGCGTAACATCAAAACTAGCCGAATGTTCATTTGCCAGCTAACTCAAAAAAATACTGTCGTTTACACCATAAACTGACACTGACACCACACACAACTACACTTACGAGAAGACCTGTCCTTGTGCTATCATAAACAAATATAAATAGGTTCTCATGAGTATTACAGTGATTAGCATTAACCATTTAAATGGCCATGATCCCTTACCGTTAAACAATGTCAATGCTCGCTGGCAGCTTTATCGACAAATAAACATTTAATTGGTAATGAAATGTAAGTTATGCCCCCTGTCACGGATGAGGAAACGGCTTGACATGAGTGTTGTTTAATTTAAATTCAACGCTGCCAGTTATACTTATACGAGTTCGATGGTAACAAGAACTTGGCTGTTACAATCTTCATAGGCGACGATTGAAAATTGATGTTATTTGTTTTTCTTAGGGAAACCAAAAATGTATTAAAATTACATAAAGTGTTTCACACAAATAACAATTACATACGTATTACAAACATACGCGCATATCGCGTCAATAAACCCGCATATAGGTACATATCCCCAATGCTGGGGCACGAGCCTTCCATACGGATGGATAGGGAGAACGGGCCGTACACCACCACGCGGGCCCAGAGCGGATTGGTGGTTGTTAACGACTGCTAATGCAGCCGGGACTAACGGCTTTACATGCCTTCCGAAGAGCACGGAAGTGGTAAGCAGGAAGCTCTGCCTACCCCTATGGGAGATTGTATGTTTGCATATACACAAACAGTTATTCTAATTTCTAAATTACTAACATTCGACAACCCTATTCAAGAGTACATGTTACACACGGGTAAATAGTTAGTTCGTAATCGATTCAAAATGATCGGAGATAAATATATTTTAATTCGTGACGCGCTAATGAATCACCCGGGCTGATGTGATTTGACATCGTACTTTACAGAGTTTACACGTCGCCTCGGGAATTGGAGATCACCGATATTCCTGTTATCGTTGTCACAAAATTAGAATCCCACTCCACGCTTCGGGAATCTAACTTAACCGCGTTTTAGGTGCCCAATGTGAGTTTTGTTTACTATCCGTATGTATTCGATTACGTTTACGAAAACGAAAATTAGTATGGCATTGAAGCAGCGCCTCCTGGCGACATACGAGAAGAATTAAAATTTTGCTATACACATTCCCGTTTTCGTTAAAGTAATCGAATGGCGAATGAAACTCTCACTAGGCACCCGGAGATGGATATGATTGGTTCATGTTTTAAGAGCTCGAGCGCGCGAATACCAGACACAATAGAATTTTAATTGTTATCGGCCACCTGCTGGTCGATCGACGCTCCAGGGGTTGGTTGAACCTGTAATACTGATTCGACGTTCTGAGCTATCGTTCTGAGAATATCGAGCAAGTTCCGAGCTGTTCCGAGATTCTGTGTCCGTGACAGGGTTTATGTGTGCGTTGCTCGAACGCGGTATGTATGACCTCACCTTCTGCAGTCTCCCTATTTTGTGTCGTTGTTGTAACTCGCGAGAATATTCTGGAAGAATCGCATCGCGATTGTTTTCTGTTTTACTACAGCGTGGATCTAAAGAGAATTACGGTGCGAAAAACAATTTGTCTGCCGAGACTGTAAGTACCTACCTGGGTAATTTTGAATTTATGGTCAAAGCAATGAAGCTTTTGTTTTCTGTTGTTATGTTGGCTGTGCTGTTGATATGTCTGGCGTTAAAAGAAAATTACGTCGTGGTGTGCGATACCATAACGTTATGCTGTGTGTAAGCCATTTTTACCATTGTACCTAAAACAATTTTTTTCTTACTTTTAGACTGATTTTTTAAATATCATTTAATAAATGATTTTCTATCTCTATTATTTTGAATAACAGAAAAAATTAAATGTATCTATTAAAAAGCAATTGTATCAAAATGGTCAAAATTGAATAAAAAACTCTCACAGACTTAGAATGCTTAAAATGTCACAATGAAATAAATATTATTTTACCCGAAGTTGGCAGCCCTGTATCTTGTCGTTCGGTAAATAGCCGGTGTGAAATCGATTATAATGATCCGAGATAAATATTTTAATTCGTGAGCGCGCTAATGAATCACTCCGTCCGACGTGATTGGAGATCCCACTCCACGCTTCGGGAATCTAACTTAACCGCGTTCTGAGACGGATACGATTGGTTCATGTTTTAGTTGAACCAGTAATACTGATTCGACGTTCTCAGATGAATACGAGAAGTTAATGATTAAGTTGAAGTTAACATTAATAAAAGTTTAACTTATTATTTTCTAAGTTCTATGTATACGCGAACATTATTCTTTAAAAAGGTTTTATTAAAAGTATAATATTCTCTTTTACACGTATTTACATAGGTATTACTTCATCCTGACATGATCACGATCCATTGAAAATAAATGCGAATAGAGCGCTATACAGTGTTCAATTGAGAGATGAAGAGTGTACTTAGTTCGTAAGTTGTGCTACTTAAAACATTTTGTTGCTATTGGCAGTTCAAACATTTTTTTTTCACTTATTTATTTATTGAGTTATTTATTTATTAGAGAGCAGTCATTATAGAGCAGACAAACAAGAACATACTTGTTTTATGTAATAAATTTTGTTTTTTTTTAAATTTATTAAGTTACAGCTGACAATCCTGCGAGTACGCTGTTTGTCCACTCGACAATTATCTAATCTGTGCAGGATCACGAGTGGCATTCCGCTCGATCGTTAACATTCCCGCCGTTCGGAATAGGCCGGTATCGACACAGATCCGATCCATCAGCGGCAGATAACATCTCAACGAGGTGTGGGTTTCGACGCGACCTCACTCGGGGGGCTAATGTTGGAATCGATAGACTGTTTTGTTATTTTTTTTTCTATATATTATCACCGAAAGGACGTGGCCGTGACGTTTTGTGGTTGCAGTTAACGCGAAACAACAAATTTTAATGAAGTATAATTAATAAATCTATGCTTTCTGTTTAATAAAATTTGTAACTGAAGATTGAATATTTATAATTTTATACTGTATTTACAGTGAAAAAATTAAATGCCTACCCGATCCAGCCAGGAATCGAACCTGGGTCTTCTTTGAAGATTGAAATTATGTATTGTAGTTAATAACCTAAGCTCTGTACGAACCAGAGACCTATAGAAATCCTCACAAATTTCTACTACAGTTCACTATAGCGCAAATGGTCATTAAATAATATTTACATGTCCATAGGCACTGCCGATACGTTTTGGATCAGACGGAATCTAAGTTTGCACATGAAAGCATAATTAAAAAATGGTGATCTTTATATGTACTAAAACAAATTAAAGATCTTTACAACAGAAAAAAATTTTGTGTTATCAAAAGATTCAACTAAAAAAAGGCACAAAACACGAGCGGTAAATCGATAAGACCTCTCAGTATCTGACGAGTTGACAATTTTGGGATCGTGAGCCCGTTAATGTGTCCGAGTCTGAGATGTACTGAGACGGGGTTATTTCATCAAAGTCTTTAAGATTTAAATGCGTTTATAATGCATGCCTTTTTGTTTTAGTACTTCTGAAGCGTGAAATGAAACGCATCATTGGGCAAAGATGTTGAATAACACGTGCCTCCTACAAATATTCATAATTTTTTGTGTAATCGATCACTAATCAAGTTTTATACGGTAAGTTATAATAATTATAATAATTTATTTTATATATCATTCTAAGTACAAGTTATTCTCTTGTCTAATAACAATTGACATCTTATGAGAATTACGTTGGCAGCTGTTAGTATAAACTAAGTCACTGCTGCTTTGTTTAAAAACTTACTGAGTTTATTATTTTTATAATATGTGGCCGTCAGATTTACCGTCAAATACATGGACCTAAAACATTAAAAATCTATACACAAATATTTAAAAAAGGCGTAAGCGCATGGAACCATTTTGGGGCTATTTTGATTTGTACGGCCACATAATATGGTCCTATACTTCCTGTACTTAAAATATATGTGTATCTTTATCTATATATATAAAAATCTTCTGTGCGTGTGTATTTTATTGAACTCCTTCTAAACAGCTGGACCGATATACGTAGTAACTATTAACTAATCTGTGCCGATATGGATGAAATTTTCTGTGTATGTTCAAATGGATTCGAGAATGGTTTAGATTTACAATTGGATCCGGTAGGTGGCGCTGCTGTAGGGATCCATCATGGGATACGGGTGTTCTTAAACGGACGAATGATTTTTTTGTTTTGTTGTCATGGAAACTGTCAAAACGGTACGAAGTCCGCGGGTCAGCTAGTAAAATTGTAAAATAAAATAAAATGAAATATAATCTAACAGATTTAAGTTAAAATACTATTAATGTCAAAACTAAATATAAATTATAATAAATATCGTCTCTGAACATCGTAAATGTAAATTACAAAAATTTGATTACAGTTCATTATTGATAGAATAAAAGTTTAATCCATCCTACTCACTATTTTTGTAAAATTAAAAAGAAAAACCGTCATACGTTGCATATACTTATTATCATATACATCCATTTATGCTCAAAGAAATGGTACACAAATAGAAAATTGCCAAACACTGCTAATTAGCTCAGTGTGCAGTGATCGTTATATAGTGAAAACATTAAGCGGTGAGCAATTATATGGATTGCATTGCGAATAATCCATGCATCGGAAGGCATGTAAAGCCGTTGGTCCCGGCTGCATTAGCAGTCGTTAACAATCACCAATCCGCACTGGGCCCGCGTGGTATTTTCAGGCCCGTTCTCCCTATACATCCATAGGGAAGGCTCGTACCCCAGCAAAGGGGACATAAAATGAGCTGATGATGATGATGATTATTGCGAAAAGTGATGTAAGAGAGTCGTATATATTAGACAATATCACATTCATTGTTCTGATAACAAGGTAAGCAGCTAAAGCTCTCGTTTTTATGGAAATCCGAAAGAACGACGGTACCACAACCACCCAGACCCGACACAATATCGAAAAGTTCGTTTTCGACATTGACCTGACCGGGAATCGAACCCGGGACCTCAGAGTTAGCGCCGCCCAAAGTCTGGCGTGCAAGCCACTCGGCTACGGAGGTCGGCAAAAATAGTACTGCTGTAAAAGCCTCCATCATTGATAAGTTAGAAGAAATTTAGTAAATCACCACGTTTGCCAAAAGCGGGTAATTATTATATAAATTCGAAAATACTTTTTATTTTTCTATTTTTTATTTACGGGTAAGCACAGTGCCTTGATCTCACCTGATGTTAAGTGATGATAAGGCCAATTGGTGGAAGCGCACTTCACCTGGGATCCTCAACTAGTGAGGCACTGGCTATCTTGGGAATTGAACCAAGTATTATTCTTCATTCGATAATGTGACATTAAAGAAGCACCTCCTAAAATGGTGAGGACGTTTCGTTACACAATTATATGTTTTAGTAAACATTGAAAAGAACTCGCACTTGATTAAATTGCCCATCATAAAATTTAACCAGTAACCAATACCAACTTGTAAAAGTACAATCATAACTTTTATAGGAACTTCAATCTGCGTTTGTATAAGAAGTTAGTGAACTGAAAAATTACGAAAGTATCAAGTTTATAAAAAAAAACATTAAAAAATTAAATTAAATAAAATGAGTTACGATTAATAATACCTTAGAAGAAGAATAATAATAAGAATAAAAATCACGTATCGTCAGCTTAGATCAAAAACAGCTTAACTCCATCGGACTTTATTTTCTAGGGGGCAAAAAAACTGTATTTTTTCTATTACTTGTTCCTAGACCTATTTACGTTTTTCTTGAATCTAAGTAAAAATGTGGTTGGGAATTTAAAAACACAATTAAAACGAAACGATGTGTTCAGAAATTCCGCGTCGAACGATAACAAAAAGTCATTTTCGATCAAAAGTGGAGATAAGAAGTTTTCGATGTAAGCTGACGGTATGTAACATAGAATAAGTAACACTGATACTCAATGTATGTGTGTCTTGGTCACTTGAATAAATACATTTTCTGTTCATGTCTATTCTTTGACAAATGTTAAAGAATATAGAAATCAAGTCTCTTCATCACTAGCGACTTATAGTAAGTACTGTGGGCGAGTGCAAGGCAGGTGTAACCAGAGCTTATCAGCACACGGCCTACAAATTGTTCCGCTGCACCGAATGTACACAGCACACGCACCACACTTTATGTGTCTTGTTGAAAGCTCCGTTAATTGTTATATGCAATTACTTGTAAGCTTGCTAGACTGTTTTGTAGTTAGCGATTGTTAATTTTTTTTTCTTTTTGTTGATGGCTTCGTGCGATTAGCACATTTAGCCAGTGTCAAAGTAATTTTTCTAACAAGTAATACATATATAAACAATATTTCTTTTCTGTATGATGATGATGAATGATAATATAAATGAGAAATGATATACCACCCAACCCCTCGAGTATCTCAGTAAGGATGTGGGGCTTTACTAAGTCCTCGGGCGGACTTCTTGAGAGAATTTGAAAAGTGACGGTGCACTGTTTTGTTTCATTTGCCAACACTCATGCACAATCACAAACACTTAACGGTTAATATTCCACCATTATTTCACATTAATATTCGACATAACACAAATTTTAGAAAATAAAACAAAACCGCAGACATGACTTTTCACTTTCCCGCCAAGAAGTCCCGATTGTTAATTATTTGTTTAAGAATATAAACAAAAGGTTTATCTTCATAGGTGTTACGAACTCTTTTGCAATTGAACGTGTTTTTCTTTCGTATGAAAAAGAAAAAAACATCTGAAGTAGAAAAAACAAAAGCAGTTTATAATCAGCTAATTGTCTAGTTTGATTTTAGAATTTGACATTTTCCGTTGATCGTTTTATTTTCCTATAGTTATTTCGTCCTTTCTACTTTCCTTTTTTAGTTTTTTAAGTTACCATTAATTTGTTTCGCTCCTTTTTGTAAAAAGCTCTAAGTATCTAAAACAAGGTGTCTCTGATACACTGAGTTAACTATTTCAAAACACATTTTTTTTAAATAAGCTTTAAGTCACTTTGTTGTGTTAGTCAAAAACAAAGTGATAGATATTTTTGACATTGCCATTTTCAGAATTTAGCTCTTGTTAAATTGCGGAAAACATAATTGTATAAATAAATATACGCCGAAGGTTAACATTACATATTATTTACTCGTCTTAAACCCTGTTTCGATTCTAATTGATAAATCACTAATACATTATTCATAAGACTTTATACAATAAGCATTCCTTTTTAAAATTATCCCATAGATTTCACTTGTGCAGCGCTGAAACAGGTTCCTATTATAATTATGGGAAGCTATTTATGTATTACAATTTATAAATACACTATTATACTTACTTTTTTATATTAAATATTATTGCTATAGTAAATATATTTAACGAAAGCGTTTATGTTCTTAAAAGAGAACAATATGTCATCGTATGTTATCTTGAAGTCTTTTTGTTTAGATAATGTTTTCTTAATCGAAATGAAACAACTTTTACGGATCTACTCGCGTTTATTTTATATATTAGTTTTAAATAAGGTTTATCCTAACGTTTCGAACCCTTTACAGGGTTCGTGGTCACAGGGCGACTTGTTACATTTCAACGTGTAGTGTTCGCGTAAGCTTTAGAAAACAATATTGTTTTCCTTAATCAATGAGAGCCTTTTGCTTTGGAAGGCACGTAAAGCTGTTGTTGGTCCCGGCTGCATTAGCAGTCGTTAACAACCACTAATCCACACGGGGCCCGCGTTATGGTCCGTATACATACATACATGGTAAATAAAATAAAAATAAAAATAAAATAAAATAAAAGTATACGCAATCCATCCATAAGGAAGGTTCGTGCCCCAGCAGCGACAACAATGATGAAGTCTACGTGAACACTACATCATTACAAAAAAACACTTTTTATTCTGACGTTTCGTACCCTTTTCAGGGTCCGCTGAACACGGAGAGACGTGAAATGGAACGCACCCCATTATAAAGAGTCGACTGTGGTAAATTATAAATTAATAATGAGACGATCAACACTTCGGTCTCCCATGTGACCACGGACCATGGGTTTGAAATATTATGATAAAATCATAATTAATGTATGTAGGTAGGTACTTATTTGTTTATGTATAATTTAATGTAAAATATAATACAGAGTCATTTCTTAATTAATGTCTGTTTTTTTGTTTGTTTGGTTGAACGCGCTAATCTCAGGAACTACTGGTTCGAATTGAAAAAATATTTTTGTGTTGAATAGTTCATTTATTGAGGAAGGCTATAGGCTATATTACATCACGCTATGACTAATAGGAGTGGAGCAGCAATGAAAAATGTTGCAAAATCGGGAAAATATTTTTTTGAGAGCTTTCCTTGCGTGCGCTGCGTAAACGGTGTTAATAGATTGTTCGCTAATTGACGCGGGTGAAACCGTGAGGCACAGCTAGTATCATATATATTTGTATATTTGATATTATTTTTATAATCGGACTACTTATTCTGTGGTTTTCATCTCATCACAGATATCATATGTGAACCACAGATTAAGTAGTCCGCCCTTTAACACAGAACAGAACAGAGACACAGAAGAGTAGCCCTTTCTCGTTATGTGAAAATTGTTAGTTGTAGTGTTTAAAGATCATGTTATCGAACTAAGCTAGTTGTGTACATTTGTATTGGCCTTGACTGTTAATGTTACCGATTAAATTAAAATCAAAAACTAAAACAAGCGAGAGAATATATCTAGATAACCATAAAAGGGTCTTAAAAATCTTTAACACAAATTATACAATGTAATGTATAATTTTATACATCAATCTTATATTTCGGGACTTCGTCTCTATTATTATTATTATTATTATTTTATTCTTTATTGCACAATAAAACCAAATAAAGTACAAAAGACGGACTTAATGCCAAATGGCATTCTCTACCAGTCAACCTAAGGGCTAGACAGAAAAATTGGTAAGCGGTGCGACAAAGAACGTAAATGAAACATATACTACATACATTTATGAGAACTGAAATATACATATTGAGTTTGTTACATTAAATGATAATAATATAATATACATACTATAAAATAAAAAATAAAAAACTTAAATAAAAATAGACTACATAAACATACTTAAACATAACAGAAGAAAAGATGATGGGAATCTCTTACGTGGGTGTTGATTCCTGTAGTAACAGTTTGTACACCTTTGTTTTAAAGACCAGTTTACTTGGTCTATAAAACTTGACCGATTTTAAATAGATAGACTAATTATGTTATACTACCAGTACACCGAATATTACATTCTTCACGTCATGTAATGATCTTAAAAAGGAGCACGAAGTTTTCTCTTTAAGTATTAATATATAGATGGTTACAAAAACACAAATGTTGAAAAAATTTCCACGAGCAGGATTTGAACCTGCACCCTTCTGACATACCGGGTCAGGTGCTCTTCCAATTGAGCTATCGTGGTTCTAACCAGCCCGCCGAAATTATTCAACATTTTTTACTTTGAAAGCCAAAGGCGCCCATTCAATGTCTGACCCGGTATGTCAGAAGGGTGCAGGTTCAAATCCTGCTCGTGGAAATTTTTTAAACATTTGTGTTTTTGTAATTTGTTCGCAACAAAATTTGCGTTAAAAATTATTTAAACATAATATAGATGGTTTCTATAAATAAAAGGCTAACACAGGGAATAGTATGAAACACACCGTGTGACGCAGGTGGGCAATAACTTACCATACGATTGCATCGCTAAATTTCTGAAATGTCAATTAAGCCACATTGCTCTTATTAAGAGCTGGCGTAGTACTCCGGGAATATATGAAGTCTTTATTTCCTCGACACTTGAACGCTATAAATCAAAACGTCCAAATTCCGACAAAGATAACCGTCCCTTAAGTACGCACCGGCTATTGCGTGTTTCACAAATTCAACCTTATGTCATGCGTAATAGAATGCAACGGTTAATATGGGAATGTGGCTGAGTAAATTATCCACTGTCAACTTGTTATATATGGTTGGCGATTAAAAATAATAATGTTACGGCATTAATGAACGGAGATTCGCAGTGGAGTCATTTGTATTCTTCTTATTAGGGTCGGAGGCTGCATTGAAGGTGTGAAATTGTTGCTAAGGGATCGGCGTGGCGAGGCCAAGCGGCTATTTGTAAGCGTATTCGGATAATTCTGAGGTTTTAATGAAGCATGAAGCATGGGCAATGGGTACAGGCGGGTAATACTGCTTGATGTGGAATTAGAATGATGTTACGTCTGTCTTGCCGGTGTCCCAAATGAAACGTATTCGTACTGAATGGCTCTTAGCTAGTAGTATATTAACAGGTTGGTTCGTTGGTTACAATGCTGATTAAGCGTTTATACATTTCGATATCTTAAATAAAGATTAAAAGTTAAGTTTTTCAAACCAATGGCCAATTTAATTGGAACTTTCTATCATCATATCAGGCAAAAGATGGCCACTGCTGGCAAAGGCTTTCTCCAAGGGTCACATGCATTCAGTAAACTTTCTTAGCTTATGAAAAAAGATTTAAATTCAAGTAAGTTGATTCATCTGAATTATTTAATATTCAAACGTAAAAATTCAGTAGTACATACTTTTTTTAATTTTTTCTACTGTAATAATGTACCTACTGTATATTTTTGTAAAAAGAAAATTGGAACTTTGAAGTTTGTCTAAGACTTAATGTATTAAGGCTCTTAATAGGCATAGCTTTTGCTGTTACCTGAGTTTCAAGGAGCAGGATCCTATCCTGAGCGCTGCTTCCAGCACGGTGACAGCGGCCTGGTACTGCGCGGCGGCCAGCAACTCCTGGCCCACCACCTGGAGACAAAGTGCTGCTTAGAGGAATGGAACTTCAAATAGTAATAATAGGGGGAAACGTTTGTTTCATCACATCATCAGCAGTGGTAACTGCGAGTTGTACTCTTAGTGCAACGAGAAGTGAACGAGCTTACAGCTCCGGTAACCTATCTGGATATTGTGACGTGTCTACGGGGCAAGTGGCTCGAGACACTAGTCTTAAGAGTTCCAGATGAAGAATGCGCTTCGGCGCGTCCTGATCTGGCATTATGACCTGACGCAGATGGTCCCTTGTGCTTGCGCAAGGATGTCTGACTCCTACTTTATGACCAGACAGTTGGTGGAGGGTGTCAGGATAAACTTTAAAGTCGTGTGTAGCGGGGATGTTTCATCACATCATCACACATCACACGAGCTTATTTAATGTCCCCACTGCTGGGCACGAGCCTTCCTTATGAATGAATAGGCAGGACGGGCCATAAAAGACCACTCGGGCCCAGTGCGTATTGGTGGTTGTTAACGACTGCTAACGCAGCCGGGACCAACGGCTTTACGTGCCTTCCGAAGCACGTAGGAGCTCAAGATGATGAAAAATAAAAACCATTCAGCTTAATACTACAGCTTGGAGGAGCAGCGTGGCGCTAGCGTTTTCAGAAGACCATCCAAATGCCAAGTGAGGGTTTTATTTACCATCGAATTAATTTGAAAAAATCTTATAAAATTCTATGAGAATTTGTATGGCATTAAAGTAGCGCCTTCTGGTGATAAAAGATTAGTTAAAATAAATGCTAAACATGCCAAACAAATTCTCGTTCTTGTTAACGTGGTCGAAAAGTCGTGGACTAGGCATCCAGTACTTTTAACTGAATTTGAAATGAGTTTGAAAAATTAATCAATTTTTAAAATACTCTCGATCTATTTGTATTTTGATTGGTAATGTAAAGTGTCCTTCTGTCAGGAAATTTTCTATAAATTTTCTAGAGTTTTTTCCGTGCAATGTCTCCAGAGCCGTAGACTTATGAATCGATGCCGTTGGGACTAAGAACGAAAACTAATGATATATTTTTTGTTTGTTTTTTTTTATATATTTTGAATGGAATATTATACAGTTCTATCAAAACAACGAGTATTAAATTCAACAATGCACACAAAGCATCTACCCGAACCACACTCTGAATTGGTTTCTATAGAAACGGCTGAACTAACCAACTTCATTACCTTCAACCATTTTCGTTGATTGCTTTGCGGTAACTCATTTTAATTTGCTTCTAAACAAATTGCAGATTTCCATCCACCTCAATTGTTTGTTACTGGCTCTCATCAGCTCTTAAGACAATCGAAAAGTCTTCTAAGGATGCTTTTCCACCATATCTTTTTTTATTGGATAGTGAGTTTGTGAGTTCTTTGACGGCTTTTTTAGCGTCACCAAACTTTTGGGGCGGCCAGAAACTTAAAGGGTTTCTCAAGCCGTGTGATCGAAACGCCGTCAGAGGTTTTCTAGAGTTTTCCCCTTTCCCTGCTAGATTCTCCGAAGGGTTTGGATCGGTTCGGCAGCGAAACAACCCGAGGGCGTCTCTAAAGGCTAGGACCTCGGCTCGGGTTGATCGGTCGTGAGGGTGTAGAGAAGCATTTAGGTACTTACATGTCTGTACCTGGTATAAAGCGCGTTTGAACCTGGTCTTCGTACTCGTACCCTTGTTCTACGTGTCTTGAGCCTAAGCAAGTGTGCAAGTTTAGTGTATCATGTGAATGGTAGTGGCATTTTGTGGATCGGGCTGGGGGGCGTCCGCATCTGTTATGGGATCATTGGGGGTCATCTTGGACGTGTCTAAAACATCTAGATATGTACCGTCTTGTTATAACGGGAAGGCTGTCAACATTATAGTAAGCGGCCGCCACAACAAGCGGGTTCGGGTGGTGGGAGGTCCACCAGATCTGTGCGAGGCAAGAAAGCGAAAATCCACCAATAGAGTTCTTTTTTCTTGTGGTGTGAAATGGAGTAATCCATTTGGTAAATTTTTACTTCGCGCATCGCTTAGCTCACACTGTTTTGATGGAAAAGCAGCCTAAAGTGAATCACCTAATCATACCCTCGATGACCGTGTGCCGCGTTTGATGTCATCGCAGCTTAATAAAAAACTAATGGACTGAAATGAGGATTTGAGTATCATGACCCCAGCAAAAAGCAAGGCGAATGTATATAAGAGGCCATTTAAGTGCACCATTATGAGCATGGCAGTAAATTCGGTAAACGATTCGGATTTATCGCGGTACGAGGCGGCGTAATACGTGTAACGTTTGCAGATCTTGATACACCTTACCCCTTAGATAATAAGAGATAATTTCGACATCCAAATGCCATTTTTGTTATGCCGTTTACTGTGCTGAGGTGGTATTTTGTGGAACACCCACGGTGCGTTACATGCATGATTTGTTTTGTTAAGATTATGAAAAGTTGCGAGCAATGACCGCTACTGATTACTTGTACTAAGTATTGCTAATGATATTAACATGAATATTTTTTATTAATAACGTACAACTGCTAAATAAAATGCAATAGTTTATTTTAATCGGTTACAAACTCTTTTATGTTGAAACTTACTTCGTTTAAACATAATACGTATGGGTTTATACACGTCTCTATCTTATTTGACGTCAGTGGGACTTGTAGGGAGAGGGTTCGCCCAGATTAAACGAGACTAATCTGATAGACAATAGACATACCTAACTAGTGGGACCACCACTCATCAACAGCTGTATCTTAAACTTTGCTTGGTTTTTTTTGTATCAGAGTTAATGAAGGTGAATTTTATTGCAATAATGAAAATATACTTTATAATCATACAATCCTAACGCTACATTCAATTGTAAAATTATACGTGGTCTAGAAAATTTAAGATTTTTAACCGCCTCTGTGGTCTAGTGGTTAAGACCACCGGTTTAGACCCAGAGGTCCCGGGTTCGATTCCCAGCGGGGGTACATCTTTGTGTACTCGGTTTGGTTGGTGGTAGGACTTGTTTGTCCTCCTGGCTAGCTACCACCATCTTATCTAAATATGTCGCCATAATAACAATGTTTGTAGCATTGTTGTGTTCCGGCAGCTAGAGATAAGATAGCCAGTGCCTCACTAGTTGAGGATTCCGGGTGAAGTGCGCTTCTACCAAATGGCCTTATCATCACTTAACATCAGGTGAGATCAAGGCACTGTGCTTACCCGTAAATATAAAAAAAAAAAAAAAAAACGCTCTCGTCAAAGAAATACTGTTGGATCTCTTCTGTGGTACCTACTTAACAATACTATACTATACCATAAGCAACTGCTCTATTACTGCAGGTATTTTTTAGGTAGATGATCTTTCCTGCGTCACCGGACTTTTTTGGGGGTGGCGAGAAACTTAAAGGCCGTGTGGAACACCGTCAGAGGTTTTCTAGAGGGAACGGCATCACGCAAGCGTGACCCTACTAGATTCTCCGAGAAGTTTGGATCGAATCCGGTCCTACTGAAAGACAAAAGCAAAATAATAAACCTTAATAATGACTAATAACCAACCACCAATCCGCACTGGGCCCGCGTGTTGGTTTATGGCTCGATCTCCCTATACATCCATAGGGAAATCTCGTGCCCCAGCAGTGGGGATACAATGAGCTGATGATGAATGATTAGTAAATGATTACACTGTGCTACTTCGAATAAAAGTTATAAATTTGAATGTAATGTTTTTCAAGTTTTTTTTTCAAGTTCAAGTTGTTTATTGCATTCATGTACAGTAAGTTACAGGTGGTTTTTATATATAACAAAGTAGTGCAGACATGACACCCATTAGGGTATAGCAAAGCTTATAATATTACAATGTTTTTAGCGTTCAATTCAGTCACATCACCTGTCGCCTAATATAATATCAAATTACTAGCACCGCGTTTACCTGCACGCTCACACCGCACAGGTACCTATAGAATTTTATTTCGTGTGCCTATCAGAAACTACGTCGTAAATCCGTTGTCGCATAAACGTCACAAAGCCTTAAAATACCCCAAAATGCTTGAAACGCTTGGCCGTTCTGTATCATTAGGAGTTGCACGCCAAATCGCCTTTCCTTGGCACAAAATAAGGAGACTGCAGAAAATAAGCTTCATACAAATGCGTTCGAGCAACGCACGCGCAGACTACCTCTCACGGGCACCGAATCTTGCAACACAGGGTGCCTAGCAGTGGCGAAGGATCCATAGATACCGATTCCCATCGGCTTCCCTATTAGAAATACACTCCAGGGATCCACCATGCAGATCTTAATAATTAGTTATAGATACGTGTGTGCCAGGTTGTTGCGTAGTGAACAAAATGGTTTATTTCCATGTTTATTATTGTCTGATTTGTAAATTCTTGGCCGGCTTACCTTCGCCGTATTTCGACCCCTCGCCACTGGTGCCTAGTGTTAATTTTTTTTACTATCCGTATCGTATCGTATCGTTGAATTGAAGTCATCATCCCATTTTCGGGATGGTTCGGGCTGCGAGGTGTAGGCCTCATTGCCTGGGCTTTCTTCTCGGGCACCATTTTTGATGCTCCGGGTCTGGTCTGGGTGGCACGGCAGAGATACATATTTCTTTTTTGTTCCATTCTTTTTCTATTTTTTTCCCCACTATACCGTGCTTCGAGCCGAAGCTCCATGGTAGTGCTGGCCGCCTCTCCCTCGCCCTGCGAAGCCCTCGGCGCAGTCAACACCCCGGGTGAGACGGCATGGGCCGAGGCCCGGTGGGCGCCAGCTAGCGGACCGCGACTTATGGGGTTGGTAGGGCGGACAGCAGCGTAGATTGGATTGGTAGATAGTATCGGCTCTTTAGTGCCTACACAAAGCGCGTTCTCACGCGAGGAGCAGGTCGCGGCGGCGGCGGAGTCGAGTACGAAAACGAAAATTAGTATGGCATTGAAGCAACGCAACGCCTCCTGGCGACATACGAGAAGAATTAAAATTTTGGCTATTAAAATTTTCGTTTTCATAAACGCAATCGAATGAATACGGATAGTAGACAACTCTCACCAAACACTCTGCTGCACTTGAACTGTTCCGAGCTGTTCTGAGATTCTGTGTCCGTGAAAGGGTTTTGTGTGCGTTACTCGAGCGCGGTATGTATTAAGCTTAGCTTCGGTGTTCTCCTTATTTTGTGGCATTCGTCCCTGTTTCGGCTGTTTTCCATGTCCCTCTGTTTCGGCAGCCGGCTGCCTATCATCCGTCGCAGATTGTATGTAAATCCCGCGGCCCGTATTTATGGGGCTCGATCACTCGGTCCCATTGTTCGGCGTATGCGCCGAAAAATGTTCAAATGTCGCCAGTGGAACAGGAATGTATGCAAATATGGACGGTGCGTTTCTGTGCGGACCGCTTAGCAGGGCCGCAGTTGGGATCGGTCGATTCTAGACTCTTTTATTATACGTAACTACTTAGCAGGGGTTTTTTAATATCTTAAAATGTGAGCATGCCCTGTTTGTTAGCACAATGCTACCTTAATTTTAAATAAGGACCGAAATAAAAACGACCCATACTTTTGCTTTTTTTAATAACGTACCTATGACCAGTAGTGGGCTTATAAAGGCCGATGATAATGATGATGATGATGACTCGAAATGTGAAGGACTATTAAAACAGACTTCCCGGCTACCATCATCATCTTTCACCAAGTCTGACGTCATTACAACAATGTGAACAGCAATGCTGTGTTTCGTCAGATGGAGGATATATAAACAGTTCGTTAGTGACTGACGATTCCAGTTGAAATGACTAAATGTAGACTTTTAAGGGCGCTTTCAATTTAGGCGTTTCGTGTCGGACCGCTGCCGTGCGTTAGCAATGCGTTCCATATTAAAACAAGCGTGCTGCTGTTGTGCGGCTGGCGTTTAAGGCAAAGGGTAAGGCACAGTAGCGCCGCTAATGGATTTAATTTGATAACTGCTAAACTGGATTTTTTTTCAAACATTGCGGACCTTCTGACACTAGGAAAACATCTATTATTTAATAATTGTGCACTATTTTTAAGTTTTTTTTTGTATTCATTCGCCATCACCAAAAGTGGCCATTGTTTGTGAATAAATGCGATAGCCCGTTTTGTAAATAAACCACGCAACAAAAAGTAGTGCACAGTTATTAAATAAATACTATGGATGCTTTCCTGTTGTCGGACGGTACGCAATGTTTAAAAAAAGATCCGGTCCGTTAGTAATTGTCAAATTATCAATTGGTGGCGCTAGTATGCCTTACCCTTCGCCTTAATATGAAAACGCACGCCAGCGGTCCAACACGAAACGTCAAAATTAAAAGAGCCCTAAATGCGACATCCTAGTTTCTAAAGGGATCTTGCCATATCATCTAGGGTTGGAGTCAATCGACGATCACGACTTTTAGATTCTCATTTGAAAGCCATTCCAACTCCTTCTGTGACTAATTGTGTCTCTATTTTCAAAGTACTAAAGGCACTTAAAATTAGAAAGAACAGCACTCACTACGTCCCTGGCGCTTAGTGTCGCCAATACGCAGAAACAAGATGGCCTTACTTGTTATTTTTGTTGCTCCCGCCTCCGTCGGGTCCTCGATTGACAGAGACGTCTAACCTAGTATCTAGACGAGTCCCAAGAGTCCAGGCTATTTGCGTATGCTAACTAAGACAGCTGAACTAAGAGTGAATACGATACTGACTAAATATACGAGGGCGTAGGGAGTATTGTGACATGAATGATAGCTATTAAGATGAAATGTGGTGGAACTTAAAAGTGAACATATTTTGTTTGTTTCTGGTAAATGAAATCAACATATTAAATTGAATATTAGTCACGTATTGTAGTTAATAAACGGTTATATTAGAAAATAAGGAACTTAAGGGATTATCGGTTAAAAAAAATATTTAAAAACACCCTGGGCATTTGGAGATTTGGGTGAGTAAGCGAACGAAGTCGTGAACGCCTGTTTTGCAACTTTTTGCATTTTCTAAATTAGTAGAAGATGCTTGATAGATTAAAACAAAACTGGGATCTTAATTTAAGCTATGATGTTTCAATAATCAAATCTAAAGTTTAAGTGTCCTATACGGATTTTGCCGATTCTTCTCAGTACAAGATCTCCCGCCCAGAGCAGACTTACGAACCGATGGCATAAAGACGTTCATAAGAGCTAGTTGTAGCCAAACAAAACTGAATAAATGATTTTGAATTTTGAATTTTGAGTTTTGTTGCAGTCATACTTTTTTAATATGTCGTCTGGCAGCGTTCAAACAAAGTCAGTGGTTAAACACATCTAGCCACTGAACCCAAAAGGAGTCGGTGACAACCGCCATATATTCGGAGTTAATGGCTGTCATTATTTGGGGGCTGCACCACAAAATAAGAAGACTGTAGAAGGTAAGATTCATACATGACTTGCTTGAGCAACGCACACATGGCATTCTCACGTCACAGTTTGGATCGGAGGCAAACTTCAGGCGGTTTAGAGACTTCGCGCGCGAATGGCACAGGATTCGGAGTGGGCTGGAGAGAGAGAGGCGAAGAGAGAAGACCCTGAAGAAGAAGACGCTGTGAGAAGTAGCCAGTAGCGGTACCACTGCTAGGTAGGCACGGAGCGGCTAGGGAGATACCAAAGGCGTTTTTGTGTACGTCCGCCCCAGAAAGGGGAGAGGGACCATAGGGACAAAGAACAGAGATTAGCATAATTTGTAGGGAGTGAAGAAGTGCGCGCGGTGGAGTCCATTTCGCGCGCATCTCCCGCGCTTCGGCCTGTATAACCTGAAAGTTAAGTCAGGCCATGGGTGGTTGGTGGGTTTGACGTAAAGTTTAGAACCCGATTATGTAGTGTCCCAAATGCTCACAGGGAACGGTTGCTTTAGGCAGCGTCTACACCGACTTATGCTTTGCGAGACCGCACTGTGTTCCTGTGGAGCTGGCGTTGAAGAGAGCCGAGATCACGTGCTTTAGGAATGTGAATTGTACGTGGTTGCCAGAGACACAATGCTGGGCCAAATACACAGGACAGAACCCGGCCCGACAGAAGGGATGGAATTAGAAAATTTGTAGGGAGCAAAGTGAAAGCGCAGACGGGGAAAGAGCCAATGCAAGTGCCCTCGCGTTCTCCCGAGATTCGGTTTTTATGCCGCAATGTAGGCAGGACCATGGGTTGGTGGTTGGTTTGACCTATTGTTTGTTTTTATTTTTTATGTGTGTGGTCTCTCTCTCTCTCTCTCTCATGACAGAGACACGGCATCTCACAGCAGCTGTACTGTCGAGCTGTTGCGAGTTTCCGTGTCTGTTGTGTTGTTGCGAACGAAGTGTGTCGCAACAACGATGGCATTCTGGCGGAGCTTGCCGGCGTACGCCGACGGTGCGCGGTGCAGAACATTAATAGTAAAGTTAAAGTTAAAGTTGACCGAGCGCGAGCGCGTCATGTAAGAAGCTTACCTTCTGCAGTATCATTATTTTGTGGGTGTACATTCGGGTATCAGATGTCGTAGCCGGCCCGCCGACGGCATAAATAAGTTTAAACCTCGATGCATCGACAGACCCGCGATTCACACAATATTTTATACGGGTTTAGTGCGTATTTGTATTGCCTTTTTCGGTAAAATAATGAAGGTCTGTTTGAAACGCCCGAATAAAGTAAGATGTAACGGAAGTTGGTTATTTTTTTAAGGTGATTAAAATACTTTTTTTGGTTACAAAGCAACACACAAGCTATTTAACTCTCTCTCAAATGCCAGATGTGTGATAAAGAAGACGCACAACAAGTTTTAGTGGAATATGTTCCTTATTGCACTTAAAAGGGGGGTGTAGGTACTAATCCAGTCTGTGATATTCATCAAAAGATATTCCGCTGTAATGTCTGTAACATCTGGGGGCCTTTTTTGACTTGGAGGCTCTGCTTCAATGCCATACAATTTTTGGGTTCCGTTAACGTGATCGAATGGTGAATCAAACTTGCATTAGACAACCAGAATTTCTGCCTATTCATCTGGATGATTTAAGTGGAATACCTCAACACCTTACAACACCAGAGGTCACCAACACCACAAAATAAGGAGGACCCAGGAGGTAATCTTAATAAATACAGCGCTTAAGCTCGATGGCGCAGTGGTTAACGCGCCCGGTCCGCGAGTGCTGAGGTTAAGCAACTTTCGTAAAGGCCGGTCATCGGATGGGTGACCAAAAGTTTATCATCTTGAGCTCCTCCGTGCTTCGGAGGGCACGTAAAGCCGTTGGTCCCGGATGCATTAGCAGTCGTTAACAACCACCAATCCGCACTGGGCCCGCGTCCCGGCAGTGGGGACATAAAAATGAGCTGATGAGGATGAGGACAGCGCTTAAGCAACTCAGCTGTTGCGAGATTTCGTTTCGTGCGAGGTTGTCTATGTGTTTTTTATATTTACGGGTAAGCACAGTGCCATGATCTCACCTGATGTTAAGTGATGATAAGGCCAATTGGTGGAAGCGCACTTCACCCGGGATCCTCAACTAGTGAGACACTGGCTATCTTATCTCTAACTGCTGGAACACAACAATGCTACAAACATTGATGTTATGGCGACATATTTAGATAAGATGGTGGTAGCTAGCCAGGTGGACAAACAAGTCCTACCACCAACAAAACCGAGTACACAAACATGTCCCGCTGGGAATCGAACCCGGGTCCTCTGGGTCTAAACCGGTGGTCTTAACCACTAGACCATAGAGGCGGTGTGTGCGTTGCTCGAGCGTATTTGTATGAGGCTTATTTTCTGCAGTCTTCTTATTTTGTGCCAACACCTACATCACGGTAATAATCCTACATCTTATCTAAATGTAGGTAGTTTTAGCAGCCTGTGGTCCCTACAGCGTAACCGGATTTTATGAACCATCCTAGGAAGTTTTCTAGAGTTGTCCTCATGTTTTGGTACTTGAAAAACAATAGATGTAGGTACACCTAATTTTAACCATATGAAAAGTTTCGGCTTCATAAATAGTTTGAGTCATGTATTTGCGTTATTATTCACATTAAATTAGCGTAGCATGAGCTGCTGTGAAAAAGGTTTCTGAACAAATACGATACTTACGGATATCAAAACAAACGGCGACTGGTCCAGCTTCATTGCCTCTAGTTGGCCGAAAGTCGGCTCCAAGGTGGTCCGGAGGGGGGACTTCAGAGAAGCTTCCACCAGAGCTGCGAGGAGTTGCCGTGACGATGGCTCCACGCCCAACCCTGAGCTGAAGGCCGCGAGGGCCTCGCCGTGCCGGCCTAGGCATTGCAAGGCTACACCTGAAGGACAGAAGATCAGCTATAATTACGCGTAGAAGTCTAGATTAAAACGAACCTTTGATAGTTAAGTCCTTTCCTTTATAAACTTAATCGTTACTTTAAAAAAAGTTGTGTAGTTTTTTTGAGCTCATTCTTCACAACAGCTAAAAGACGTCGTGAATGGTAGGAACCTAAAGCATTTTTTGAGAACGTTTCAAAGTACTTAGTAACTTGGTTTATTTGGAATATTTTTATTTTTATTATTTTTTTTTTTTTCATTTATTGGGGTCAAACAAACGGTTTCACAATATATATTACATACAGCAGTCTAGGTAATTTATAGTTTACTTATTGTGAAACCAACACCGTTAACCACTGATAAATATTATAAAGTTGAGAGGTATATGACTATTAGCTAAATGATTATAAGTTAAAATGATTTCAAGTTGTACTAAAGAAAAATATATATATATATATATATGTTTTATTCATTGATTTTATTATTGACAGTGATGATTTCATATAGATTTGTAATAATTGATTTTTTAAACGAGCTTATCCTAGTTGTAAGTATATCTATATCATTAAAATAATTGTAATAAGTGTCAGTCAGCCGAGATATAGGTGAGCGTTTACCTGCATTAGTTCGGGATCTTGAGGTAGCGAAAAGCTTATTAGTTCGGCAGGCTCGCACGCGCCTGCCTGCCTTTATTCTATATTCTTGTTGTTTGCCAAGGATAGAGATAGTGTTACAAAGAAGGAGCCTTAGTTAAAATAATGAATTTACTCAAAGCTTCATTTCCAGAAAAAGGTATACTAGAGATAGATGCAGGCATTTTGGGATTATTGAATAAATGCTATATAATCGCCCGTTTTTAAAAATAAATATTCAATTTGGAATCATATATATTAAATAAATAATATTCTAATCTCTGATGGTTTTTATATGGTTTGAAAAATAAATTACTTCGTAACGGAAACAAACATGTTTAAACTTTTAAACCACTTAATCTGTTAAAAAGCAGTAAAAACGGTTCGGCAAAAGCCTCGAACGTAATACCAAGCTCATTTATCTAAGTAATTTGTCGTGTTACGTTTTTTTATACTTCTTAAGCCGTTGTTATCTAACTCAATTAACAACCCAATCTTGTCTAATTAATCACAACAAACATTTGTGGATGTTGTCGGACAAACCACTTTACATTTGCCAGAGAAAGTGAAACTTTCATAAACACAATAGCGGTAGTAAGCTGTAAGCACGCTAAAACGTCACTTTCTAGACTATGTCAACGGATTAATATTTACGATTCTTATTTCAATTGTAGTAAGTGTAATTATTTATGTAAGTAATTATTTATAATTATTTATTATTATTGAATGAACATCTGCAATAATGTTGTTATTTTAATGACTGTCGTGTTTACGTTGTTTATGCTAGTGTTCCACAAGTGTTGAGGTGGTATTGCGTTTTTATTGGGGTATGCTCCTTTGCGCCCTATCGTACTGTGCTTTCATGAGCATTGAGAAAAATTTCGAAAAGTGTCTTAGGCTTTATATTACGGTTTTAAATAGTGAAATTATGACGAAAATCATCATATTACTCAATGCTAATATTTTTATTGCACACCATAATGTTACAAAGTTGTTATAATATAGGTACAGGTTCATTATGGGTCCTGTCGGGCACAGCAAATTGAAGAGGGATGACCTATTCCAATTAATTTTAAAGTAAATTAACTTATATTCTTATATTTTTATTTATTATATTATATTTTTTAAGATGTTTATCTATAATTATTTGATATTTGAGTTTTATATTTTTTATTTTTATAAATGTTTGTCTTCTAAATATTCTGATATATTATAATAGCACCTTCTTATAAGTAATTATTTTAACTTGTTTGTAAAATGTTTATCATTGCTAATGTTTTTTATTGAATCGGGTAACTTATTGAAAATTTTTATGGACATGGCAGCGGGCTGGAAGAATGGTGTGTCATTTTAGAAGCTGGTAGCGTTAGTTTGTTTCTATGTCTAAGTTGATGTTTGGTTATATGATCGTCGCACTTTGTATAGAAGTTAGGGTATTTGCGGACAAATTTATACAAATCTAAGATATAAATGCAAGGTAACGTTAATATTTTATATTTTTCAAAGTAAGTCTTACAGCTTTCTGTTGCTTCTATGTTAACTATAATTCTAATTAACTTTACGGTATATTACGGTGGTATGATGCTTAATTTCCGCTGAACGGAACCAGTTCTCGAGTGGCGACCGCGCATCAGAAGAAGAAAAGAAGGCAGGCCTCCAACAAAGTGACCGACGATCTAGTGAAGGTCGCGGGTAGCCGCTGAATGCGAGCAGCACAAAAACGGTCGTTGTGGAGATCCGCGGGGGAAGCCTTCGTCCAGCAGTAGAAGTGTTTTGGCTGAGATGATGATGATGATGGTATCAATGGTGATAGTAACTATCAATCGGCTGCGGCGGACATTACCATCTTGCTAGGTAAAATAATAAAAAAAAGTTAAATCTTACCTTGTCGATAGTAAGCTTTCGGCCAGTTGGGGCACAGCTCCCGGGCGCGGGTGGCGTCCTGCAGCGCCGCCGCGAACTGACCCTGCTTCAGACGTGCCGCGGACCTGGACATCAATGGAGGAAGACCTCATATTACAGCTGTACAGTTTCGCGGATGCAACCATGTTGCCAACCATGCTGTTTACCAACGGCATTCGAATTGGATCAACAGTGTCATAATTATGAACGAATTAACAGTATCGCGTGTCAAATAGAACGGTAATGTTATGAAACTGCTATTTTGTTCCGGTGTTACTTATATTATCTTGGTGTTAACAGTTCCACTTGATGATTATTTACATATAATTTTACGCAAATATTGTTGCGAACAAATTACAATTTGAAAATAGGCAGTGTTGAAAAAAATTCAATTCATAAATATAGCTTGCCTAATTCTTAACTGATCTTTCAATTCGGATATTGACGAGTAGGTAGTTGTCGACATTGAATAGGGCTCCTTTGGCTTACAGAGTAAGAGTAGATAGTGTTGATTAATTTCAGCGAGTTGGATTGAACCACAATAGCACAGTTGGCAGTGCACCTGACCCGGCATGTCATGAGGTATCCCGCTCGTGGATTTTTTTCAACATTTTGTCTCTTTTCAAAGAGTTCCATTTGATGTTAAGCGAAGTCTAGAGGCGAAGACAGCTATTATAGTCGTCTTGGTTTGCCGACCCGCAAGTTGCTTCTCCCATCCGTGACAAGTGTCATATATTTTATTTGTAATGTCTTCGTCCATATTTATTTGACGCCGCGCGGCCATACTAATTTTGTATGGGAAATTAAACGTGATAATTTGAAAAATAATAATTTAAAAAACCGCTCGATAAATCGAGAATGTGAGACGGATGATTTGTAGTTGAGACATTGGTGAATGTTTAGACATAATTAAAGGTATAATACTTTAGATAAACTATAAGATATCAACTAAACGCCGCCACTCGTTTTCATGATTTTTGCACAACTTTAAATGATATTGTAGAAAAAACTATAGTGTGTTATGAATATATGGGTCAGACTAACAGCACATACCTAAAATATTGATATGTGCTCTTCGTGGACTAGGCCTTGTGCTGTTCGCGCATGTGCTATTCGGTCTTGTGCTCTAAGTGGACTACCTAATTGTAAACACGTTCCCTTTGATAATAAATAATATTTTGTTTATGTAATACGATAGTTTTTTTATCATATATCAACTTAACCGTGACTACACTTGGCTTTTCTTGGTCGGCGCACCCTTAAAGGATCCCAATTAGAATAGAGAAAATACGTGTACTGGGAGAGCATTCCTTTTTTATGAGTGCAACAAAGTGTTTACAACACGCGTTTAACAACTTAGTAAAATTGTGTGGCGGTGATTTGTAACAGAACTACCTATGTACGTATTTCTCAAAAAATTTAATAATTGTGTTTTTCTAATGTAAGTGAATTTATTTAAGAATAAATATCTTAAACCATACAAAGAAGAGATTTTAGCAAGTTTTAGCTGATATACTTACCGATTACTATACAAGATGTGGTTGGCGGGGTCCAGTGTCAGTGCGTCCGTGTACAGTGCGACGGCGGTGGCGAAGTCCCCGGCCTGGCAGGCCGCGTTGGAGGCCCGCACCTTCTCCACGAAGAGGGCGCGCGAGGCCGCACCCAGCGACGCCGAGCCCGTTGGCTCTACCTGTGGGAACGATGGGTTATTTAGTCAAGAGTTGCGAATGTGCTAGTTATAAGCTTTCGCAAAGGTCGGTCATCGGATTCAGACCAAATTAAAATATCTCAAGCTCCTCCGTGCTTCGGAAGGCACGTTATACCACCGGTATGTTTGTACCTATGTATATTATATTATACATTTTACGGGTAAGCACAGGACCTTGATCTCACCTGATGTTAAGTGATGATAAGGCCAATGATGGAAGCGCACTTCATCTGGGATCCTCAACTGGCACTGGCTATCTTATCTCTAGCTGCCGGAACACAACAATGTTACAAACATTGATGCTATGGCGACGTATTTAGATAAGATGGTGGTAGCTAGCCAGGCGGATAAACAACCCCTACGAGTAACGAAAACGAAGACCTATAAAACATTTATACCTCCAGCTGGGAATCGAACCCGAGACCTCTGGGTTCTAACCACTAGAAAAAGTCTATTGGTTATAACAACCAGACCACAGAGGAGGTGTAGCGAATATGCGCTCAGTAAATCTTGCGTTGATTACAAAAGTATGAAAACTAGTTTCAATGAGTGCATTACCATAATTTTCCGGAATAAAAACGAAATTAAAAAAATATAAAATCGCTATGTTAAAAGTGCTACCAAAACTTCTTAGATATAAATATATATTATATTAAATGTTTATATAATTTTTAACGCAAATTTTGTTGCGAAACAAATTACAAAAACAATTTTATAATAGCTTGCCTACTTTTTAACTGTTTTTTAGTATTTGTAAAAATATTATGATCGTATGTTAATGACGGTAGTTGTTGACATTGAATGGGCGCCTTTGGCTTTCAAAGTAAAAATTAAATAGTGTTGAATAATTTCGGCGGGCTGGTTAGAACCACGATAGCTTAATTGGAAGAGCACCTGACCCGGTATGTCAGAAGGGTGCAGGTTCAAATCCTGCTCGTGGAATTTTTTTCAACATTCGTGTTTTTTATATATTATATTGTAAACCGGTCGTTGTTGAGAGGCCTTTGTCCAGCACTGGACTTCTTTTGGCTGAGATGATGATGATGATGATTATTATTTCTATTATTTATGTTAACAATCTAGGATTGTAACAAGACTTTCTTGAGTTCTCCAATATTAAAAAAAAAGAAAAAGTTTTTTCGGTTAAACTTGTCGAACACAAACGGGTCCGATGTACCAGCCATAATGAGGTCTGCGCCAGAAATACGAGCGATAAAATTTTGTTACGAATTACACAGCACCACGTGCAATGGCGGCCGCGCCACGCAGCCGATTGCAATTTAATGCGTTACCCCCTTGATTTGTTTCCACATTAATTTTTACAACCGCACCTTAATGCCGCTCTTTTCGCGTTTCCCGCCTTCACCGCTTTCGCATCGCGACCTCCTTGTTTGCTTTTATTTATTTTTATATAAAACTAGTGGTAGTAGCTCAGTGGTCTTAATTTGTCAATTATTTACAAATATACAATGTTTGTACAATGTATTGTAACACATTATTATAGTTACATACATTTTATCTTTCTACACTCCTTTACCATATTATTATGAACTTTAAGTACCTACAGATGCCTAAATCTCGCACTCCTCCGTGCGTGCAATGTGCTTATTATAAATTATTCCTCAATAAATGGACTATTTAACACAAAAAGATTTTTTCAATTCGAACCAGTAGTTCCTGAGATTAGCGCGTTCAAACAAACAAACAAACAAACAAACAAACAAACTCTTCAGCTTTATAATATTAGTATAGATAAGTTTTTTCTTCATAACGTACCTACGCACAAGCAAAGCAAGCAAACGCAAAGCGCACGTAACCTGCGTAAATATGTAAATAGCATTTTTATTATGATATAGCGGTTGACTTGATAGAAATTTCACACGCCCAACGATTTTATTTTTTTGTCTGATCAATGCCCTAGGTTGATGAGGAGAGTGGTGTGATGACTGGTACCTAGGACCTACCGACTTATTTTTTAGCTTTTAGTAGTGTAGTAATAGTTGTCTACATCATTTTTAGGGTTCCGTAGCCAAATGACAAAAAACGGAACTGTCTAGACAGACAGACAGACATGACGAATCCATAAGGTATATATAGTTCTTATATGTAGTTTCGGAAAAAAGTGGCTGTGACATACGGACGGACAGACAGACAGACAGACAGACAGACAGACAGACAGACAGACATTACGAATCCATAAGGGTTCAGTTTTTTGCCATTTGGCTACGGAACCCTAAAAAGGAGTAGGTTCTATGTTCAAGCAGACAGACGTCTGTCAGTCCGTATGTCACAGTCACTTTTTTCCGAAACTATAAGAACTATACTGTTGAAACTTGATAAGTAGATGTATTCTGTGAACTGCATTAAGATTTTCACACAAAAATAGAAAAAACAATAAATTTTGGGGGTTCCCCATACTTAAAACTGAAACTCAAAAAGGTCTTCAACAATGATATTGAGGTTTCTAATATATGTAATTATTTTCTAAACTGAATAGTTTACGTTAGAGACACTTCCAAACAACACAAACTCCTGTAACTTCTAAAATAAGAGAATGATTAAACAAAAAAAAATATATGATGTAAGTACATTACCATGCAAACTTCCACCGAAAATTGGTTTGAACGAGATCTAGTAAGTAGTTTTTTTTTAATACGTCATAAAGTACGAACCCTTCGTGCGCGAGTCCGACTCGCACTTGGCCGGTTTTTAAAATCTTTATTTTCAATAAAACCGTTTAATATGTGATTGTTACATACTTCTAATTATTTTTAATTCTTTTAGTCAAGACCTTTTATTTGATACCCATATTGAAGTGGTTATGAAAAGAAAAAAATTAACCAGCCATTTTGTTGGCGGCCATATTGGATTTTCATTTTTATTTTCATAAAGGACTATTCTACTAATCAAGCCCTTTCATTTGATACTCATATTGAGGTAGTAGTGATAAAATATTGTGTTACCCGCCATTATGTAGCGGCAGCCATCTTGGATTTACAATGATACCGGATGTATTGAATTATATTGTCATCAGAACTAAAGGTGTGTACCAAATTTCAGATCAATCCAACAGGAAGGGGGTCAAATTTCAATTACTAGATTTGACCCAAATAAATAAATAAACGTAAACGTAAAGCTAAATAAAACCGTTTAAAAAAGTATTTACTAAAAAAATTCTCGTAATAATTAATATCGGATCTACATCTAGTCTGACAGAAGATGACAATGTTAGCTTTTCAAAAGTTTTTTTAATCTATAAAAAGTGACAAATGACGATATGCTTATTGCTGCCTGCTACCGAATTCCTTTCAACCCTTCTTGATATAAAAAAACAACTATCAGAACTTGGGAATTTATCTTAAGGCGAAGGGTAAGGCACACTAGCGCCGCTAATGGATTTAATTCGATAACTGCTAAACTGGATTTTTTTTCAAACATTGCGGACCTTCCGACACTAGGCAAACATCTATTATTTAATAATTGTGCACTACTTTTAGGTTTATTTTTGTATTCATTCACTAACACCAACAGTGGCCATTGTTTGTAAATAAATGCGATAGCCCGTTTTGTGAACAAACCACGCAACAAAAGTAGTAGTGCACAATTATTAAATAAATATTATGGACGCTTTCCTGTTGTCGGACGGTACGCAATGTTTAAAAAAAGATCCGGTCCGTTAGTAATTGTCAAATTATCAATTGGTGGCGCTAGTGTGCCTTACCCTTCGCCTTAAGGGGGTGCCGCGCGGAATTTCGAAAATTTACGTGTTTTTAAGTCACTGGTGCTAGGCGCTGAATAGGTCATATACATTAAAATGACTAGTGTAGGTTAGCTTGATCCTTTCACAAGGTCATGGTTGTCTTGGAATTTGAAACAAATACCCAGAAACTGCATAAACAATACGTAAAAGTTATGATATCTAAAAACTTATTTCTTCAGAAACTTTGTAAATATAGCACAAATGAAACAATGATCCGACATCAAAATGTTTGTATTGATATTCCGCAGGCCACTGTTTTCTTATTTTTCAATAAAAAAATATGAATATGAAAATATTAAGACTTTTATAATTTTTTACCCAAACGCCTATGATTTTACGAAAGTAAACATTGCTGTAATTAAATCACCAGCCTACTCTGTACACATATTAGTGTGCGTGCGTATTCGTAGTCGTGCGCCGTTGTCACACCACTGCCACGCGCCGCTAGCTCGCTATCATAAAGAAACTTGAAACTCGCAGTTTTGCGTCCGCGCTGCACCCCCTTAAGGGATTCCGGATTTTGATGTTATGTTTTTTGTTTACTGATTGCAAGCTATATTGAGTAATGCTTGGAAAAAATATCTGCTAAATATATCTTTAGGGTTTACTTACCTCTACTGAATATTATAATATTTTTTATTTATTTTATTATTATTTTTATTTGCATTATGAGAAACATATAACACATAATAACTCAAATACACAAAATATGACACAAAGGCCAATAAAGGTTCAACCAAATATTAAACCGTAATACGTAAGATCTCAAAAAGTTAATTTTAAATATTGACACCTAGATTAAAAATAAGTTATAGTAGAATGCGATGATGAAAATCAGAAAACTTTTGATATTACATAGTTATAGTCATTTATAACCATATGACGCTTTTTAAAGTATTTAATGAAGTTAAATTTAAATATAAGATACAATAATATATTCTCAAAAAGCAAGCGGGCGGGGCGCAAGCACTCGCCACCCGCGCTTATCTATCCGAGCGCATCGGAAGCGAGAGCATTTTTTTTCTCACGGACCGCATTCTCCGACTGTACCGTGAAACAATCGACCATTCAACTTCTCCCCACTTCACATTATACAACGTCCCGTAACAATACATCACGCTCAGCTGACACTGAGTCCGCGCCGTAATGTACGACGCGTAACTCCAAAAAAACAATTGAGGGTATCTCTTCACTATACAAGTGTTAGGTGCCAAGCACGCCCTTTTACCTATGGCCGAGAGAGGTTACTTTGTAAACGGATTGTGTTGAAACAAAGTCTTTAAAGGCAGTTGGTTTATTTACGACGAACATATTTGAATAGAACACTCACTGTTTATGTTTGCGTAACTATATCGGAAGATTGGTTATGTCCACAAAGGTTTTATGATTTAAAGAAGGTCTTATCTGAAGACGAACAGTGGCTTAATTAACTGTGAGATATGAGTTTGGGGGTAAATATTTTTTGTTTCATATGAATAATATGGATTTGTGTTAAGCAATCTTGAAAAAGGTTCTCCACCTTTTTCAATGATTTTGGTTAAACTAAAAGAGAAAAACTAAAAACGATTTTACTCGAGTAGAAAGCAAAATGAAGAATAATATAATAGAATACTTTATTGTACACACAAAAAACAAAAATACAGACACGTTAAAATAAACGGGAGTCGCACAAAGGGTTTATATTATAGTACTTACATATCTAATAATAACCAGGAGCTACAGCTTTATTGAATTAAATAATTTTAATAAAAATGTATATGGGTAACCCTTTTACAAATCAGATTAATATTTATATACCTAGTATAAAGTAAAGTAAACAGCCTATAACTGTCCCACTGCTGGGCAAAGACCTCCATCATTGAAATCAAGTCATCGCTACAATGAATGGGTAATGGCTTAATCACCACGCTTGCCAAATGCGGGTTAGTGATTACAAACCCAGGCTAGGCATCGAAAAATCCGAAATATATTTTGTCCGACCTGGGAATTGAACCAGGGACCTTCGCGTATCAGGCCGAGTGCTGCCACTCGGCCACCGAGGCGTTATTTACCTAGTAACTTTTAATAAAAAGTATTACAAAATAGATTTTTTCAAAAAAGTATTAGGTAAGTAAATATGTGAATTATGAGATTTAGCTTTTATGCAAACGTGAAAAAGCCAAAAACGTTACTTTACTAATTTCATCATCTTTATGAGATTTTAAAACCCAATTATATTGGAATAAAGATAAAGTTCTACATAGATACAATAAGGTAGGTTATCATCGTCGTTTTACTCGGAAATCAGATTCGGGTTTCGTCAAAAAACGCATTATAATGCCGCGCTTAATAATCAACGATTGTTTCGGCCATCTTGAAAAATGGCGGACGTAATCGGCCGTTACGCGCGTTATTAAAATTTCGTTTAAACAGGCGCCTGATAACCGTCGCGGCGGACATATTGGCCAATTCGTTTTTTCTTTAAACGGCCTTTCATTTATCTTGAAATGGTACTTTTTAAAAAGAAAATCGCCGGCCGATCTGCCCGCCTCTGCGCCGCTCGTATCGAAGAATTTTAATTTGCATGTTACGTGCAATTAATTAAACGGCGCGTGCAATATGACGTCTGCGAATCAATATCAACGTGCGTGTGGTTTGTTGGTTAGTTATCGCAATGTGTTTTCTTCTTTAGCAAATGTTTGTTAGTTAATTGTACAGAGAAGGCGAGCGTCCTATACTAATAGTACGAGTACGAGTATAAAGAGGAAACCTACGTATTTTTGTATGTATGTATGTATGTTTGTAACGAATAAACTCAAAAACTACTGGACCGATTTAAAAAATTCTTTCACCATTAGAATGCTACATTAGGGCTGAGTAACACAGACTATATTAAAAAAAATTAAATAAAATACTAAAAACGACAATTTAATTTCTCAATACAAAATGATTTATTTATTTTGTTGTCATGGAAACCATTGATATATATTTAACTCATTGATGGAAACTGTCGCCGGGTCAGCTAGTGTCTTATAAAGAAGTAAAAGAAATAGTTTGGGATAGACATAAATGGAAAATTCTACACCGCCAAGAGCGTAGCTCTTAAGTTGAAGAAGTAAATAGTGTACTAAGGCAAAAGAACGAAAATCATCACTAGCGACCTAAGAACGTCTCATTGCTGGGCTCAAGCATTCCCACATGAACAATAGCTCATTATTGGGAGATTAGGCAATAATCACGTTGGCCCATTTGTGTTTGCTCAATGCGTTTGCATTGGTAGGGTTTGACTGCCATCTAGACAACAATCAACTAACAAGCTTACCGTGCCTTCTGAAGCAAAAACCAACAATAATCGACATCAAATAAAAATATTCAAAAGTATCTATTAAGTATATCTTGTGATTTACTACTTACTAAGTTAGCGCGTTCGACCCAAAATGAGTCTTGGCGTTCGATAATAAGAGCCTATATCTTATTAACACATAGTATTAGAAATTTAACTGACCATCTTATGAATTTATTATAACTTATTACAGTAATACACAGTCCCTTCTATCAACAAATAGCTTGTGTAGGGCATGTGGAGAGGAAACGGAATCAATGCAGCACCTACTGTGTGACTGCGACTCTCTGGCTAGGAAAAGAATGGGACTCCTGGGGTCGGCTTATCCGAAACCAGAGGACTACAGGCTCTTCGCTCTTAAGGACGTGGCCAAACTTATGGCATCTATCTTTACAGAGGAAGAAGAGTGAAAGGACGGGGTTGCACAAAAGATCCCGATGGGTCGAAGTGTTACTGCAAGAGGGAAACCTCAGCAGGCCCCACCAAGATAAGATAAGATACACAGTCCTTACATTTTAATTTAGTATTGAATTTGGACACGACAAATGTGTTCATTTGCCAAACTGTTTTTTATTTATCTATTTATTATGAAACTTTTGGAATCAAAGGAATTTATTCTGTTATATATTTTGAAGCAGCGACATACAAAATTGGATAAAAATATTTTTTAAAGACACGTTTCTATATTTTATTATTTTGAAAACCAGCTGTATTACAATAACAATTGATTTGTATCGCAGCGCACGTATTTCATGGGACAAGAGTGGGTTTATATAAATTCTGACATTAACAGAACGGTCGTCGCACCTGGAGTGAATATTAAATTGAGCCACTAAAACCCCACGCCCGGGCATAATCAAAGATTTAAATGTTTCCTATGAAATCGTTGCCAATTCAGAACGCGTTGGGATTTATGGAACTTTTATGATGATCAATCGTTCACTTTATGCGCGGTCACAATTTCATGAGCATGCGCATGGAAGGGACAAACATGGATTTACGATACGTCATTACATTTTTTTATTACCAGATATGGAATTAAATTTCTATTTTAATATCATATTTAGTTTTATAATATGCTGTTTTTTCTGTCAAAAATACTTTTTTGCTGATTTTTCTTGGTCTGATAGGTAGAATGGGAGACATCAAATAACATAGTGAACGAAAGTATTCTACTATGAAAGCTCACCCTTGAACAGATTTTTTTTCTTAGTTGATGACTTCGCGCGGTTAGCATTAGCACATTTAGCCAGTGTCAAAGTAATGTTCCTTAAAGTTATAATATTTCCTTTGTTCATATGATGATGATGATTTTTTTTTAAGAATTTAAGAATTAATTTAATAGTAACAAAGTACACTTCATTTTTACATTTCATTGTTCATGACACGGTTAAAAAATACATAATATTTTTCTGCTGACACTTACTTAAGGATACTCTTAGCAGTGAGTATCAGCAACCTTCCAAATGTCTCTATAATAATCAATAAAAGGTTAACATTGGATTTTTTTTTAAATTTTTTTTAGGCAAATTAAAAAAGAAAGTGGGGTCTCAACCCCAGTAGACTTCTTCAGAGAATTTGAAAAGTGGCGTTGCGCTGTTTTGTTTCATTTGCCAATACTCATGCACGTAAACGAACACATAACGGGTTTTTCACAATATTCGACATAACACATATTCTAGGAAATAAAACAAAACAGCAGACGTCACTTCATGTCTTTACTTTCCCGCCAAAAACTCTACCAGACTCTTAGATCTCATTTTGGCAGCTTTGGATCATGGCAAACTGTCAAAATAATATTTATCAAACTGTTGCGGATGTTTAAAAATATCAGAAACGAAATCAAGATTCTTGATTACTATATAATGCTATAAAAATAAAGAATACACGTGAGTGCTCATTAAACCAAAACCAGCGCAGGTAGAAATCCAAGGGTTAAAGTAAAAAATGGCGTCGTCGTCGGCCGTCTTTTGTCTAAGTTTTCCCGCCTATTTTCGTATTGTGAGCGCCGCCGCACCGGTCGATAATTACCGGATTTTTACCTGACGAAATAAAACAATTAACTTCAGTTTGTGCCGAGACAAATCACACAATAATTTGGGACCGGATTTAAGTAATTTTTGATAGTTTTGGTTACAATATCTAGTTTTTTTTTCCACGTGGGACTTATGGGAATCTTTCCCTGACGTGCGTTCCGGTCGTAAACAAATCGGTCTTGGACGTTAGTGAATTAATTTGAAAATAATGGTCGCGTGAATAAAAGTCGGCTGTCGTATTGTTTGCTCAAAAAGGCAGAGAGGTATTTTTGAGGATAGCCATGTATGTATGTGTGGCTCGGGGCGACATCGACAGTTCAATATGCATCAAAAAATCGTTGCATGCATTCGACTTCCGCGCATCTGTTCGCTGCGCCCGAAGGCGTGGGTCCCATCACGACTCCCATACTTATTCGTGTAACCCGGCCGAGATGGGAAGGCGGTCTGGGGGTCCCGCCGGGGTTGGATGTAACTGTGGCCCGAACCTGATTGGGTTGTTGTTGCGAAATAGCACGCGAACGCGGCGGATTCCCAGCATTCCCCGACAATTACCATTTCGTGAGTGACCGCGCGCCCCCTCCCCCCACTCCTCCCCGATCCCGCCGATGTCTGACCTCTGACACGGGACCGTATTAAGAATAAACTTTATTGATAATGTTATATAGAATAAAGTATATTTTTGTCAGTTATTTCTGGGTTTAAAATTCGAACTAAGAAACAGAATTATAGCACTCTAAACATTTCTGATTATGGATTTATATAATTTTATGCAAAATTTGTTGCAAACAACTTTATATAGTATTGAAAAAATGACCACGAGCGGGATTCGAATCCGCACCCTCTGACATATTGGATCAGGTGCGCTTTCTATTACGCTAGCCCTATCACAGAAGTCCAACAAAGACATTTTCCGATTCATACCATGGTATGAGCCGTGGTTCGAAACAGCCAATTCAAAAAGCGTCCTTCTGCGATTCACACCGTGTGGTGCGAACCAGTCGTGGTGTGAATCGATGAAGTACCCATTGCGGGGGTGGCGCACCTAAATTTTTGGGTTATCTTATTAAACGAATGAATGCCAAATATGTTAACGTTTCCTATTGAGTGTATTAATCTTCATTTCATAAATGTTAACACAAATACCGTCTTGTGTTTAATTGCTGTTCCGTTCGTTGATTGAGTAACTTGAATATTATTTTGTGGATGCCAGAATGGTCGCATTCACGATAGGTCATTTCCCTGTGAATCTTGGTTATTTCATTCGAATATATCAAAAGGTTGATGCGATGGATGTTTTGATAGCACGACGTGTTGTAGGGCAATTGTGAACGATCAGAATCTTTTTGTATTGGTGGATTCGTGGAGCATAGTTATATCAAATCCATGCCTCGGATTTAAATAAGACTTTTTACGCATCATCATATTAGTTAGTATCATCTTTTAAGTAAGTAAGTAAGTATGTAATTATTTATTTTTCTTGTAAACTGACACAATAAAATAGAAATAATGTTTTGTTACTGATAAAGATTGATAGAGAAGCGTTAGTCTGTCTTACAAGCACTAGCGCTTTCATCTCAGAATTACCGTCAATTGTTTTAAATATGTACTGTATAATTTAAAGCATTTACCAGTGTTCCCCGATAGGTCAAAAAAAGGTCACACAAGGTCAGAAAATCAGTACCTACACTAAACTTCCTACGGTCGGTATGTAGCATCTTTTAACTGACGATAGGTAAGTCAAGTCTATTTGTTGATGCTTGACGCATGATGATTTAAACTCCATGATGATTTTATTAAGTAGATTAGGTAAGCACATAACAATTAATTTAACATTATTATTATTTTCGGACAGAGCACCGCTTATTCAGGTAAGTGGTAACAATCGAACACTGGCAAGTTCTAAGAGCTTGATTTAATAGGATCACACTTTAACTTAATTGATCATGTATACAAGCTGACCCGGCGGACTTCGTACCGCTTTGACAGTTTCCATCATTGAGATATATATCAATGGTTTCCATGACAACAAAACAAACAAATAATTTTGTATTGGAAAATTTTATTGTCGGTTTTTTTAATATAGCCTATGTTACTCAGCGCTAATGTAGCATTCTAATGGTGAAAGATTTTTTAAATCGGTCCAGTAGTTTTTGAGTTTATTCGTTGCAAACATACACACATACAAACATACATACATACATACATACATACATACATACATACATACATACATACATACATACATACAAACATACATACATACATACGTACATACGTACATACGTACATACATACAAAATACAAAGGTTTCCTCTTTATAATATTAGTACAGATACATGATCTCTTTTATGAATCGTAAAATGTATGTATTAATAACAAAATAGTAAAAAAATACTATTAGTTTTTTGATAGACCGTACAAAACTAGGGTTTTCCTTTATAACTTCGACAGATGAATAAGGAATGAAAAATAAAAATATTGCTGTGGGTTGAGTAAGGAAAAGAAATGGGAATGAGTAAGGAAAAATTTATTCGTGGAATGAGTACTCGTGGGATTAATACGGAACAACCAAAAATTAAATATAATATATAAAACAACACACGTAGGTAACCATCATCATCATCATCAGCCTATAAACGTCCCACTGCTGGGCACAGGCCTCCCACATGATCAGTTGCACGTGGGGATAATGGACCATAACCCACCACGCTGGCCCAATGCGGGTTGGTGGGTTTTAACGACTGCCATCTTACGACAACAACCGGGACCAACGGCTTAACGTGCCTTCCGAAGCACGGAGGAGCTCGAGATGTTTTTAATTGGTCACCCATCAGGCGACCCGGCATTGCGAAAGTTGCTTAGTGGGCAAGATCGCAAGCCGAACGCGCTAGCCGCTACGCCATCGAGCTCCTATAGGTAACCATACTATATATTTAAATGCCTTTTGTATGTATAATGCAATTAATTTAAGGATTTGATCAAATTGCGTGCGCCTAATATCAGGTTTCCCGCGAGTGTGTAATCCAGATCGGGCTGATTATCCAGATACATAGAAATCTGGTGGGTAATGTTGCCATTATTATAGGTGGGACTTCCGCGTGGCACCGGTCGAGAGGCTCGTACCGTGTGTGGTCAGGGTTGCCAGTAGCCAATTTAAAATACCTACAGGGCGCCTAATGTGTGTTTTGTTTACTATTCATTCGATTACGTTTAGGAAAACGAAAATTAGTATGGCATTGAAGAAGCACCTCCTGGCGGCATACGAGAAAAGGTAACATTTTGCCATACAAATTCTCGTGTTCGTTAACGTGATCGAATGGCGAATAAATATTGCACTTGGCATCCTGATTGTAAAAATCATCATGTTTTCTATCAACGCCAGTGGCGAAACGCTCGGCCCGATACCCGAAAATCCCGAGTTTAAAGTGTGTTTCGGATTTTTCGGTGCATAACCTGGTTTTATGATCATCATCATCATCATCATCATCAGCTCATTTATGTCCCCACTGCTGGGGCACGAGCCTTCCCTATGGATGGATAGGGAGAACGGGCCATGTACCACCACGCGGGCCCAATGCGGATTGGTGGTTGTTAACGACTGCTAATGCAGCCGAAACCAACGGTTTAACGTGCAAACGCGGAACGCGGTGAGACAGGAATGTGTGGCAAACGAGAAAAAAAGCGTGGAAGCCTATAAGACCCCCAGCGACAGCGGACAGCGTCTTGGGTTCCAGTTCTGTCTAAGTTTGCTTCATCTGTTATTATTATTAATATTGTAGAATTTTAATAACTTATTTTTTGTCATCTATTTACTCTTCTGACATTCCGGGTCAGGTGCTCTTCCAATTGACCACCTGACCCGGAATGTCAGAAGGGTGCAGGTGCAAATCCTGCTCGTGGAAATTTTTTCAACATTTGTGTTTTTGTAATTTGTTCGCAACAAAATTTGCGTAAAAAATTATTTGAACATTTTATTATCTATTTATTCATTCAGTTAAGTAGTTAAGTTTACTTATTCATATATTATGTATTTTATTAATGTATTAATATAACATAGTAAAGTTCATCTTGCATCTAAAGATAAAAGTAAATAAAATGGATGCGATAATAATTTATCTGTTTAATTTTGTAACGGGAGACGGATTATTAAATGTTCACCGGTTTTTGCTGGTTTTTGGATTTTTTTTGGTATGATAGTCATAGTCACATCAGGAATGAAAAGATAGTACTTTCTGTCACAACCACTTTTGTCAGCCCTAAGTTAAAAAGCTATTCAAGCACCGCTAACAAACTCCAAATGGCTGCGTCCTTGTACGATCTTTGCATTGATAACAGATAAAATTATTTAGATTCGAAGTCGGAGGCGCGAAGGTAAAGGCCAAATCTTGTAACATATAATTCAATGTCGTATGACACTACAACTGGCTCTGGAAACGGTATTTAACATGTTCTAGGTACTACGAGGAGCTCGATGGCGCAGAGGAGCTCGATGGCGCAGTGGTTAACGCGCCCGGTCTGCGAGTGCTGAGGTTAAGCAACTTTCGCAAAGGCTGGTCATCGGATGGGTGACCAAAAATGTATCATCTCGAGCTCCTCCGTGCTTCGGAAGGCACGTTAAGCCGTTGGTCCCGGCTGCATTAGCAGTCGTTAACAACCACCAATCCGCACTGGGCCCGCGTGGTGGTTTATGGCCCGTTCTCCCTATCCATCCATATGGAAGGCTCGTACCCCAACAGTGGGGACATAAATGAGCTGATGATGTTGATGATGATAAAGTACTACGAAAGTACGAAAATGTAGCTTTTAAGGTTTATCATCAGTCTACAAACGTTTAGTCTATATCCTATGTCTAGTCGAAATCCGTCTATACAATATTATTATAGCACATAACAAATATAGTAATACCTATAAGAGCTCGAGCGCGCGAATACCAGACACAATAGAATTTTAATTAATATCGGCCACCTGCTGGTCGATCGACGCTCAAGGGGATAACTTATCATGCTGGCCAAATACGGGTTGGTTTGTGTTTTGCCGTCGTACGACAACAACCGGGAACAACTGCTTTATGTACCTTCCGAAGTACTTAGTAGGCGTGTAGCCTCCACATCAAATTAACGCAAACTGTCTAATTTTTTTAATAGACTTCAAACTTGCCCCTTACAAATAAACAAAGAATAAGGTCCGAATAGTTATTCCGTGTTTTGTTCCCGTCATGTAAACGTCATTTCAAAATAGAGTAAAAGAGACAAAACAACTTATAACTACTCTGAGCTTATTCTTTGTTTATTTGTAAGGCACCATATCTATGGCATAAGGTTAACAAAAAATTAAGAAACTGATAGTTTTGTATCGTCTGATGTGCCAGGCGTCTGTACAAAGGAGCTCGAGACATTTTAAATTTTGACACTCATACAAGATTGCAACCAGAACGGGCAAGCCTATGTGACATTGAGCTCCAGTGTTACCGACGGTTTTCTATGTTTTTCCTATTTTTTTTTTCACACTTATGAACAAAAACTTTTGTCATGGTACCCTTGAACCAGCGCTGATATCCAAGAGTGAACTCCATCATAAATTAATAACCAAAAAGTTTTGTTTTTTAAATCACAAAGCTAAACCAAGTTAAAGTGACACAAATTACTTAAATGGACTCTGATCGCATCCCAATATGCCTCGCTTAATTGGACGACCGTAGATACAAGCAGTAGCTTACTATAAGAAGAAAAACAATGATCGTGATTTCGTATTGAGGTAGATATACTTGAAGCTAATTAGAAATATTGTTCTTAAGATATATGAGCTCTTTGTTACTAAATATTTATAATTGAACCGGTAAATTGCAGTTTGCGATACCATAATGACCACGATTGTTCAAGTGCAACCGCTATGCATAGAAATCCTCCATTGTTTTCTGTTTTAGGCACCATGTAGTGTAGAAAGGAGGCAGACTGGCAAAGTAAAATAAAAAAGATAGCTATTTAAATTCAGAACAGCAGGTGGTTAACATTACTTATTTTTGTTTTTGGATGTCAACACAACTTTGATATACAACCTCCTTTCATAAAATAAAGAACACATTGATTTACTAAACATATTACGAAGATGTGTAATTAGTAAACAATTACATTCATTGAAATAAATGACAATGCTTGTTGTCGGTTTCTTTTTCTTTTCGCATTTAACAGTCTCTACTCAAGTGCTATTAACGACTGCTGTAAGTTGTCCATATGCAATGCAAACTAAAACATGCATGAAGTTAGCTACGACCGTCATTTGTTTAAAAATATTTATGCAAAAATTAAATTTAACAAAAACGGACTACAATATGACTATGCTTAGCGTGCTTCTAAAAACAATAGACATAGCGACGCGACCGAGACGCGACGCAACGACGCGACGGCGCGCGACGTAACCTAATCCTAATCTCCCGCGACGCGTGTGGCTACCATCATAATAAACGCAGGTGTGTAGGGAGCACCTGGCACTTGATATAAGTAGGTACACCGTCTTTAATCTTCCGAGGAGAATTACTTTCACGTCGTAGTTTTTGTTCCGGCACGCGTACGTACTATAGTGCGAGTGGAATGCGCTCGTGACGATCGATTTCGCGCGCAATCATCGGCGGCGGCCATGTTGTTTTTGCTGTCAAAATAATAGCCTAGCCACGTTCCGTATCGCGTTGCAATGATAAAGGAATGTGATTGTGATGTTATTTTGAATTATTTTATGTTACTACACTATGTCAATAAGGTAATTCTTTTTCTTTAATGTTTATGACGTTAAACGATTCCAATCGGTCTAAATGCGTTGTGGAAACATATTTACTTTAAAATAAATATAACTTTTTCATGAACCCCATATTTCGAAAGAAGATATATACAGATATACAGCGTTTGTACGTATTGTTCTAGCCCAAAGTTTCCTATAGGTACCATGCAAAAAATAGCTCGAACCAATTAACCATCCACCACCAATATCAATTACATATGATCCTAAAACTATCCAATAAAGGCCCTGATAGCATCCAGCTAATTTCCCATTAAAACGGCTGTGGCCCCATCAAAGTTTATCCCATTTCATTTTATTCAGTCTGTTATTATGGCAAACATTATCGCGGATTAACAGTCGTGTTTTATTTTTTCGAGCCCTTATACGCCAGACTTTGTGGGCGTGGTTACTCGACCGTGTTTTATAGCTGGGGCCGTAGGTACAGCCTTAATGTCCAGCGAGCAAATTATGGAAACAAAACCTTGTCAAAGTCGTCGCTCATCATCTCAGCCAAAAGGCATCTACTGCTGGACAATGGCCTCCCCCAAGGATCTTCACAACGACTAGTTGTGTGCTCGCATCTAGCGGCTAACCTCGAGCGTCACTAGATCGTCGGTCCACCTTGTTGAAGGCCTGTCGACACTGCGTTTTCCAACACCAGTTTTCGTCACCAAAGCATAGCATGAATGACAGCTAAGAAGCCGGTGTTCTGTACTCAATTGTTGGCTGTTGCTAAAGTAAAAAGTCAGTCGCTGTCCTTTATTTCTGATGTGTAATTAGTGAAATAATTAATTACTTAATAATTTGTTGTAATTTTGTACGCCAAATTGTGGCAAAACATGTTGGTTTTATGCAAATAAATTCAATTTTATTCTATTCCAAGGATTAAAGAAGAAAACCGGCCAAGTGCGTGTCGGACCACTCACAGTGTAGGGTTCCGTAGCCCATCTCAATAATGCAGACTCTGAGAAGAGGGCTTTTATGAACATTTATTTAACGATGGCTCATATACTTAAGTAGATACTACCGGTTTCACACACCTGACAATGTTATTTAAGTAGTTCCCAATGAGGAATTTGTACTGCGCCAAGTACATTTTATAAGTTGGTCGACTGTTACTCGTAAACTTGTAAAGCCTACTTAGCTGTGATAGTTTTTCTTTTAACTTCGTCATATGTACAACTACCGTGATTTTTTTCACGTATCCAAAAGCTATCATTTGGCTCGCAGGGGGGGGGGGGACACTCGACTCTAACAAAATTTTGCACTTTAAAGCTTAATAATTCACAAACGGATGCCTCAATCAAAAAACTGTTTCCACAAACCCGCAATATTTTTGAAATTGCTATCCAACGACAGCACTATGGGGTAGACAGGAAAAAAAAATTGATGAAAAAAAGCTAGGCTGGGGACGGATACACAGACAGACAGATAGACATGGCGAAACTATAAGGGTTCCTTGTTGACTACGGAACCCTAAAAATCAGTCGCTGTCCCTTATTTCTAATGTGTATTAGTGAAATAATTAATTACTTACATAATAATTTGTTGTAATTTTGCACGCCAAATTGTGGCAAAACATGTTGGTTTTATATGGCCAGGTGACGTTTCGGACACGTTATATTCGGACATATTGTCCGAATTGAGACTTTTTAATTATATATTTTTTTTCACTGACGATTCGGACACTATTAAATTATTGGAGCTGTTCAGTACAGTATAAGTCGCGATCTGTATATTACCATGTTTTATGCAAATAAATTCTATTCTATTCTTTTCTAATGATTAAAGAAGAAAAATGACGATCACTGAACACTGGTGCAATATAATTGGTTCCTCGATGTGAAACTACTTGAAGCTATTAAACTTATCTTAATAATTTCATGTCATTGAGTCGGGAAAGTACCTAGTTAACTACTTGCAACTTGTTAATGGTAATAAATAAGTGAGTAATTATTTAAAGGGAAAATCATTGTTAACAAAATTAGCTGCGCTAGCCCACAGGTAAATTTATAGTGTATAATGTTATCTCATTTTAAGTGAACTGTATGTAAGTTCTTATGGGAAATAAATGTTTTTAAACCTAATTTAACTAACCCTGCTTGGCCGGGAGCTTCGACTTCGATGACTCTATTTATGTAGCTGAAGTTAAATTCAGGTTCTACTATACACACATGAGTGATATATGAATGGTTCAACTCACCGTTGACAAATATATGAGTGAAGTAACATCGGCAATGTTTTATGGTGTAGTAATTTAAGTAATATTGGTTTTTGTGCGTTCGTCTCGGGATCGTTTTATTAATTGTCTTGCCACCATGGTACAACGAAGTATCGCTATCAGTTGAGCTGGTGTAACGATATTGAGCGCTTCGCGTGCGTATGCGTACGCTGCGAAGTACTACTAATATTTCTTCGTAGGAGTACTGTCTAGTTATTCAAGATATCCTTTTGTGTGATAACAACGGCCATTATTATTTTGTATTTTGCGCAGGACCGATCGTTGTGGCGATCCTTGGTGGAGGCCTATGTCCAGCAGTGGGCGTCATATGGCTGATGATGATGATGATGATGATATTTGTAGATACATATTTATTCGAATGAGCTTACAGCATTAGTAGAAAAAGTTTTAATACTAAAGGCGACACATCTAAATTATCTAAAATCTATAAAGTAATACTTATAGGTGTTTGTAGAAAAAGGGTGCGATTTTGAATTTTTATGATTTTGAAATTGTTAAAAAATATGCCAGCTGATGGTATGTCTCACAGCGATGGCAAGAGACCTGACGGGATGACAATTGGGCCCTGGAAGCTGGGCAGGCCGTTGGTGTGGGATGCAATCTGTGCTGACACCGTGGCTCCCTCGCATGTACGCTCCACCTCATTTCATGTAAGGGCTGCTTCAGTAAGTGCTGACGCACAAATACGCAAATCTAAGTCCAAATTATTTATTTGTTCTGTTTGCGGTGGAGACATCGGGACCATAGGGGCTGGAGGCCAAGCAGCTTGTTAAAGAGTTGAGTGCTCGCCTTGTTGAAGCCTTCGGTGACAAGAAGGCTGGCAGCTACCTCTGCCAACGTATTAGTTTGGCAATCCAAAGAGGTAATGTTGCCAGCATTCTTGGGACCGTTCCCACAGCTGGAGGACATTTTTTGTTTATAGGTTTTATTTTGTCTTTAGTTAAATATAGATTTTTTTTGATTTATTTTTTTCTATAATGTAGTAAGTTATGTTATGTTTCATTACTGAGAACTGAGAATACTTGTTAAAAAATATATTTTTGCAGTTTTACATAAACTACAAAAATATATTTACTGTTCTTACTAAATAAGTAAGTACTACGTACGTCTTATTGTAACTATTTTTGTTGCTAAAACGCTTCAACGCTTTAAATGAGAAGCAACCATAAAAAGAGGTTTCATTTCCGTAATAAAACCTCCCGTATCTGCATTCGAGAACCAACGGAAGATACATTCGGTCGGTGTATAATTATTATATTGGGACACAGGGCAATTTTTCAGCGGAATCTTAATACGTGTATTTCCAATTGCAGATAGCGGTACACAATAAAATAATTGCCTGACAGATTGTTTCGTTTTAAGTCGTACTTACTGTCTTTTATTATTTTTGAACTTCGAGCATGAGTATGATCAATAAATATACATTTTTAACGGAATTGTTAATGCTCGTATAAGTTGCGTTTTTTCATGTAAAGAAACTTTTGCGATGCCGGGTAACAGTAAGAAACATATTTAGGGAAAAATGCTACCTAACATTAACCAATATTTTTATTTTAGAGGCAGCATTTTTTATTTAAAAGCACTTTAAACAAATGTCCGCAATAAATATAAATATGATTTATGTATTCCGAGAATGAACAATCACATGTGCTACATATAGCAGATGCCTTCAGTACTTGTATCAAGGTTTTCAAACATCTACCTTCAGACATTAAAGCTCTTGGGTTACCAACTTTTAAATTTAAGATGAAAAAGTGGTTAATAAATAACGAGAGATAATAAATTGATCTACAAAAAAATAGTAGGCTAGCACCTAAAATGCTAAGTTAGCATCTAAATAGTAGTTTAGGTGCTAACTTTGTATTTTTAGGTGCTAACTTAGTATTTTTGTGGATTAGGTTAGGTTAGTTTGGTGATCGATTAAATACAACCCATAAATAACCACCATATTTTATAAATATGTCGCCATAACTTCAATGTTTGTATCACTGTTGTGTTCCGGCAGCTAGAGATAAGATAAGATAAAAGTGCCACGGTAGTTGAGGACTCCGAGTGATATGTGCTTCCACATTCGGCGTTTACATCATCCAGATATCTTGTAAGTTAAAAGTATGTTCACTGACAAGTGTCCGTTGAAGTATCCATCTCATGGTCACCCAAAAAGAAACAAATAAAATCATAAATATCACGTGCCTCAAACAATCGCAGTACTTAAATAAATAAAATTTTGAAGTAATAATTGAATATGTCTGCCACGCTAAGCGAGTGTCTTGTCAGGAGTCATGTCAAGAGTTGCCGTGTCTTCCACATCTCAAACTCTTGTATAAAATTAATTTTCGCTGACTGATGTACTGTCAGGCACAGTGCGTTGACCCTTTTGGTACTCTTTTGTATTCAACAGAGTTTTTTTGTTGATTTGTCATTCGTACCTCTAAATTCGTAGCTTGCAGCTCACAACGATAACAAACGTACCAAACTATTACCGTCGTCATAACTTTGCACATGAAAACAAAAGAAGGTCACTCTTTTAACTTTTTTGTTTTCATCAGACGTTTTTCGTTGAAGCCTCATCAATTTTCTGCTTCTAATTTCGCATTATAATCTTTAGTAAGTAGTACTTAGACTTGGTATCAACACTACACTACTAATATTTTCGTTTATCTCAAAATTGTTAATATTAACATAATTGTTATTAATAATAATACCTATGTGAAACTTTGGTATTTATACATATTCCATAGATAAGCTAGCTATTCCCACAATGAAAACAGCACATGCTGGCACGATGGCGTACACGTAGGCTCACCTACGAAAAACCCTCAACTTTATTTAATTAGGCTGTTTTATACTTTGTCCTACAGTTCTGCATATGCGAAAACGCAACCTCTTGTTAACTTTGAGCATATGAAGACCTCACATTTAAACGGCGGATTGCATAAAACAAACAAAAACCCGCGAGGTACGAAAATTACATTATTCGGTCGAGACGCGTAATGGACTCGGCTCAAACTTATTACGGGCGAGATGCTGAGATTATCCCGATTGGCAGGGCCGCACTTACGACAATGCCTTCGAGATTCCATGAAGCTATAAATCGCCAGACAGACACCAGAATAAAGGAGCGAGTGGTTTTTTATAGGTCTCTGCTATAAACCAAATTTAAGCATATTTTAGTGCGAACAAATTGTAAATTAACAAAAGGAATTTGGTTTTACAAACTGCTTTTGAACGTTTGACCTTTATTCACTCAGGAAATTCGCCGAATCATCTCGCATAGTTCAACTCAGCCAAGTATGTGGGGTTTGCTGATGTTCTGGCTGACCCACCAAAACCTCAGTACATCCTTCTGCTACTCGGGCAGAACACCGTGGCCCACCGCAGTGTTTGTTCCCTTTGGATACCTCCTCCTTGCATGGTATTCCTCAATGCTGAGGGTCGTGACCTCCAGAATATAATTTGTCTCTCACGATGTTCCGCCATTTTTTCCTGTTTGAGGCGACGTGGAGGGCATCGTAAAATTTGGTGTCGAGGGTGGTGCTGATCGGGTCGGGAGGTTTAATATGAATTAGATCTTTGCTGTTGACTACTAATGTATGACAGTCTGATGTTGGCGTTGGTCGCGAGGATGGCAATGGAATGGCTTTTGTGAACCTCTTTCTGATTGGTTGGGACGGCAGACTTTATTCCTCTATACTCGGCCATTTCCATTCAGCTTGTTACAATTTCACAATGGAAGACTCTTCTACTTTATCACTTCTTAGAATATACACTGTGCTTTTTTTATTAGGGAAGAATTTGCAGTTTGTCGTCTATAGCTTTTACAGGCTTGGACGAGATACGAGAATCTAATATGAATTTTATTTTTCTCTTTAACTATTGCATTTGATATTTCTACCGATGACTATTTAACTTATGACCTCTACCACTGGGGCATCAGTTAGCTTGTCACTGTCTAAATCTTAAAAGCATTCGATTTTTATAGTTATTATATATCTCAGGTACCATTTCTAAGTAACTATAAATCTAGAGACGAATGTCAAAGTTTCTACATATATTTTTTGTATGTTATGGTTCAAAAATCTTTATTTCCCAAAATAACTAGATGTACCTACATTAAGTTTTTCTCAGTCATTTTTTTTTAATTTTAAGAAAGGTTTACAGCTAATATTGGTAATTGTACAACTAAGAAGCTTCTACAAGCTAATAATAAGCCTCCACATATAGACAATACTTATAAGAGCAAATATAATGTTTTATTTAAAATTCATTAAAATACATACGAGTAATAAGTAAGTCTCATTAATTGTTTTCTAAAGTTTACGCGAACAATACACATTGAAATGAAACAACTTTTATGGATCTATTCTCAGTCTCCCTGTGACCGCGGACCCTGCAAAAGGTTCGAAACGTCAGGATAAACATTAATACTTTTTAATGTATACTTATGTGTAAAATAAACGCGAGTAGACCCGTAAAAGTTGTTTAATTTCAAAGTCTCATTAAGTAAATAATAAAAAGGGTAGGTACAACTCAAACTCTCAATCTTAAATCTGAATTCTGCTTGTTTTCTGAAACATACCGGTCTGACAAAGACCTCGATATACGGAATAAGTAAAACTGGAAGTGGCTTCCTCAAAAATTTTACAGCACAGTGAATAATTTTATGTCATACACATTATCTAAAATTTGTCGATTAAAGGCAATAATTTGCAGTTTCTTCGTGGCAAGGATTTGCGAAAATTCTTCTCACTTAACGCAAATATATAAATATACGGTGTGTGGCCGTCATTATTAAAGCAATATCAAATAAATCGTTAAATGTGAATGTTCTACAATAACATACAATAACTTAAACAATTTACATAATCCGTCCACTGACTTTTATATTCTGTGGAGTTATAGGTTCTTACTTTATGACATGTCGTTAAATGAATGATAATCGTTATTTTACAAGATTCCAAGAATCAAACGAATGCTCCACTAGCATGTTTTTATTATGTTTATGTTCCTTTAAGTCATTATGGTAATTTTATTTTATTATTTTGTACTTAGGTCCGAATACGTTTTTTTACAAACAAATATTTCATAATTCGTTTAGGTATAGGGTAGTTTCTAACAAGATTACAAAAAAATATAGCAAATCTTTTGTTGCATATCTCCAAACTATCACTGCGTAGCATTAATACTGTTTCTTCAAAATTACGTTATTAATACATCATAAACTGAAAATAAATAATATAGATTGGAACGGTCATAGTTGTTGTACTGTCATTTAATTTAAAACTGGAACATCGAAAAAGTTTTACTTGTATTGTCTATGATTTTTTCTCGAACTGAGTCCCTGTGCCAGAGAGCACAGCGAGGTAAAATGTAGTGTTATATTCTCTTTGGTGCGGAGGGTGGGCGCTCGGCGCAGGGTACACTTAATTACTTATTAGACGCGCAAGAATGCAGCGCGATGCTATCCGCAAATTAGCCCGCACCAAATTATCTCTGGCTGCGAGATGGTATTTTTAATCACGAGTAGTTGGTTCTGCGCGTTTCACAGCGAGGTGCAGACCGACAAGTGTGCGCGCGACCTCCTGACAGGAAAAGGTGTGTTTCACTCTACCATTATTATAGTTTGCTCTTCATGTACTTCGTAAGCAAAAGCAGAGGCTCAAGTTAGTTATTTATATTTAATTTGTTTATCAACAATATCGAAGTTAACATTTTTAAAATTTTATTTTCATGCTTTGCTTCCGGGTATTACTTGAAGCAACCGCTGTTTTTCGATGTAAATAAAGTATCAAGTGAAGATAATATTTACCTTAAGTATATACATGTTCTTAGTCGAGTTAAGATTAAGAGAGAGTCAATGTTTCTAACCGAAGCATCATACTGACAAATTCGAAGTTCTTGTTTTATCGTTAATAACTAGTTACAATCAAATAGGTTTTCAGGCAACCAATAGCTCAATGGAAGAGGACTCGCCCAATACTTGAATTATAATAACATTTACCACGAACATTGTATCTACTTAGCACATATATTTGTACAATCGACTGCACAGTAGCTACAGTTTGACCCCGAGACCGCTCTTACGCCACACGTAATAGAGCAGTATTTCCAATGCTTCTGTCACACTTGATGAACGGTCTACCGTACCACATTCACAACATTGTATCTGTAATGCCACCATCAGATACCGTATGATCATTACGGTATTAATGCCTACCGCCCCTTTGATAATTAAAAATATCTTTGCGATAACTATTTGATGGGCTTTAAATGGTGGTAGTCATAAGCTTATTCGCGGGCTGTGCTATATATTCACTAAGTACCATCCACACTTCCACAGAGGAGCTCGATGGCGCAGTGGTTAACGCGCCCGGTCTGCGAGTGCTGAAGTTAAGCAACTTTTGCAAAGGATGGGTGACCAACAATTTATCATCTCGAGCTCAAAATTAGTATGGCCGCGCGGCATCAAATAAATATGGACGAAGACATTTCAAATAAAATATATGACACTTGTCACTTACGGACGGCGCACCCTTAAGCTTCGCGCATACTATAACCGCGACAGGCCGCAACGCATTGCATTGCAAAATTGCGCCAAAGCACAAAGGAGTTGCGTCGGGCCGCACCGCAACGCAATATTTGAATCAGTCAGCCGTTAGCAGTCTAACGCGATGGATAGTTCTGACGAAGAGCTGTATAATTCAATCTGCTGTTTGACGAAGAGTTGACAATTTTTGACTATATTAGTACTGTACGACATTGTGAAAATTGAATGAATTGGTTTCTTGCCGGTTCTTCTCAGTACAAGATCGGAGCCCAGAGTAGACTTACGAACCGATGGTTAATGACGTTCATATGAGCTATTTGTAGCCTAAACTAAATAAGTGTTTTTGAATTTAGATTTTTTTTTAATTTTGACTCCTCGGTAATTCACGAACGCGACTCGTTCGGCCGTCAACCTGCTGTGTTTCCAACGCACACTGAGGCGGGCCTCATTGCAACCCATAACATCGTCGCAAAAATACGCCTGGCAAGCGCTCCAGTGCGTTACGATGCGGTCCGGTGCGGCCCGCCTGAGGTGTGCGATGGTTCATATAAAAAGTACTAAAGTGATTTAGGAGGATTTTTGTTATGCGTTGTTGTGCGATGCGACCCACCCTAATGTGCGCGAGCCTTTAATGTTCTTGAATTTGCGTTGTATTATAATTTGGAAAGTACTTAAATTGATTTACATGTATTTTTTTATATTATATTTTAACTTCCTCCCAATAAGTTTGGTATAAACAGGTGTACCACGAGTTAATTCAACAGCAAATAGGTCTTAACATAAAGTAATATAAACTATGAAGACTCGAAGCTAACGTTGTCCATATAATGAATCTACAACATTGGAGGTACGTTTCCATCCTTATAGAGAGTCAGTCGGCATGTTACTACAGATGCTCCGTCAGTGCACGTATTGCTGTTAGTCGCATTGCATTGCGCTAGCAACGTGTTTGCGCCGGCGCACTTTCACGCACGATTGCGTATCCACATTACATGCGTACAGTCACGAGTATAAATATGTTACTCTAATTATGGACAAGTTCTAAGTGTAGGCGAAAGGATGCTCATCAAGCTGTTGCTAGAAATCGTGGTTCAATCACCATAGCCAAGTTAGATTGCTGACGTGAATTCATATCTAACACAAGCGTATTACCTTTCTTGAAGGTTAAACATGACTTTTTATTAATTTATTAATAGCGTATATAATAATGTTTAATGAAAAAAAAATTTTTGGGGGTTAAAGTTACTCGTGCCCGTAGGTTTACCCTTGAGACCCTACACGTGACCCCTGGGTGATGCTAAATGAGTGACACTGTCTGAGTGGTAGAACCACGCTGCGTTACAGCATGAAATGGGCCGGCTCGCCAGGCATAATACCACCCTCTCACAGAATATCGGCGTGAAACAATGGCACTCGTTGCTGTTGTGTTTCGTCCGGTGAGTGAAAGTACTGGAGGCCCATCTCCCCTTCCCCTCCCGATTCCTACTTCCTCCTCAAGATCCAACTCCTTCCTCAAGGTCGGCAACGCATCTGCGATGGGTGTCCATGGGCGGCGGTGATTGCTTTCCATCAGGTGACCCACCTGCTCGTTTGCCTCCTTTTAATATAAAAAAAAAACACAACACAAAAATAACACTTACAACAAAGCTGTCGCATATAATAAAAAAATATATTTTTAATATTTTGATGTTAATAACATAAGTTAATAACAACCCTGTTAAACCATATAAAAAGCCAATACGCTTGTAGGCATCATACGTATTTGGCAGCACTCTAACGAGGATATGTGGACCAAGATTCCTTGTATTCAACCCGAAATCCAGATCGATTTTGGGTATAGACGCTTCAAATAATCATGTAAATTGTTGAATTAATACTTTTACGGTGCCGATATTGTTGTCTATTTGTCCATAGTTGTATATTTATGCTCGTAACTGTACTTACTCGTCCATCTATTTTCTAAGAAAACGCTCGCTCTCGCGCCTGTCTTCGTTAAAATATTCATGTTAATGTTAAATTATTACGTGTTAGCTACTTATATTTATCTTGAGTCTTGTTTATATTCTAGACTATATTTTAACTGTGGAGTAAATGTAGAGTATAAGTTAATAAATATTACAATCATTATAATATACCGATAAAACCACAGTAACAACTACGTAAAAAGGATTTTATTTCAATGTGTAGTGGTTAATTTTAGAAACAATATTATCTAATCTATGAGTAATACCTTTAAACGAGCAATTCTTGTAAATATATAATCTGAATCTCGGAAACGGCTCTAACGATTTCCATGAAATTTAGTATTCAAGGGGGTTTCGGGGGCGAATGGCGATAAATCGATCTAGCTAATTTTCGTTTTTAGAAAACATTATAAAAAAAAATAACGAGCAAAGCTCGGTCATCCAGGTACTGATATTAATGCCTTATAGAGACTATATTGTTAAGTTAGTTTTAAAACGTACCGATATATTTAATCAATATGTTTTAAAAAAAATCGCTGGCCACAAATATCTTAGTGAGAAATGGAGATCAACAGTCAATTAAGAGCCATCGGGCTCCTTTGGAGATGGAAGGCCATCAGCCACCAAGTTGGTCCAATGTGGGTGGGGTTAGTTTGCGTTAACAACTGGCACTTTATATCAACCGGGACCAACGGCTTAACGTGCCTTCCGAATGCGAGCGAACGAGAATTAACCGTGACAAATAAAGTACCGGATTAATAGATTAATAAGGTAGGTACATTGCATATTCCGCTTTCCGATTCGCCATATATATTTCATTCTGTCGCATAGCATATCGCCGGTTTTATCTTGTAGGTTAGAATTCTAAAATTCTTCGCAATAAGGTTAAAACTTTATTAGCAAAGTAACAGTTACTATTAAATACAATGTGGGGAGAAATATGACCATTAAATTAAACTGGTATCCCTGTACTTTATTTATCCCATAGTCCAATTTGTGTGGTAATCATTTAAATTTGTTTCAGTTTTGTTCTTCACCGATTTTATTGCAGTGGATCGCTTGAGAATCGAACCCGAGTCTTTGTCGGCGTGCCAACCGCGAAAGCTATTGACCGCAATATGTTGAGTTTCTGTCATTATTGGTTTTATGTTGTAGACTTCTCGTGAAGTAAAAAGTTGATGGGTTGATGTATACGAGTAATGGTAGGTAAAGGATACTATTTTGATTTTGTGATATTAATTTTTGATTTTTTACACAGCTAGTAGAATAAATTATAAATAAATAAATAATATGAAGTCCTTAAATTAGTTTTTTTTGTCTTAATTCATATTTTTAATGTTTTCTACCTACATTTCTTTCGTATCGCAATAAAACTGTATTGTATTTGTATTTATTTATGAATAAAGCCTATTCGTAATTAATCCTTAAGATTTGTAAAATAACTGATATTGTGGATTTAGTTATTTACATTGAATAAGGCTCACTTTGGTTTACAAAGTAAGCAGATCAGACTACCAACACGTGTCAAATTTCTTAAATATATTCAACCATATGCTATAAGACTTAAAGTTCAAAGTCATTTGAGGAAAGTTAGTTTATTTGGTAGTCTGATAAACGTGTGTACAATATTTTAATAGCAAATACATATGGAAACATAATTATTACTCAAAATATATCGTGTTCCGGAAATGTTAAAAAAATACGTTATTTTGATCATATCTGTCTGATTGAGTATCCGACTCAGTTTATAATAATAATCGTTAATTCAATCACAGAAAAAAAGAGCCTATTTAATATCGAGTCACATATACATAATCTAAGCGCATAACATTCTTTACCGCAGAGTTCATCATCATCATCATCATCTCAGCCAAAAGACGTCCACTGCTAGACAAAGGCCTCCCCCAACGATATCCCCAACGACCGGTTTTGTGCTGTTCGCATCCAGCGGCTTTCCTCGACCTTTACCAGCCCCCCAACCGCCTAACACTCTCGCTTTCGATCGCTTTGAAAGCGAGGCCCTCGCCTCGCTTTCTAATATAATATCGAAATATAATATCGAATAATATCGAAAGCTATAGCCTATAGCTTTTGATTTAGTTTCATATTGCTTTCGAAATGACAAGATGACGCCTCCTCCTCGCCTCGCCTTTAAAGCGATCGAAAGCGAGAGAGTTAGGCGGTCGACCCCCAGATCGTCGGCCCACCTTGTTGGAGGCCTGCCTAAACCGCATAGTTGCTTGCATCAGCACTCGCATAACTCGTAGGAGGAATGCTAACTCATTACCTTATATAGTCGGCATCAAAACAATTAAGCTTTCTGGAATTTTACACGACAACATGTCAAGCAACACCATTCGTTTTTATGTCAGCAATAAAATAGAAAGTGCTACAATATATTGGATGTAATAAGTGCAAAGAACATGCTCGAAAATCACCACACATTTTTATAAAGTGATTTTTTTGATAATTAATTATTCTAATTAATTTTTCCTATCTAATATGTTAATTAAACTCGGCGGATGGAAAGCAGTTAACTTCACAGCTGGACAACTACTGATATTCTAGTTTTGCGTTGTTTGCTATTGCTGTCAATTCGGTAAGAATGCGGACGTCAATTTGTTTGGTATGCTCTCAGAATAATAACTAAAGCTAAATTGTTCTGAGGGTATGCTAGTTATGTTTACGATCTAGATGACAGTTCTACCTATGTCGAAAAAATTTCCACGAGCAGGATTTGATCCTGCACCCTTCTGACATTCATGTCAGGTGCTCTTCCAATTGAGCTATCGTGGTTCTAACCAGCCCGCCGAAATTTTTCAACACTTTTTACTTTGTAAGCCAAAGGCGCCCATTCAATGTCAACAACTACCGTTACTAACATCCGATCATGATATTTTTACAAATATTAAAGATCAGTTAAGAAGTAAGCAAGCTATTTATAAATGTTCAAATATTTTTTTTTTACATTTGTGTTATATATATAATATGTCCAAAACGTCACCTAGCCAAAATTTGCGTTAAAAATTATTCAAACATTTAGTTCTGAGCCCCCTGCCGGTCATGCCTTCGCAGGCGGCTCCGGCAGGTCCCCGACATGGGTTGGACTCGTGGTGGCTATGTGGTTAGCTGTAGAAGTGGGATTGTTCGTTTGCCTGGTTGAAGTCTTTCATTGTTTTTATTTCGTGCACAGCGAGCGGGTCCGAGTAGCGGTCTTGGTGGGGCCCTGAAGCGAAAGGATCTGCGGGGCACGTGAGTTGTCCTTAGTTGGTTGTTCTGCTTGGTGGTTTTAATTGAGTAGGCTTCCAACATCTCCGGCACTAGTCTGGAGAACTAGTAGATGCGCCCGCTAGATGCAATGTCTCCGGTTGAATCAGCCGCGTAGGATGTTGGAACTGATGAGGTGCCTAGATGGGTACTGAGAAGTGAGTGGGCTTACAACTCCGCCACCAAAGAGGACATTTGGTAGTCAACTTTATAGTTGACGACCCAAGCAGTAGAAACTGCGAGTTGTACTCTTAGTGCAACGAGATGTGAGCGAGCTTACAGTTCCGGTAACCTATCTACATATTAAGTAGTGGAATACGTGTCCACGGGGCAACTAGCTCGAGACACTAGTCTTAAAAGTACCGGATAAAGAATTCGCAGATTAGCGATGCGCGATTATGACTAATTTCAATAATCGAATACTAATCTCAAGAATCGAATACCATATTAGTAATATACTAATTTCGATAATCGAATAAGTATAACTAATTAGTAATAAGATCAAACGATTATTGATATTGAAAGAAAGAAAGCTAAAATGTACTTAACGCCACAGCATTAAGGCTCATAGCGGTTACCAAGAGAGGCCGGCTATAATCGAAAATTAGTTACTTACGTTATCATTCATTCATTATCAATTAATGAACATTCAGTTGAAAAATTCTGTATTCGTTAGTGGTTGATTCCTACTACTGACTGATTAGCACCCGATTAGTACTGCTTAGTAATTAGTAATACATTTTAAAAGTCATTCGAATTAATCGAATGAATGTAATAATTGAATGATTCAGTTAGTATGATTCATAATCGCGCATCGCTAACGCAAATGGTGCCTTGTGCTTGCGTAAGGATGTCTGACTACTTTATGACTTAACGGTTGGTTAGGGGTGTCAGTATAAACTTTAAAGTCGTGTGTAGCTGGGTTGTCCTTATCTCTACCTAGAGCTCATGTACTCTATTTCTGCTTAACATCAGGTAGAGTGGAGACTTTTGTCAACTTCTCAATAATTAAAGAATTGTTGGATTTGAATAAAACGCACACGGACAAAGTCACGGTTAACACCTAGTACGCCACAATGGTATGCTTTTCCAACACATATTATTCACTGGCACTAACTTTACGATTCCTGGTTGTCTGTGCGAAACTTATAAAGTAGTTAAAATGGCGGGAGAGATACAGGCGAGTCTCGTCACGTGTTGAAATACAATGTATTGTGCGCCCGCGCAACCTAGCACGGGTTGGCGGGGAGTTGACGGTAAATTAAAAGGTTTTATTATTATTTATTGCCCTTGTACATGTAAGATAGTGTTATAGTACTCATATTAAAAAGTAACAAGCATTTGTGTCACATAAATATGAATTACATTAATTTTAGCACGACAGCTTCTGATTTGTTTTATAATATCTTAAAAACATTTTCATCTAGCGGTATTCCAACTTATGTACTTATTTTTATGGTTATATATAATTTTACGCAAATTTTGTTGCGAACAAATTACAATTTGAAAAAAGACATCATCATCATCATCATCAGCTCATTGTAAGTTCCCACTGCTGGGGCACGAGCCACCACGCGGGCCCAGTGCGGATTGGTGGTAATAACGACTGCTAATGCAGCCGGGAGCAACGGCTTTACGTGCCTTCCGAAGCACGGAGGAGCTCGAGATGATAAATTTTTGGTAACCCATCCAAGTTGCTTGTTGTTGAAAGTTGCTAAACCTCAGCACTCGCAGACCGGGCGCGTTAACCGCTGCGCCATCGAGCTCCTCCAAAAAAAGACAAAGTGTTGAAAAAATTCCACGACCGGGACTTGAACTTATGTACTTTGCAAAACGTCGCTATTGCTCCTTTGTGGCTACCTAACTATAACAATACTAACTTATACGATATGCAATATGAAAAAAAAGTAGAAAATTATTAACGGGATTCTTACCATGTTCATTATAGGTAAGTATCCGAGTACTCTCATGCAAGTGACCATGATAGTTTAATTAAATAATTAAAAAACCGACCAAATGTGAGTCGGACTCGCGCAGGAAGGGTTCCGTACTTTATGACGTATTAAAAAAACTACTTACTAGATCTCGTTCAAACCAATTTTCGGTGGAAGTTTGCATGGTAATGTACATCATATATTTTTTTTAGTTTTATCATTCTCTTTTTTAGAAGTTACAGGGGGGGCACACATATTTTACAACTTCGGAAGTGTCTCTCGCGTAAACTATACAGTTTAGAAAAATATGATATTAGAAACCATAATATCATTTTTGAAGACACGTATGGGTTTGATGAAAAAAAAATTTTTGAGTTTCAGTTCTCAGTATGGAGAACCCCCAAAATTTATTGTTTTTTTTCTATTTTTGTGTGAAAATCTTAATGCGGTTCACAAAATACATCTATTTACCAAGTTTCAACAGTATAGTTCTTAGTTTCGGAAAAAAGTGGCTGTGACATACGGACGGACAGACAGACAGACAGACAGACATGACGAATCCGTAAGGGTTCCATTTTTTGCCATTTGGCTACGGAACCCTAAAAAGTAGTAAGTAAGTAAATGGCTTAACTTTATATTGGTTCACTGCTGGGCAAAGGATCATTGAATTAAAGTCATCGCTACAATTGATGGGTATTCTTCATTCACCACGCTTGCCAAATGCGGGTTGGTGATCACAAAACCAGACCATGCAACGGAAATCCGTAACATACTGAGTTCATCTTATCTTATCTTATCTTAGTGGGGCCTGCTGAGGTTTCCCTCTTGCAGTAACACTTCGACCCATCGGGATCTTTTGTGCAACCCCGTCCTTTCACTCTTCTTCCTCTGTAAAGATAGATGCCATAAGTTTGGCCACGTCCTTAAGAGCGAAGAGCCTGTAGTCCTCTGTTTTCGGATAAGCCGACCCCAGGAGTCCCATTCTTTTCCTAGCCAGAGAGTCACAGTCACACAGTAGGTGCTGCATTGACTCCGTTTCCTCTCCACATGCCCTACACAAGCTATTTGTTGATAGATGCATTCTGTGGAGCATTTGTTTTGTGGCATAGTGCCCTGTCAAGGCACCGATGGTTAATCGGGCCTGCTTTCTACTGCCTGAGTTCATCTTAGGTATTGAACCCAGAACCTACCGATGTAGGGCCCACCGCTTTGCCTCTAGACTACCGAAGCAAAGCGAATAAAACATAAAATAGTAATTTAAAAAAATGCCTTATTTTATGAACTCTCTACACAAATCATGTTTTTTTTTTTATGTCACATACTTTTATAAGCAGCCATAAAAGTAAATATGCATGTTAAGACATTCCAACAAGCTTTCAAGCTATTAACAACTTTTTGTTAAGTTAAATTGAAATTGTTAAGTTACAGAGAAAGGGCAAACAGTGTTAGTAATAAATTCATTATAATATAAAGTTACAACATTTACTTGACTAACTGTTATACCGCTTGTAAAAGTACAGTCTTGCGTACAGGATGTCTTTACAACGTTAAACCGAAAAGTGTGGTAAAAATGAAAAGATTCAAAGTGTATCCAAGCTAGATCTTGTATGCAGGGTTACTAAGACTAGACCGTAATTTTATTAAGGCTGCACGGATTGTATCCTAAGCAATGAAAAATTTAAAAAGATAGAATGTGAGTTTGGATTGGCATTGACATATATCGGCCGCTCTTCTTCTATTTTTGAAATTTTTGAAAAGAGTATATATGTGTGTGTGTCAAATACATAGACTACCATGTATTTGACACACACGCATATACATTATACACTAGTGTGTAATGTTTGTTTTATTGATTTAATGTATTTTTATGCATAATTTAAAAAAAAAATTAACATTCTGCAATCTTTCTATAAACTATAAGAGTGCGTTCATACTCCTCCGGCTGCGCAATTTTCGTAAAAATAAGGGTACAAAGTTTTTGCTTCACGTATTAATATATAGGAAGATATAATTATTACCTTTGTTTAAAGTCACAGCCCTAGTGGTTTAGTAACCTCTGTGTACTTACATTTATGATCAATGCTACTTGCTTATGCGCGCCTGATGCGCATGACTTCACTAATATAAATATTTCATTTACAATTGCATGACAAATTAAAGTTAATATTTTTGTCTAAGTAACAATACATCTAGCTCGGGTACAGTTTGGATCTATTTACCACACTTTTTTATTACTCATTCGATAACGAAAACGAATAGCACAATTTTAGCCATTTTTTGTTATTCACCAGGAGACTGCTTCAAATTCTTGTTTTCGTTTACGTGATCAAATGTCAAATAATGTTCGACGACCTCCGTGGTCGAGTGGTTAGCGCGCCGGGTCTAGCGTCGCGCCATCTCTGAGGTGCCGGATTCAATTCCCGGTCTGGTCAATTTATAGAAGACTGTTTTTCTGAATTGATTTCGGGTGTGGGTGTTTTTCTATGTTTATGTATATTTATCCGTTATCTAGTTTAACGAGTTTTAATAGAAGCTTATCTTGGGCTAGATAATTGGTGTGAGCGTAATAAAAAAAATATATACGATGAAATGTCAAATAAAATTCGCAGTAGGCACCCTGTACTAACATATCTTGAAAATCTGAGATTACTGCATAGGGTAGTCACCAGTAGTTATACAGCATTCAATCAATCATCAATCATCTCAGCCAAAAGACGTCCACTGCTGGACAAAGGCCTCATCCAAGGATCCCCACTACATCCCGCGACCTTCATCAGATCGTCGGTTTAGCATACAGCATTGTGAATGCAAAATTTTAAATAATAAAAAACAGTCACCAGTGTTCGACAGGAACCAGTGATCAATACTTTTTTCCTTTAACTATTAAAGTCATCTTGAAATTTCAAAGTAATTGAAATTGTTTGAAAATGTTATTGAAATTGTTCGAGATGACTTTAAATAAATTATGACGACCTCCGTAGCGGAGTGGCTTGCTCGCCGGACTTTGGGCGGCGCTAACTCTGAAGTCCCGGGTTCGATTCCCGGTCGCGTCAATGTCGAAAACGAACTTCTCGATATTGTGCCGTGTCTAGATGGTTGTGGTACCGTCGTTGGTTCTAATTTCCTTAATACGAGTGCTTAAGCTACTTACTTGGGATCAGAACAAAGTATTTGAATTCGAAATAATTTTTTGACGTTGAAAACTGGTGTCGCACTGGGCTTTCTGTGTCAAGTACTGATGCCACTACTTACTTACTGCGGTGGCTCAGGGACCCGAAGTGGATCTTGGCCTCCGACACGAGATTTCGCCACTCTGCTCTGTCCTCAGCCACCTCTCGCCAGTCCGGCCGTTAGAGGTGGCTAAGATCCTTCTCAACCTGGTCAATCCAGCGATACCTGAGGCGTCCCACCGGGCGCTTCCCGGTTGTTCAGCCCAGGTATGCTCTCTTCGCAGCCCGATCCGACTCCATTCTCTCAACGTGGCCGAGCCAGCGCAGTCTAGCCGACTTTGTCTCGCTTATTATGTTCGGCTCGGCCACGAGCTCCTCCATCTTAGCATTATATAATACTATAAAATAATTATTGCTTTAAACCTTATCACGTTTCCTCTAAGTAGTAAAAAGAAACTACCCTCCTGCTGAATTCGTTCATCACATCTTCAATCTAAGAAAAATAATTTTCTACCGGAAACCACAGTTTAAATTCACGACTTAACTACTGGTTCTGTTACTGTACTTTGAAATTAATTCCAACAGTGTTAAAGTGTTTATTGCAATTGTATAAACTCACTTTTACGATGACATGCGTAAAACTGAATCGGACTGATCGGGCAACACACGGCTCGAATACCAAGGAGAATCTAGCAAGGATTAGAGACACGCTCGTGCTACCGACTGTCAATGCATAAATAAGGAGACAGCAACAGCTACCCTCGGACTTTTTCGAGCTGTTCCTAGTTCCGTGTACGTCCAATTCGTAGATTCTGCTGTCTCCTTATTATGTGGTCAGGTTGCGTAGTGCGAATACAATTTAAATAATTTTAAACTAGCGGCCCGTCCCTGCTTCGCACGGGTGGATTTTTTTTTAAATATAGCCTATGTTACTCAGCGCTAATATAGCATTCGAATGGTGAAGGAATTTTTGAAATCGGTCCAGTAGTTTTTGCTGTTGCTGCAAACATACATACATACATACATACATACATACATACATACATACATACATACATACAAAAATACAAAGGTTTCCTCTTTATAATTAGTATATAGAGTATAGAAGAAGTATAGATATAGATATAGATTGCAAAATTTTAACTCCTCAATTTTTCAGTGTTACTTTAATACCACACAATTCCTATATTTTTTCTGAATAAAGATTGCTATTTCGTAATGTTGTTTTTTTTTTTTTTTTTTAATCTTAATTAATGGCTTCGCGTTTAGCATTTAGCCAATTTCAAGTATTTTTTATTATTAGTAATACATAAATAAACAATATTTCTTTTCTGTATGATGATGATGAATGATAATAGAAATGAGAAGTGAGAAATGATATACCCCCAACCCCTCGAGTATCTCAGTAAAGATGTGGGGCTTTACTAAGTCCTCGGGCGGACGTCTTGAGAGAATTTGAAAAGTGACGTTGCACTGTTTTGTTTTATTTGCCAACACTCGTGCACACTCACGAACACTTAACGGTTAATAATCCACCATTATTTCACATTAATATTCGATATAACACAAATTTTCGAAAATAAAACAAAACCGCAGACATGACTCTTCACTTTCCCGCCAAGAAGTCCGTAATGTTGTTTTTACGAGATATCAGTAATTAATAATTAATGGTGACAAGTGACAGTGACAGGTGTCAGTGGTTGTCGATTATCTTTGATCAATAGAGACGGGTGTATTGATAGCACCGTAAAACAATAGAGGCGATATAACCGACTTTAGCCGACGACCGGTGTCAGTATATTTATTATACTGACACCTGTCACTGTCACTTGTCACCATTTATTATTAATTACTGATATCTCGTAAAAACAACATTACAATTTATGCCCTAATAACACATATATAACTGTACTTTTTTGTCTACTTAGAATGCTAATATCAATAATAACGTTAGGTAAAGGTTCACGTCAGTAGTTTAGCGGAGATTTGGGGATTAAACCCAGTTTCTGACATACGTCCCGAGCTTACACGTGCTTATACCAGCTACAGACATGTATAGACGCATATCAACCTATCCAAAACTGACATATTTCTTCAATAATGCTAAATAATATGTCAAGAATATAAAGTTTAAAGTCTATTGAGCAAATTTGACAGTTTATAGTCTGATGTGAAACCTTCGGAGAATCTAGTTGGGAACGGGGACACACACTAATACCTCTGAAGGTGTTTCGATCACGCTTGAGAAACCCTTCAAGTTTCTAGATCTCCGGGGTTATTAGTCACTACGGCTTATAGAACCACCCAAGATTGTCGTCGTTCATAAACTCGGTTACGCCATGAAGGTTTTAAGTAACGTAGGAATAAATAAAAAATAAAGCAAGAGGTGATCAACCTTCTTTAAGATATTAAGAATGATTATTGCTTTGCTGTTAAGTCGTGCAGATATCCTGGGAAGTACGGACATATGATAATTGGTGTGAAAGGTCTGACGTTGAACGAAGCGGTACTATTTGAAAGATTACTAGCTACCGTACCTATATTAAAGGAGATGTTCCAAGTTCCACTGTTATAAAACGAAGTTAAAACTTTTTTGTGTAGATATATCTTAGGCTTCGAAGGAATACCTTTTGAGGAGTATTTTATTGTTAGATTCTCAAACTTCAATATTTTGTCGTTATTATAAATCGCCCTACTTAACTAATGCACTAATGTGCATAGTGAGAAATTGTATTTAGCAAAGCCTTGTGCGTTTTTGGATTTTTGGTTTTTACTTTATGATCATTTCTGTAAGTGTTTAAAATATATACGTTTACTCCAAAAGTATAAGTTTAATTATGTCATCTTTATCATGTAGATAATTGGTGTTATTATAGCAAAATCACTTTTATTTCTATTAACTCTTTAATATTTGATTTTTAAATTTAATCTCTGCCAATCATTCTTAATCGTTTTTGACATTCATCAAAGACATAGCGGCTTACCGACGAACGAAGAATTATATCTACGTACACAGGAAACGGATGTCATAAAGGATGTTGTGGCGAACTGTTAAAAAAAAATAGCTTCATCTGCAGGTTCTATATCGCTACTTGACGATAAAAATGACATTTTATTTGTCAACTTTAATTTGGCAAGTTCCTATTTTGTTTACTTTAATTAGGAGCGAATGGAGAAGTTATAGCTATCTAATGGAAAGCCGTTTAATGTCTTAATTCGTAAAAAACTTATATCAAGTTCTCAGCATGACTTCTTGGTGTATGCAAATAAAAAAATATAAGATGGTGATATTGGATGAGCTTATTAAGAAACATTTGATTAATTAAAACTTCGCCCGTCATCAGTTTTTTTATGAATTTATAACTTTATCTGCTTCTAGTTGTAGACCTACTCGTATTTTTTAAATGTTACAACAAATGTTACCCGTATTTGACAAGCCAATACCCATAAATTGTAACGATGACTTGATTTCAATGAAGGAGACTATTCCCAGCAGTGGGACAGTATATAACTTATTTACTTACTAACAACTATTTAGTAATATTGTTATATTGCGACAGTTATAATATTATTAAAATAGCACCTAACTTTGGTCGGAGAACGCATATATTTTTTTGTATTGGTGTATACTTTGTTAGCCGTCCCCAAATAAATAATTAAATAAATAAATAAGATAGCCAGTCCCTAAGTAGCTGAAGATTTCTGGGAAGTGCGCTTCTACCTTCTAACGACGATAAAACCTTTCATCATCATCATCATCAGCTCATCAGAGCCAGAGAGGGAAACATTTACTCTCTAAGAGAGGCCATGGTTGAGCGAGCAAACGCGACCTTAAACCTCGTCTCCAATTGGGGATTCCACTATGTCACTACTAAGCGCTTCATGTCATCATATTTACTGTTCACTGGCAGGGAGTGGAATTCTCTGCCATCGTCTGTGTTCCCAAAAACTTATAACCTGAATGCCTTTATGGCGAGAGTTATTAGGCATCTTCTGGGGCAGCTCGCTCCATCGTAGACCTCATCTACGCTCACCATCAGGCGAGATCAAGGTTAGAGCTGTCTTATAAGATATTTAAAAAAAAACATATTTATGCTGCTGGAGCACGAGCTTTCCTTATTATGCCATAAACTATCATTCGGTTCCACAAGGACAATAAGCTTTGTAACCTTTAAGAAACAAGCTCTTATCTGTAACAATCATTTACTAGTGCCACATATTGCGGTTTAAAACGTTATTTGTAACTTTACTACACAGCAAGCTAATACAATAACTAGAATTATAATAACAGTACCTACGATGACCGCCCACACCATCCTTCGCGTCCGCACCTCAACCATTTAAATTACATTCATTGGTGCAAGCTCTATGTGGACTTGTGGTGCACATCGACACAGCGTATGGTCCAAACGGTAAAAGGTTTTAATAGATTTTGTTTTTCGTAATTTGTAGCTTCGGACGTCAGCACATTTAGCCAGAATCAAAATATATTTTTTTACAATGTTGTCTTTGTTTTATAATGTATGATAATAGAGATGTTTAGTGTTAAATGAATTCCCCCAAACTCATTGAGTATTAGGCCAGCACAGAATACGACGCATAAGTAAAGATGAAGAAGCTTTACTGAGATCTCACGCGGACTTCTTGAAAGAATTTAAAAAGTGACGTTGCACTGTTTTGTTTCATTTACCAATACTCGTGCGCATTCGCGATTCATTTATCGGTTAATAAATTAAGTATTCGATAAAAAACAAATATTAGAAAACAAAACAAAACTGCGAACATGACTGTTGACTTTCTTATTGCTAATTATTGGAACATAACGTATAATTACTTCGCATAAAAGCTTTATCGAAATAATAAAAAGTATATTGCGGTAGGTAGTAGCAAATAAAATTCCCCTCATGGATGACTGCAACTAATAGAGCTATAAACTGTTCATCGTAATGGAATGTTCATTTAATTGTGACTTTTAACGACTTCAATACCTATTATATTGCATTTCTTTTCATATTTTTATTCCACAGTGGAAATCGTGGAATCTGTCTCACTTGATGGTAAGTGATCCTCATTAGTGATGGCAATCATCAGCTCTTTTTATGTCCCCACTGCTGGGGCACGAGCATTACTTATGGATGGATATGGAGAAAGGCCATAAACCACCACGTGGGCCCAGTGCAGATTAGTGGATGTTAACGACTGCTAATGCAGCCGGGACCAAGGGCTTTACGTGTCTTCCGAAGCACGGAGGAGCTCGACATGATACATTTTTGGTCACCCATTTGATGCTTAAACTTAGCAATCACAGACCGAGCGCGTTAACCACTGCGCCATCGAGCTCCTCGAGTGATGGAAATAGGTAAGGTTTATCTATCGATGGAATCTTATAAGTATAGAGCTGTTAGGACCACATTTAAAAGATCGGTAAACATCCAGATGTGTTGGTAATTCTATAATATTGTCAAATAATATTAGATCACCATCACTACCATCCTTATCTAAATATGTCGCCAGAACATCAATGTTTGTAGCATTATTGTGTTCCGGCAGCTTAGATAAGAATAAGAATAAGAATAAGAATAAGAAACATTTATTGACCTGCACAAAAACAAATACAAACAGATGAGAAAAATAAAAATAAAATAAAACAGAAGAACATCTTAAAACAATTAACACAATCACAAAAAAAAAAAAAATAGAAATAAAATAAAAGAGAAAGAACACTATAAATAACTATGATATGTGCAAGGCCAACGGGTAGCTGTCTCAGCAATGCTTTTGTGGCAATACACATAGTGCCACAGAAGCGCTGGTTTTCAGACAGCTCCCTGAAAGTGAAGTGGCGACGACTTGTGGTGTGACAAAAATAATATACTACATAAATACTAATAGGAAAATTATATACTTAAAAACACTTACACATACATTAAGAAAAAAATAAATAAAAATAAAATATACATATATATATATAGAATGGCTGCATGTTCACTATGCCCTTGCCTTTGCCTTCACCGAACAAAAGAAACAAGAAAAGAGAAAGAAAAAATATATAAACCTACTTTAAAATCAACCAACAAAGAGAAGAAGAATATAACTCTACTCTTTGAAGAAGAAGAAAAATTAAAATTAATAATTTAACCATGCATGTCAAAGTCAAATCAAAAAGAAAGTTATCTATTGGTTTAATTAACCCTATGTCTTTGCCACGTGTGTTGGTCGTCGACGTGGCAATGGAAAAATAACTTATATTATGAAGTGCACAATGTTCACTCATGCGCAAATTCCACAACATGGCGAGAGACAAAAGAAATAATCCCTACAGCCGCATCAACCCTTGTCGTGAAGAAACCGGAAGTAAGTGTCCAGTCAACGAAGTTCTTTTTCTTTTTGTAATTTAAGAAAATGCATTTTAGTTTTAAGTTTGAATGTGTACTTTGTTTTTAGGTCACGTATCGGTGGTGGAAGGTCATTCCAGCACTGAGAGGCGGCATATCTAAAGGACCCTCTAAAAGCCATTGTTCGGTGTTTGGCAGTCACAAAGACGTGAGTACATGCTCTTTTCTGATATCTGATGCGATCTTGAACCCATACCAGTTTGTTGTAAAGATACTGTGGCCTCCCCGTGCTGATGACACCAAACAATAAGGTTGAAAGGTGGAGCCTTCTGCGTGCTTCCATTTTAAGGGAGTCGGCTGCATTAAGAAAGGGCGTGATGTGCGACCGAGGTGGGATGTGGTAGCAAAACCGAGCACAAGCATTTTGCACACGTTGGACAAGCCCAGCAGACCTGGACAGGAGGCATGGACCATAAACAACATCACAATAGTTGAGTTTGGAGAGAATAAGGGACTCACATAATTTAATTCTAAGTTCTATGCTAATATAAGGTCTTATTTTGTATAGTAATTTAAGTCTGTAAAAACAGTTTCGGGCGCAGTCCATGACATGACTTTCAAAGTTAAGGTGGCTGTCGAGGGTGATTCCCAGGTTTCGGGCTGTGTGTACACGTTCAATGGGTTCCCCTTGTATATAAATATTAAAAAGTGTGGCAGTATCATCAAATTTTAGTAAGTTACTTTTTGTACCTAGTAACATAAGCTTGGATTTAATAGGATTCAGAACAAGGCAGTTTGATTTGCACCAGTGGGCCAAGTTTTTCAGGTCATCATTAATACTAGCAGCAGCAACGGCATGATCTGTTGGTCTGAAGGACAAATACAACTGCAGATCATCTGCATATAAGTGGTGATGGCAATGGGTAATGCTCTGTATTATGTCTGCGCTGTAAAGTATGTACAGGATTGGACCAAGAATGGAACCTTGCGGGACACCCCGTGTGACCATTTGGGGGGGAGACCTCAGCCTTGATCCATCAGCCAATGTTAGCTCCACATACTGCTGTCTGCACGAGAGATAACTATCAAACCACCTTACCGCCCTGGCATCAGCTCCATAATAAGCTAACTTAGATAATAATAAATTTATATTTATAGAATCGAATGCGCGTGAAAAATCAAGTAGCAGCATTGCCGTCACCTTGCCCTGGTCCTGGGCAGCGAGGAGATTATCAACAACATCAGAAAGAGCAGTAGCAGTACTGCAGCCCTTGCGAAACCCAGACTGGTAGTTAGGAAGGATGTTGTGACATTCAAGGTATTTAGTGAACTGATTGCAAACTATCTTCTCCAAAACCTTGGAGATACATGGAAGTAAGCTAATAGGTCGAAGGTCCATCTCAGAAGAGGGCTGGCTATTCTTTGGAAGCGGCTTAACGACAGCAGTCTTCCAAATCCGTGGAAAAGTGCATTCCTCCATAGACCGGTTGATCATGCTAGTGATGATGCCCAGCGACTGAGGCAAAGTAAGCAGCAACATATCCAAAGACACACCGTCATCACCCTGTGCATTGGATCTGAGCCCTCTAATAGTTTTCAAGACCAAATCTTCACCCACTGGCTGAAGTGTGAAAGTAGCTGAGCAGCCCCTATGGTATTCCAAGTAGGTCAGCTGAGATATGGACACTTTATTTTCACCAGGGACGTTCAAGAAATGCTCGTTTATTACCCTGGGCTCGTCGAAGCAAGGTGGCAGTTCAGAAACAGCCTTTGTGTCGGGTAGCACACTGTTTTTGAGATTCCGCCATAGTTGCTTAGAATTTTTTAACTGCGCGTTTATATGTTTATCAAAGTAACATGCCTTTTCCTTTTCAATAGCTGCAACCACAAGGTGCTTCATTGTTTTATAACTTTCTTTATGAGCTATGGTACTACTTAACTTGGATTTTTTATGGTAATCATCTCTGATACGCATCATACATCTGACGGTGTCTGTAATCCATGGGTGAGGAGGGTGTCTAAAAATACGCTTTCTAACTGGAGCATGTAAGTCAAATAATGTGCATACACAGATGGTAAAAGCCTCAGCCAGGGAGTCGACATTATCGATTTTGCAGAGATTACTCCAATCTATAGCGTCAAGGTCGCCATTAAACCGCTCCAAAACAATGTCCCTCAAAGGCCTATAGGTAACCCAGCGGGGACATGGCTTGGGTCCCTTAATTTTGAATTCGGCTGTTACCATAGCATGCTTACCAAGGTCTGGAGAATACTTGACCTGAACATGAAGAGCTCGAATATCAGCACAAATCACATCTATAAGAGTGCTACTGTGATCCGTGAAATGAGTAGGCTCTGTTACTATTTGGGTCAAGCCGGTACTGTGCAATAGTTCTATTAGTAGTTTGAATTTTCTGCTGCCACAATCTAAACAGTCGATGTTAAAGTCACCCACTAAGATTACACCGTCGCGGTCATTAAAAGAGGTAATGGTATCCATAAGTGCATCAAAAAATAAGTTTACATCAAGCCACGGTGGCCTATAGGCTGTCCCTATCATGATGACCCGATTCTGCAGGCGAACACTTAACCACATTTGTTCCACTGCCGCTGTGCAGGGATGCCGATATATCCGCGCGTTGACACCCTTCCGTATATAGAAGCCAACCCCACCCCCCCTCCCGTCCCGAACGTGACCAGGTCTTGGGTTATGACGTAGGCGGTAACCCAAGAGCCTAGGTGCCCTGTCATCGTGTCCTGATCTCAGCCAAGTTTCATTTATTGCCAAAATGTCCGGGGACACCTCCTCCGCAGCCACAATGAAGTTGTCATGCCCTGTGTTTAGCGACCCTGCATTAAAAATACTAACCTTAAGGTTTTTTAAATTATTCATTTGGAAAGTTATTGTGTTTCATCATGTAAACATTAAAAATTAAAAACATATTATGTATAAAAATAGTGAAACCAGCACCAAACACAACCTTGCGGAAAAATAATAATATAAATAGATAAGATAGCCAGTGCCTCGCTAGTTGAGGATCCCGGGTGAAATGCGCTTCCATCATTGGCCTTATCATCACTGTCTTAACATCAGATCAAGGCACTGTGCTTACCCGTATAATATATTTAAAAAAAATAAAGCATAGGTGGAGATCCTTGGGGGAGGCATTCGTTCAACAGTGGATCTTTTGGATGAGATGATGATAGGTATTGTATAATAATAATGTTGGAGTTTATGGTAATCTCGGGTATTAGACCATACTACTTGTCGATATTTATATTATACTCGTATAAATCCTAATTTAACGTTATTTAACGATTACGAAATATTTACTGGAATAATTTAAAAAAATGTTTAACAGGTTGACCCCCGCCGGGCCCAGACACAATAGAAATTCAATTGTTTGTCAGTAAAATGGCGTTCAAGGTGTTCAATAAGTACGTTTACATTTTTTGGATCATGTAACCATCTCTACTACTATCTTTTAATATCCCAAGACGTTTTGCCATAGCTGTTAGCCTCTAACCACTCACGTTTGAGCCACCGCTAGCTAAGCTGCAAGTCACGGGTGCGTGAGCACGTCCACACGTCCGCCGGCTTGTCGGTCGGCAACAATTGGTATTATGACGAAACGCGATGCTATGATGCATGGCGGAAGATACGCGCTGCATCGTTCCGTGGGGCTGATACTTTGCACGGCATGGAACTAATACGTTGTCAATCCGTTTTGTTATCGCCCAGCAAAGGCCAAAGCTTGGGTTAGCTGTGACTATGATTTTGACAAAGCAGTTATGTTTTATATTTTACTATCTTAACACTAACTAATATACGATATGATACAAAATAGAGTGGTGCAAGCTTGTCGGTCAGCAACAATTGGCATTATGACGATACGATGCTGCGATGCATGGTGCAAGATACGCGCTGCATCGTTCCGTGGGACTGAAACCTCGCACTGCATGGAACTAATACGTTGTCAATCCATTTTGTTGCCACCCAGCAAAGAAAGTTGCTAGTTGTCTACGATTTTGACAAAGCAATTTGTTTTATATTTTACCTTCTTTATATTAGAGCCTTAATGCTGTGCCTCGCCGGTGGTTGCCTTGGTAAAGAAGTCATGGTCCTCAGAAATCAGGATATTGTAGTTCTCGTTCCCATGAATATACTTCCCATACAGTCGCAGGATATTTTTTTTATAGCTCGGTATTTAAATTTTTGTTATTTTTTTTTGGGTGTTAAGTATAGTTATTTTTCTTTAATTATCTAAATAATAATTGTCTACGCGGATTGGCAAATTGCTATAAATATTGTCCCGTACTAGGTGAGCCATTCCATATTTTACTAGCTCAACATCATTATGGAGAGAGTAAAGTATGGAAACAGTAATAGTAGCCTCAGCTTACTATAACTATACATACACATCGGCTAACCCATATGTTAATGGTTGTTGAGCGATTTGCTGGACGACAACAAGATGGAACGACACCATAATGGTTCCATGCAGTGTGAAGGCTACGACCCCCTTGTTCAATTTGTATTTGTGGATAATTTAGTTCGCATTGCACCCGCTATAGGAGGTTGTAGTGTTGAGTAATAGAAACAGCGTCGATAAATTAAAAATTTTAGTTCCTTACTTTTTTTGAAATATATTTATGTATAAATAGATAGAACGCCTCGTTGGCCGAGTGGCAAAGCGCTCGGTCCGATACCCGAAGGTCCAGGGTTCAATTCCCAGGTCGGGCACAGTGAGTTTCGGATTTATTCGGTGCATACCCCGGGTTTGAGATCACAAACCGCATTTGGCAAGCATCGTGATTAAAGCAATACCCATCAATTGTAGCGATGACTTGATTTCAATGATGGAGGCCTTTGCCCAGCATTGGGACAATTTTAAGCTATTTGACTTTTTTTAAACTTAAGAATAGATTTCGTTTATAGAGTCGGCTATAGAATTGTTTAAAATATTGAAAACTTACTTACATATTGAATATTTTTTAACATACACATGGTGTTTAAAAAACCACATACCTCAGAGAAATCCCTCTGCGACATTTTGTTCATTTATCGTCTTCTGAAACGAACCTGAAATAGAAAAATAAAATTTAACGCAAAGTAGAATTAATTAATAAACTAATTACTATAAGTTTCGGGGAAGCAACGGCTTTATGAAATGTATGAAAATAAGTATTTCTAATTTAAAATATTGTGTTTTAATAATATAAAATAATGCTGTGAATTTTTTGCGCTCGTTCTTCTCCATAACTAAATACGTATTTAATACAGGTAGGCAAAATATTTTGTGACGACTCAACCCTTACTTCCTTCTTACTTCGATGTACTGTATTGTTTACATAGATAAATATTAATCTTACTTTTTAATATTTTTTATGTCTTATAAGACCGCTCTTGACTTCGATCTCGCCTGATGGTGAGCGTAGATGAGGTCTATGATTGAGCCAGCTGCCCTAGATGATGCCTATTAATTCTCGCCTTGAAGGCATTCAGGTTATAAGTTTTTAGGAACACAGACGATGGCAGAGAATTCCACTCCCTGCCAGGGCGCAGTAAAAATGATGACATGTAGCGCTTAGTGCGGCATAGTGGAATTTCTACTAGGTGGGGATGATATCTTGCAGTACGTAACGTACTTCAATGTGAAGTGATATTGTAGTAATATTTACTTAAATAAAGACTAATTTCATTTTATTCCATGTCTGATACAAACGCTTTTGTCAATTACAATAATAAACGTGTCAATATTATATTTGGGCTATTTACTATATGTAGTACTATCGTACTTCTATTGTAAATAATACAGATAATATATAATATATATAAGAAAGTTCCTAACAAAAGAAAAATATTCATATAATTATGAAGAATATCTGAAATGCGTAAAACCATTCAAATGCTTACTTATGTTCACCGCTATATTGTTCAGTATACAAAACAGACTCATCTAAAATTAAGGACAAAATATAATAGCTGGTGCTTGAACCATCGTTAAGTTGAGGGAGAGCGTCGCTAGATGTTCACGACCATCTTTATAGTCCGCGTAACTATAATAACAGTAAAATACCTTGGGACATTCATTACTAACGTTTCTTACTTACTATGTAGCTTCCTCAAAAGTTATTTGCCCTCAGGCCCGCGAGTACTAAATGTGCGGGTGCGGTTATTGAACATTTTCTTGAAGGTTTCGAAGTTTTGTGAGTTGATGGTGCAGTGGTAAACGCGCTCAGTCTACGATTGTTAAAGTTAAGCAATTTTTGCAAAGGCCGGTCATCGGATGGGTGACCGGAAAATTTATTATCTTGAGCTCCTCCTCTATGCTTAAAGCCGTTGGTCCCGCAATAGATCCGCGTGCTGATTTATGACCCGTTCTCTTGTTGGTGTTTCCATCCATAGTGAAGGCTCGTTTTCCAGCAGTGGGAACATAAAATGAGCTGGCGATGAATGTTGATGAAGTTTTATAAAGATTTTTTTACGATTGCAATCATTCTTATTCGAAGTAACCGATTTTGACTATTTTGACCCTTAACATTTTCAAATGGTCTTATTAATGATTATTTGTTATTTTTAATCTATGAAGGTATCATACAAACATAATGCTATAAATGTAATGAATATTATGACTTAGAAAATTTAGTGAAACAACTTTTACGGATCTACTCGCGTTTATTTTACACATTTCTTTTTAATGTTTATCCTGACGTTTCGAACCCTTTGCAGGGCCCGTGGTCACAGGGAGAGAGTCTCCCTCTCCCTCTGAAAAGTTGTTTCATTCAATGTGTAGTGTTCGCGTAAACTTTAGAAAACATTAAGTATTTAGTTTAAAAATACTTAAGTCATATTACAAAAGTCTTTGACCAGTGTGTGTTGCCAGTGATTACATATGGGAGTGAGACGTGGTCCTTTACTATGGGTCTCATAAGGAGGCTCAAGGTTACTCAGCGAGCAATGGAGAGAACGATGCTCGGTATTTCCCTGCCCGATAGAATCAGAAATGATGAAATCCGCAGGAGAACTAAAACAACTGACATCGCTCGGAGGATTGCTCAGCTGAAGTGACAGTGGGCGGGACACATAGCGCGGAGAACCGATGGCCGTTGGGGCGGAAAGGTTCTCGATTGGCGACCACGCATCGGACGACGACGTTCCGTGGACAGGCCCCCTACAAGGCGGACCGACGATCTGGTCAAGGTCGCGGGAAGCCGCTGGATGCGGGCAGCGCAGGACCGATCGGTGTGGCGATCCTTGGGGGAGGCCTACGCGCAGCAGTGGGCGTCATATGGCTGACGATGATGATGAAGTCATATTAAGTATCTTCGAGAAGCTAAACTTTTTAAACATTTTTTAACTTTAGTCTGTTTTAATGTATCCTTTTTTGTACATTCTTATTAAAAAAAAACTATATATGAGTATAATAATTTTCAAACACGACAAGATTGGAGTAGAGGACATTTTTTATACAAAATTGTTTTTCTTGTAGATATCAAATCAAGTTTACCACAAAAAAACATAATGACAGCATCAAAAACTAAAAATGGAATACAAAGGCAATCAAAATAATTGCGGAAAATGTCTGTGTTGTTGGAGTAAGGCTGCCTCTCCAGAGATATGCTAAGCTGCGTAGCGAGGGATGTATATAAGGATATCTGCTAATAAGATCGTTTGATTTTCATAGCTTAGCTTACCTTAGCTCTGGTGGAAAAAAGTTCAATGAAATTAAGTTTTTTTATACTCGGTGCTAAGGATGCGAGCAAAGGTTTTTAGCTAAGGATGTATGTGGGCTAAGGTGGTGAGCTAAAGATGTATTGTGTGCTAAGTGATGTGAGCTAGGGATGCACAAGGTTGTAGATTGATCGAAGATCGAAAGAGAAACACTTTAAAAAACATAATAACAGCATCAAGAACTAAAAATGGAAAAAATTACAAAAAGAAAATATATAAAGAAAACAAAAGTAAGCAAAGGTGGTCTTATCCCTTACAGCTTCTTACAGCGATCTCTTTTAGACAACCTTTGATGCATATACTAGAAAAATAAGGAAAGAATATGAAGTAGCGCATTGCACTTAGAGATACGCAGTTTAGCAAACTCTATTGGAAAAGCAGCCTTAGAGTTTAATTTTTATTATTTGTGTACGGGCAACAAAAACGTGCCTTGTGGCTATTCGTAAACAGTAGCGGTGACTCGCATGCTCTAAATTTCGGATTCTAACCTCATACATACGTTCGGTATGATTACGCGCACGACAGGTGCGTGCGAGAAATCAGGCTGTAGTGTTTATGTACATACGCCTGCACGTCAAACTATACAAAACTGTCGAATTTCTTCAATCAATTTTCAACCTTAAATGAAAGATATAAAGTTTAAAGTCTATTGAGGAAATTTGACAGTTTGTGGTAATCTGTGATATGTAGGCGTGTGTACAGTCAACGATATCTATTAGTGATGAGATGCCCGCGGCAAGGTGCACGTGGCGGGTGCTCCTTACGTTTCATAAAGTAACAATATGTTAGAGTCATCTTGTTTCAATGTTTTCAAAACACATGTAAATTATTTAATTATTCTTTATTGCAAAAGAATAGCAAAAGGTCGACTGTGGCAGTCGACAAGTAAGGGTATCAACCTAATCTGTGGTTGTGTAACAAGGCTAAACTTTGTTTTTATCGAAGAGTAGTCCAGATGCAAAAATTAGGCATGAGTTCGATATATCAAAACGTAACTAAAAATGGATGTGAGCCCTATATCATATCATATCGATATGGAAAACTTCATAACCGATATAAGAAAAACTGTAATACCGAATCAAAAACCAAAACTGCATATGAGAACGCGATATGAAGAAAACTCTTTACCGTCACTTTAACCAATATCACTATATCCATGGAAAACTAAAACTACTGCACAACTCCTATTGATTTTGATATTCGCATCTTCCCTTTCTAACTAAGCATAATGTTAACGGTGTAAATGAGACGAAGCGAATATTCACCACTACTTGTATGTGCAAGTTTGGCTTAAAGAATGTAATCTAACACATCATCAGCTCATTTTATGTCCCCACTGCTGGGCACGAGCCCTCCCTATGGATGGATAGGGAGATCGGGCCATAAACCAACAAGAGGACCCAGTGCGGGTTGGTTGGCTGTTATCGACAGCTAATGCAGCCGGGACCAACAGCTTTATCTGCCTTCCGAAGAACGGAGGAGCTCGATATGATAAAATTTGGCTACTCATCTGATGACCGACCTTTGCGAAAGTTGCTAACGTTAGCAATTGTAGATTTAGCGCCATCGAGCTGCACAATTTAACATATATTATACATAAATGTCATAATTCGGAGCTCCTTCTCCAAATAAACTTTATCTAAACCAAATTTATTCCAATTTACACCAAATACCAAATTACGCATAGATATTGCATTGTGAATTTCTGATATATTGTAAGTTTATCTTCATAACATTACAAACGATCTCCTCATTTAATCGGTGAAGACACGTGGCTGTTTTTTTTAACACTAAATGGGCATATAATTATATAGCAGCACAATATCAAAGCAGCATGTGGTGGTCGCGTGAGGCGCGCGACGCCGGGGGGCAAGCCTGTGCCACCCGACATTATTTACATGCATTACGAAACACGAGCCTAAAACTACCGGCTACTATTTTTGTGGAGTACCTACCTACTAATAAAAAGATTCAGAATATTGTTGTTCACGATTGGAAGGAGGTGAAGCCGGATTAGTTGTAAGCCTTTATTTTCTACAATTTGGTATTTCATACATACATTCTTCAATGTTCAATTAAAATTTCCATAGTAGACTTTAATTTGCATAATTTCAGTTTCTGGAGGTAATTAAATTAAAAGCCGTAATATTTTTTACTTATTAAATAATGATGAGCATTAAAACTTTATTGTATGTATATGGTAAAGAAACATATGTTGAATACTACCGAGTTTTATATTCAATAAATGAATCGAAATAGAAACGTTATTATAAAGTTGTAAGGGTCGAACGGCGCATAAGCTTTTACTGCGAGCGCGCGTTGATATCTTTTGCTTGCGATGCGCATGCGCAGGGGTGCTATTTTTGAACCGGTGACAGTTTAATTCTCACACTATGATATCGGTTAAGAGTGCTCGGATCTCACTGGTTTTGGAAAACCTCAGAGAATTCAGGAAACGGTAAACCAATATATTGTTATTTTTATTATAATGCAAAAATTATGTATTAAATAAAATACAGGATCATAATTGAGATTCAAAAATCACATACGGGATATTATTGCTCGTTTTCATCTACGCGAAGCTTGAGTTGGAGTAAACATCACAACAATAATTTACAATAAAAGCTTTCTATAGACAATTAAAAGAGTTAAGGAGAAACTTTTGAAATATCAGAGGATTTTTGAGTGCTATAGAGGATATCAATTATGAGTGCTCCTTTTTCTCTTATTCAAAGTCACTGGCACCCAATTTTTGACTGAATAAATAATGCAAAAGTTTATTCATTACACTTTTAATTTCGAGATCACCGGTGCGATTCACAAATCGCCCACCTAATCTTTGTCACGGGTTTTCTCTGTGTACATTAATTATATTTAGTAAATATAAATCTATGATAACCGGTTTGTTGCTGTAAAGCTCAATATTATCAAATAATAATACTATTAATCTCTTTACTTGTTGAATCGTCACATGGATACTTACTGCATGTATTTTTATGATAGTCACTGGACAGCTGACCCAGTTACTGATAGTTTTTATCGTTCTAACTAATTAAACTTTATTTAAATTGTTATTTTGCATATATAATGTTATGTATAATTTTAAACTTTCACGTTCCATTATAACGAAGTACTTTTTCATAATGTTGTATTCCCACAACTAGAAATAATAAGATAGGCAGTTCCTCATTAGTGAGTGTTCTGCCATAGGCCTTATCATCACTTACCGTTAGGTGAGATGAAGGCCAAATGCTTCTATTATATGGTATACGCTACACAATATAGTAATTAAATTAATACACTTTTCCTTTTTCTTTGCATAAAATATAATGTTGTTTGAGTCATCTCTATAATTCAAACTTAGCAATTGTGTATAAGCTCTCTTTGCATTAAGCAATTTAATAGAAATCAACCTCAAACCACTAAGATTCAGTACTCGTTAAAAGTACACACAGAATCGTGCTGAATCCGAGAGCATTTCTCTCAAACGCATTTGTGTACTGCAGACGACATATTGACAGTAACAATTGCTATACCAATTCCGTTTCTACGAGCACAGCTTTGAGCATGATGTTGCTATTAAACTGATCTCTCCTCGTTTTTCGTAACATTATAAATAGGCGGAGTATTACGTTCAGTGTAGCTTACCATAGCTGGCTTTGATTTAGACCAATTATAAAGCCATTTCTTGCTTCCAACCACGGTTGTAACACAGGCAACAGGCAAACAAAAAATATCAATCGTATTACACTTTACATGCACATTTAACGAACATTCCTTGGAAAACACTGGTATTGTGAACTTTAAACGTAACTTTAACACTGGAATCTAACACTTTTGTACTTCTTTCATGGCGAGATGAAAGCTCTAGTGCCGTAGATCGGGTTTTTTTTCAATGTTTGCGCGATTCCGTCGTGGTTCTGTGGACGCGCGCGTGCGCAGCTCGAGACTGACTGCCGGTTTTCGGTGCTGCCAGTTAACGGTGCTCTGTATTGCCCCAACAGCCTTGTAGAGCCTCAAAATATTACCAAAGTTCGTAAGCAAATGTAAAGACTTTTCAAAACAGATAAAAGCTTCAAAAAAGTTTTGATACTTAAACGAACTTTTTAATGACAAGATTATTGAAATCTTTTAATAAAACATTCCAGCACAGTATGTATAGTATTTATCTTTCCTTTCTATATATCCTTTTGATTACGCCTGTTTTTAAATAATAGAACAAACATGGTAAATACATGAGAATGACAAGATTTATGTGAAAGGTCTAAAAATTTAACGCTTTTTGTGTGACACGCGTTGATGTCTTTTGTAAGATAAAACAAGTTACCATTGTCTGCTTTACATTTTACCTAAGGAAGGTAATAAAATGTGTATTGGCGACGTAGAAAACAGTATATCTAGTAAATTTACTTTTAAATCATCATTAAAACTGCATCATAAAATTTTTTTAGGATAATAATTTATGGGCTGATTTCTTATGAACTTAAAACAAACTTATTAGAAGTTATAATAGTAGTAAAAAGTTACATATCAATTGTAAAGTTATAAGTGCATTTCAGGAGACAAAAAAAACCGGCCAAATGCGAGTCGGACTCGCGCACGTAGGGTTCCGTTTCATTATCTATAAAAATATTTCAAGTTTCTACCTGTTATCGTTATTAAAACCGAGAAAAAAATTGGAAAAAAATCACGTTTGTTGTATGGGAGCGCCCTTAAATATTTGTTTATTTTAATTTAATTATTTATTTTTAAAATGAATATATAACTAAATATTATGTGAATATTTCAAGCGTCTATCTGTTGCCTTTATCAAATCGAGCAAAAAAAATAACTTGTTGTATGGGAGTCCCCTTAAATATTTATTTTATTCTATTTAGTATTTGTTATTATAGCGGCAACAGACATACATCATCTGTGAAAATTTCAACTGTCTAACTATCACGGTTCATGAGATACAGCCTGGTGACAGACGGACAGGCAGACAGACAGACGCACGGACGGACGGCGGAGTCTTAGTAATAGGGGTCCCCTTTTTCCTTTTGGGTATGGAACCCTAAAAATGTACTAAATTATGTGATTTCTTTGTCGTAGACGTCTTTTGGCTGAGAGATGATGATGATGGTGATGATGAATGTTTCATCGACTTAAATATAAACTCACAATATATTTAAATAAAATTATATTCCGATATAACTAATTAATCGGAAAGTGTATTTCTGAGAACATATTAAGATAAAACTGGTTGTTGTGGAGATCGTTTGGGGAGGCCTTTGTCCAGCAGTAGACGTCTTTTGGCTGAAAATGATAATGATGATGATGATGATGAAGGGACAAATGTAATCATTCACCTCCGTCTGTTCCTAACCTTATTTGAGGTCGGTGACATATTGTCTTCTCTTCCTCGTCTTCCTTTTCCATTCTTCTCGAGCAGCCTCCATCTTAGTATTATTTCTCTTTTGCCATTTCCTCTTTCTTACAGTTTATCCATCCAAACTCGTCAACGTAGAATAAAAAAAATGTGATAATATTATTCAATATATATATATATATATATATAAGGTCACATTTTATCAACTGAAAATATTTTGGGGATAAATTCAACAACATATATAAACTATTTTTATGAAAAAACCTTTAATTTTTATACGCTAGTTTTCATGAAAAACGCAAAAAAACATTACAATAAAAATATAAAAAGTGACCTTATATAATATTATTAAATCAAATTACACAAGAACTTTTGAAAACCTAAATTTTTTTGTGTTTCTATTTAATAAGAAAATGTTGCATAATATATATTAATATTAAAAATAACTTACGATACAAAAAAAAACTGCAAGTCTCTGCTGACACACTACAACTTTCATAAATTCATATTGTAAACTAAAAGCAATACAAAACTAAGTATATCACATGCGCACATTTCAAGAAATCAACATTTTTTTGTGAAACCTACCAAGATCGTACAGAATTATTCTAGCTAGCAACACTCAAGGAACCGCCATTGCAGTGCCAGACAGAGATGGATGGTCAGGCGCACTCTTCTGCTCGGAATGTGACCCGCTATCACGTTGAAGGCCGTATCGCAGCTTGTTGTGGACCCCTCAATGAAAGCTTTTAAGCTAGGTAGAGCCTCAACTATCACTCTATCTAATACTTAATAGTTAGCAAACCGATAAGTGTTTATGAAGTTATCAGTTCTAATAAAATTACAAACAATTAAGACTATAAAGAAACGTTTGGATTTTTAAACTTAAGGTGGTCTAAAAGAGATCGCTTGTAGCGATAGACCGCTTTTGCACATACTAGCTTTAAAATTATAATTGTTTTTTATCTATGTGTATTTGTGGTATACATCTATCTTTAATTTAATAATAAAGTATCGAGGCGACCCGTAAAAAAATACGATTTCTTTAAAGAACGACCTTACTCTTACCTCAAATTTCAGCAACGCACTGCGCTTCTTCTTTTATTGGTATTGCGGTGATTTTTTCCCATCAGGTAACCCACTGGCTCGTTTACCACTTCCTATAAAAATAGAAAAAAGCCTGGCTTTCCCATGTCATACATGCCGCACTCGTATTAATTAATTAATCCTTTTTTGTACATTTATTAATAATTGAAAAAGACAAAGTGTTGAAAAAATTCCACGAGGGGGACTCGAACTCGCACCCCATGATATGCCGGGTCAGGTGCACTACCAACTATGCTATCGCGGCTCAATCCAACTCGCCGAAATTAATCAACACTATCTACTCTTACTCTGTAAGCCAAAGGAGCCCTATTCAATGTCGACAACTACGTCATCAACATCCGATCTTAATATTTTTACAAATATTGAAAGATCAGTTATGAATTAGGCAAGCTATATTTATGATTAACTAAAACTAACTAACTAACTGGGGTGGCGCAGGAATTATGATTATTATTATTATTTATGATTATTTATAGATATATAGAAGTGCTCGCACGTTGGAGTCGTTCAAAGGTCAGGTTCGGAGTCATTTTCTAAATTCACCTTAGCTATGTTTATTTATTTTATGATTTATATTGCATAAACTCTGTTTAATATATTTATTTCCCTTTTCTATGTTTTTTATTTTTTATTTTTTTATTTTATATTATTATTATAATTTAGTTTATTTTTACTTGCACCCATTTTTATTTTCTTAATTTTATTATTTTTCGCCCAAGGTTGCCTGGAAGAGATTGCTTGTTAGCAATAAGGCCGCCTATTTTGTACTTTATCTCTATATCAATTTGTCGGTGTCTGTTTTTTCTTGTGTGCAAATAAAGTTTATTATTATTATTATTATTATAGAGATATATGAATACTAGGCTTAAAGTGTCGAACACTGGTGCCTTACCCTAGTATTTTTTTGACCTAAAGAAAAAAGAGCCTAGGACTAGACTGAGATGGTTTCCCGTGTGGGTTGGTTTGCTTGTTATGAGAGCCTCCTCATATGGCCAGACGCTTGGTAGATACACGGTTAGTTATTAGTAGGAAGATCTGTGTTTTTTTAACGCTACGCCTTTATCTCACCTATTGGTAAGTGTTGGTAAGGCCGAAGTTGAATTAATGAGGAACTGCTCCTCATAAATTATAGTAACCCAATGATGATTTCTACATTGTTATTAAGGCGACAGGCATAAGATGATGGCAGCTAGGTGGACTTAAAACAAACCATACCACCAACCAGACAGAGTACAATAATGTAAACTTCCGCTGGGAGTCGAACCCAGAGTTTATGGCTCTGACACCGTAATTATTACTTCTTACCACGGTCAAAATATATTAGCTTCCGTCTCTTAATTATCCAAAAAGTCACAAAAAAGATTAAAAACCGGACAAGTGCGAGTCGGACTCGCCCACCGAGGGTTCCGTACAAATTTATGGGTACATATTATAGTTCAGGAATCGAGTCTCGAACTTTTTCCGAAATTCAGTTTAGTTATTAGGTAGCTATACATATAAAAGATGGAAAAGGTATTTCTTCTTTCATTCTTCGTCATAAATCGAAAACTAACTGTACATCATAAAAATAATTAAAAATTTGTTTAAGCTTGTGCAAATGAAGCCCTTTCATACGATACGATTGAGTTCAATCGGGTATTGGACCTCATATCTAAATGGGGCTCCAATAATCTTGTTGAGTTCAATGCCAAGAAAACACAGGTGTGTGCGTTCACGGCAAAAAAGTCACCATTCCTTCCCCTTCCAACTCTTCAGGGTACATCTCTAAGCCTGCAGAGCAGTATCAACATGCTCGGTATGATGATTCGCTGCGATCTGAACCAAAGGGACTACATCGAAGCCGTGATCAAAACAGCCTCACGAATACTCGGTATTCTGAACAGGGTGCGGCGATTCTTTACGCCTAACCAGTTGTGCCTTTTGTACAAGACACAGGTACGGTCTTGCGTGGAGTATTGCTCGCACACCTGGTTCCCTGTGTAGTGCCGGGGATAAAGAATTGCACCACTCCATCTCTTCCCGTGGGTGTCGTAAAAGCCGACTAAGGGACCATTCCAGAGGATGGGCAGCAGCATCTCTCTGAGGTTAACTCTCAATCAACTTTCTGCGATCGCCAACCCGCCTGCCAAGCGTGGCGATTATGGCAAATCCCCTCATGTATCCTTATGTATCCATGGGGGAGGCCTTTGTCAAGCAGTGGACGTCTTTTGGCTGAGATGATGTTGATGATGATGATCTGGGACGGTTCCGCAAAGTACCTTTTCGATGCTTTGGACAGATTGCAGCGCCGCGCTGTACGCATTATGGGCAACGCAGAAGTCACAACTACTCTTGAAACTCTGCAATTGCGTAGAGATATTGCGTCACTCAGTGTGTTTTACCGCTTATACCCTTCTTAGTGGTTGGTTACGTCTCTCAATTAACCTTCAGTCCAAATTTCATCTTTTTAGCTTCAGCGGTTTCGGCTCGGCGATGATGAATCAGTTAGTCAGGACAAGTCATTATAGATTAGTGGGAGAACGCCAAAAAACGAGACGTATAGAGAGATTTTGGGGAGACCTTTGCCCAGCAACTTAAGTTTATTAAAAAAGTAACAAAAACTTTACGTGAGCATCTTGTTAGAAGCGACCCACGGTATGATTATGCGACTCTCCATCTGCCTTTCGACCACCACAGATATGCTCGAAGCGAGTAAAGCAGGCCTTCCCACTTAAACCTCAATTCTATTCTAAATCCTTGCACTGTCCTGGACTTAGGGGAGTACCGCATGCAGACAGTAAGATTTAAAAAGATATTTAAAATAGAAAGCTCCTACAGGGAGACCTTCGATTACATATTTGCAAATATATTATAATTATTTTACACACTTAGCTTAAGTGTATTTTTGTACAAAAACAATTTTGCTTGTATTTGTGTTAATTTTGTTGGGTGTCCTATTAAATAAAATAAAAATAAATAAATAAATATACCTAAATACTTGCCCAATATGAGTATGTAATACTAATTATTCTAATACATACTTTTATTATTGTAGATTTTGAATGTATGTTGTAATGTATAATTCAAAAATAATATAAAAATTTTGTCTAAGTAAGTCGGTGCCTAACTAAATGAAAGTGAAATATTTTTCATACATCAATAAAATTACTCTATTGTATTCAGTTATTACGTATAAATAAAATAAAATCCAAGCTAAGGACTTGCCAAAGTAGAATGAAAAGAAGCATTTTTAAAATAAGAAAAATCAACAAAGTTAGAAGTTAATTGATTAGAAGTAAGAGGAAGGTAACGATGCATTAAAATATGCGCTAAAATGAAATGGCAATGGGCTGGTCATGTTTATCACCTCACCGTTAATAGATGGACCCTAAATGTTACAACGTAGTTAGGCTGGTGGTAAAAGGTGGGCTGGTTATATTGCCTAAGTTTTTCAGCATTTTCCATTTCTTCCAATCGGGAAAGATTGGAAGAAATGGAAAATGCTGGAGAAGGCCTTTACCCAAAAAGAGGTCCTTAACTGATTTTTAAAAATACTTATCATACTAAATAAGTTATTACTAACCAACACAAACACAATTTGTAATAGAGTAATTATTAACGGGATCCTTTCCATGTTTATTATTTGTGAGTATCCGATAGATATTTCGGCACAGTTGCTTGCGCCATGATCACGGAATTACTGACGGACAATTTGTAAATTAAGAAAACTGTATGTGTATGATATGGAATCAATAAAGACTTTTATTTATTTTATTTTATATGTATACTTATTTATTTCGTTATCGTTTTTCTCTACATCATATTATTGCTTGTTCGGAACTTACTTAGATCAAGAACAATCATCCTTCTACGCTTCGGAACAAGCTCGTTGCTAGGCAACTGTCACTTTGACATTGACGTGAGTTTGTTGTTGATTTTTTCGCAAGTCACACGTTGCGTTTGAAATTATCGTGATAGTGCTCAATAAAATTAATTCACGAAACAAATTGAACAGCCCGTAATGGGTATGACCTCGTATGTTTCAATTACGTACAATATCGCCACCCACGTGAATTATGAGACACGCTCGTTGAATAATGTCCGTCTTGTTATGTGTTTAGATACGGAAGTCTCCTTGTATTGATCTCACTAGTGACTCAGTTGTGTGCTGCTTTTGGATTACTGTCTGTTAAAGGTCCTATTTTCTGTAAAGCCAAGTCACCAGTCAGTAAACATCCACAGTGTGGATTCTAAGGTAAATTTACAAGTTGTGAAGAAGTGTGTTATGTGATAAACTTTGTTTTACCCACATTGATTAAACAAAGTTCAAAGTGATTGTGATCTTATAAATAAAACCTTTAACTTGGCAGTGAAGAATGGAATAAGGGCACTGTACATTTTGATACATTTTTAAACATGTTTAGTGCTTTATTGCATGTAATGTAAAATGTCAATGAATGTGCAGTGTGTAAAATACAATGAAGTATGAAGTAATAAATTGTAAGATTTTCAAGAAGTTATAAAATAAGTAATTTAGTTGTTTAATACAATTTACAGAGGATGTCTCGACCTCGTCCGCAATGGCAGCTTCAAGCATTGGCTGCTCAACGACGAGACAATGAACTTCGTCGTGCAGAGGAACTGAAGAAAGTAAGTTTTTTTAAATCCTATGGGTAAGCATAGTGCCTTCATCACATCTAATTAGTGATGATTAGGCCAATGTTTAACTACTATGTAAATCCAACTACCTCTCTAGTTTTGTTTATTAACCAACCATCATAGAGTGTTCAATCATGGTGCGCATAGATTATACTGACATGACACATGTTGGTGTTAAAAGACTTGTTCCAAGTCCTTCTCGCTAGCTAATATCTATGTCTGCTGTCTGAAAATAGAATTCTTGTGTCCAAAAGTTTATAGAAACAAACAAACATACAAAACAAGAAACAAAACAATGAATAACTATTTAAAAAATTCTATTGTTATTGGTAGTACCGTAAGAAAATAAAATAATGAGGAGAGTAATGGGAAAAATTATAATCAAATTTTTTAGGTTGCATATTACTTCGAAGCTCACACTAACAACTCTCGTCACCACGAGCAGTGGACCACGGAAGGTTACTATGAAAAAGCCAACAAAGAGGCAGAGCTGCTAAGTGAGAAGAAAATTAAAGAGGCGTAAGTTTTATTAAGCTTTGCTGCAATAAGGCTTGGGACAGAGATGAGTGGCAGATATGAAAGGAGGCCTTTACTCATCTCCAGGCTGAAATGATGATGATGATGATGATAATAATGAAGTTTTATTACCATGGATACTTACTGAAAATAATATGTAAAAAGAACGCTGTCCGTATCCGTATAGGTGTTATTAGGTATCGAGATTCAGCCCCCCATCCGCCTAACACTCTCGCTTTCGATCGCTTTGAAAGCATGGCCCTCGCCTCGCTTTCTAATATAATATCGAAATATAATATCGAATAATATCGAAAGCTTATAGCCTATAGCTTTTGATATTGCTTTCATATTGCTTTCGAAATGACAAGATGACGCCTGCTCCTCGCCTCGCCCTCAAAGCTATCGAAAGCAAGATTGTTAGGCGGTCGACCCCCAGTTCTATTTACGTAATAATTTTAAAATAATTGTAAGAAGGTTCCTCACTCTGCAGTCCTCACCACCGGTAGCTTGGGCCCTGCCCCGCTGCTGGTGGTACTCTAGGATTAGGTTTTTATAATGTTTTATTGTTTTTATATTAAAATATTGTAAAAATCTAGTTTTAAGAAAGAAAATAAATAAAGGAGATAATAATAATAATAAGTGAAAAAAATTTACCGTGATAAAAAATTTGTTAAATGATAAAACTTACATGGCAATACTTTTGTTGGCACTTCGGTGGGATGGGAAGTGTGGTCACATTTAAAAATTTAGCATAATTTTTAGGTAATTTGAGCAATTTCGGTACAAAAAAACTTGCGTTTTAAATTACGATAACTCTTTTATTTTCATGAATAATATTTTTTTATTAATTTTTTTGTTATAGTTATTTGTATATCTATGTAACCCTTTCCAATCGAACAGGGTTTTTTTTTACAAATTGTATTGTGCTGTATTTATAATATATAGGGAAAAGCTAAATAAATGTCAATCCATATTAACCAATATAATTGACAAGTCTAACAATTGTCAGCATTAAAGAAACATATAAGTATAATACCTTAAAAATAAGACCTTACGATAAAGCTTAGGCTTTTTTTTCACCATTACCCCTACATCAAAAGTTTAATACATAAAATCCCAACTTTTTGCAGCCAATTGGAAGAACGCCGTAAAAAGTTGGAAATGATGTTGTTCCAAGAAAACATGCAGTACCAGCAGGAGCTAAAAACCCTCGCACAACAACCCAAGCTCTATAAAAATGGGTCAGTATTCACTTTACTACAGTATAGTGTTTTTTTCAAAATCTATCATTAACATTAGTTTTGCTTACAACATAAAGAGAGGTTCAGGTAAATTTTTTGATGATGTATTTGAGCATATTTTGTAAAATATTTTAAATACTTTTATTGCATTTCTTGTTCGATATACGCACTTTATATGGCTGAATTAGATAATAGTATAAAATGTTCAAAATAATTTTTAACGCAAATTTTGTTGCGAACAAATTACAAAAACACAATGTTGAAAAATTTTTCTTTTTTTTAGATAATAGTATTTAATAAAAAAATCATTAAATATTTATATAAAATACATTGACAAAATTAAACTTAATTAATTAATTAATTAATTAATTTTTTCACTGTATTTTATATAAATATTTAATTCAGCTTAAGTGTAACTATAAAAAAAGTAAAAAAATCATTGCTTTATATGATGGCAAAATAGTGTTACTTTAAATATATACACTTTCTGCCATTTGTTTTGCAAATAAGTGGTAATCCTACAGTTTGTCCGTGGACATAGGCCTCCGCTAAAAGCTGCCTATTCCCTCTATATCTATATATATATCTAGCTTTACGTAGCCGCATGGGGTCAGCTGTTTTACGTATATCCAAGGACAAGCTGTAAAATAATACACAAACCGGCTTGCCGACGACGTATTAGTTTTAGTCTAGTGGTTAAGACCTCCAGTTTCAGACCCAGAGGTCCCGGGTTCGATTCCCAGCGGGGGGTACATGTTTGTGTACTCGGTTGGGTTGGTGGCAGGGCTTGTTTGTCCGCCTGGCTAGCTATCACCATCTTATCTAAAAATGTCGCTATAACATCAATGTTTGAAGCATTGTTGTGTTCCGGCAGTTAGAGAGAAGATAGTCAGTGCCTCAGTAGTTGAGGATCCCGGGTGAAGTGCGCTTCCATCATTGGCCTTATCATCACTTAACATCAGGTGAGATCAAGGCACTGTGCTTACATGGAATACGGGTGTTCTTAAGCGGACGAATGATTTATTTGTTTTGTTGTCATGGAAACTGTCAAAGCGGTACGAAGTCCGCCGTTCAGCTAGTATTGTATATCACATAAACAAGATATTTAAATATATCAGATGTGTGTGTAGGTAAACGGTTTACAGCACGGCTATGATTATTATTTAGTGCTAATTCAGAAATCTTTTACTTTCTATTAAAATTTAAATAAAAACCACGAGTGGAGTAATGTTCTTTAACCTCTTCACTAATTCCTATAATAAATGAGTAAAGAACTGAAGAGCGAGCATTAAATTCCACATTTCTCTATCTTTATTCCAGGTCTTTCCTCAACAACGTCTCAACGGCCACATTACAGGAAATTAACCATGGCATAGTGGAGAAGGAGGAGCGTCTGCGGCGGCACGAGGCTGAGCTGCGACTGCACCACGCGTGGCGGCTGCGCCAGCCGGAACTGCGCGCCGCCGCCGCGTACGTCGCCAACGGCAAGTGCAAGTCTGCTTGGTGAGTGTTAGGGTATCATCACACGCGCAAACCTGCTTGTTAAGTGTTAGGAGCGTCTACAGCGCACGAGACGGGCTGCGACTGCACCACGCGTGGCGGCTGCGCCAGCCGGAACTACGCACCGCCGCCAACGGTAGGTGCAAGTCCGCTTGGTGAGTGTTATGGTATCATCACACGCACAAACATACTTGGTAAGTGTTAGGAGAAGCGTCTACAGCGCACGAGACGGGCTGCGACTGCACCACGCGTGGCAGCTGCCAGCCGGAACTGCGCACCGTCGCCAACGGTAGGTGCAAGTCCGCTTGGTGAGTGTTAGGCTACATACGCACTGACAGGTGGCTCGCTTAGCGCCTAAAGCCTAGCGAGTAGCTTTGTAAAACAAACGTTCTAGAACGTTTGTAACCGGCCGCACTGGCTTATTCGCTAGTCGCCTATCGTGTAACGAGGTAAACAAACAAGTTGGTTCCTTTTCAAGAAGTACGAGGCATTTTAGAGGAAACTAAATGTCAAAGACGCAAAACGACATTATTTGCAAAGGGCAGAAAGCGCTTTTCGTGGTAATGTTTTTTATAACAGACAAAGGAGAGGTCTAGTAACCTAGGCACTTAGCGACCCAACATGCAAACCACCTTTCTGTGTGGCCACCATGTATCCTAGTAAGGAACCAGATGTAAGTCACTAGGCGCTAAACAAGTCGCCTGTTATTGCGTACGTAACCTAAGGGCATAGACACACGCGCAAGTCTGCTTGATGAGTGTAAGGAGTATCAACACACGCGCACGGGGCGCAGATGTGACTGAACCGTGCGTGGCGGCTGCGCCAGTTGGGACTGCGGGCCGCTGCCGTCTACGTCACCAACGGCAAGTGCAAGTCGGCTTGATGAGTGTTAGGGTATCATTACACACACTCATTATACATTTTTGGATACTCATCCGATGCGAAAGTTGCTTTAGAAATCGCAGACCGAGCGCGTTTACCAGAGTTGGGAATACCGGCATAAAATATCGGGCTTATCCTTCGGGTAGTAAACGATTTGGTAGGTGGTAAGGCTGGTTTATTCCCCAGCTCGCCGCAACTATTATCTGTTACCTAAAAGTTTTAAACTTCAATTAATTTTCAACCTTAATTAATTGCATTGGAGGATCAAAATGCATTGAAAAAATTTGACATTTTGTAGTACCTTGATGAGATGCTGTGTGTACATTGAATTATCAATTTGTCTAGTCAAAAGTATAACTTTTATGATGGCACTGCCAGGATGGAGCAAATAGTGGAGAAAGAGATTCAGAAGAAGAAAGACGAAGAAGAAACGCGTAAAACGCTCCAAGAGCGCGACGAAATGCTGCGCCGCCAGATAAAGATAGAAGAAGAAAGACTGAAGGAGAAGGAACTACAAATGAAGGTACGCTGGACTAGGTCTAAGTAAAAATAATAATAATAAAAGCATTTATTCATTGCCACACAAAGAAGTCTAGGTATCTTTAGAAAAAACTATAGGGTATAATTTAAACGCTCACCAGACATATTTTTTAGACCCTAAGCCTAAGTACCAAATAAATTAAATGACTGTACAAATATTATTTTTGTTTCCCAAAATTGATAAATGCTCACCAAATTTTTACACTATTATTCAAATGATTGAGAATACTGGCTGCCCTACTCCTGTAGGTCAATTATTCAAATGATTGAGGATACTAGATGCCCTCCTCCTGTGGGTCTCGTGATAGTTTAGAAATTTAAGACAATCGCGAAACGCAGCGTAGCGATTGTCTTGAATTTCGAGGTTATTTTTTTATTAGACAACAGAAAGCAAAAATTATCAAATTGAAACTCGAGGCATAAAATATTGGTGTTATCTATTTGGTGACAAAATAACATATTTGGTCTGAAATGCAGTTAAAAGGTATTCATATATTTTTATTGCCTTTAACCTTTTGAACGCCACGGTCGGCACTGGACGACAAATGAAAAAGTGCCCAACACGCCACCGTCGTGTATAGCCGACGAGAAAACGACATTTTTAAAATACAAAATAAATATACTAAATTAACTTTTTTGTGTTTCTTTTTCCTATTATTTAAAAGTACAGTAATGATATATTGTAAAATGGCACGAAGATATATCCATTAGTTACATTTCACAAGCAAAAATTATCATTAAATATTGCTAATCGAAATCCTTAAAAAAGGTGTTCTCCTCACGCCACAGTCGGCAAGATACGACAGCTAGTGAAGGGTAAGTTAGGTAAATTTATTGAATAGTGCAGAATAGCTATTGGCATATAATAGTTCGTAGCGGCCTCGCTTTTTGTAAATTTTGCTTACCTTTTTAATGAAAACCAAAATAGTAGAGAAAGATTTTCATAAAATGCGCGAAGGCACTTATTTGAGCTCCTAGATTGAACTACTGTTCTAAACAAATGAAATAAAAAAAATAGAATGTTATCTCTTATGTAGTCGAATAGTTCGTAGCGGCCTCGGAATTTTTAGATATCATTGATTTTACATTTTACATTTTTACATTTTTAGATTTTACAAAACTTCTAAAATCGCTTTAAGATCGATGTGAATTTCTCCTATCTACGATAATATTATTGAGCAAAATTTATACCAGATTAATTGTTACTTCATGAGGAATAAACATTTAATAATGAATTTATAATCCTATTTCGATAAAAACGATAAATACAACTGCAAAATTACTATAAAATGCGATGCGCCGGCCGGAAATTTGTAATACTAAGGATGAATTTATTATTCGATAAAAACGATAAATACAACTGCAAAATTACTATAAAATGCGATGCGCCGGCCGGAAATTTGTAATACTAAGGATGAATTTATTATTCGATAAAAACGATAAATACAACTGCAAAATTACTATAAAATGCGATGCGCCGGCCGGAAATTTGTAATACTAAGGATGAATTTATTATTCGATAAAAACGATAAATACAACTGCAAAATTACTATAAAATACGAAACTGGGCATTTTACGCAAAAATCACAGTCGAGATGTAATAGGCCTCTTAATAATTAGTACTCTAATAGACAACCTTTTCTTTACCTTGTTGTTTATAATTTTTAGTTTACTTGAAATGTCACATCCCTACCTCACACGCGAGAAAGTTGTCAAAGGTCGTGCCAACCACGCCATAGTCGGGTCTTCCCGACAGCGGATGACTTAACGAACGAGATTAGTGATGTACCTTATTATTATCTGATTTATTCGTTTGCAGTTCTAATGTCTACTTTTACTTTGTTTAGAATTTTGTAACTGCTGTTAAATGATACGAAATAGTGTCAAATAAAGATTGATATAACGAGTAATATTTTATTTCAAAAATATGTGACGAATAGCAATTATTAAATTGGTTATTGACAAATTATCGATAAGATCGTTGGCATTCCTATTTTATTTGTAGGTATTTGCTCTGAATTTGTGGCTTGGCGTGGAAGGGGCGCCAATGCGTTTGCGCTCTGGCGTTCAAAAGGTTAATAAAAATATAAATTGTATCCTTTTTATAATATTTTAGAAAACACAATTTGGTGAGCATTTATCCGTTTTGAAAACAAAACATAAGCCAAAACTATATAAGTAGTATAGAAGGGGCGCAGGACAGATCAAGATGAAGGCTCTTTATCGGAGGTTAAGACTCATTCTGGGTCGCTGCGCAAACTTACTTCGTATCGAACGGGATAACTTTGAATCAATTGTAACTTTGATATCTAGTGTGATTTACCTTTAGATTCATAGCATAGGTTTACATGTAAAAGACCACTTACAAGAACATGAGCTGTGATCAATGTCAAACTCGATTTGATAACTAATGTCAGGCAGTAAGCAATGAAGAGTTGAGTACTATAGTATTTTTGCTCGTGTGGTTGTTATATAATGTGAAAGCGTCACAAAGTCACTAACCGATTAACTTATAAGCCTACAAACTTGAAATTTGGCATATAATAGTTTAGATAGAATACACAGACGAGGAGCTCGATGGCGCAGTGGTTAACGTGCCCGGTCTGCGATTGCTGTGGTTAAGCAACTTTCGCAAAGGCCGGTCATCGGATGGGTGACCAAAAATTTTGCATCTCGAGCTCTTCCGTGCTTCGGAAGACACGTAAAGCCTTTAAATGAGCTGATGATGATGATGATGACACAGACAGAAAACAGAGAAACTATAGAAAAATAGTTGTGTAAACTCTTTTGGGACCACTGGACACTAATGTTTACGCGCACGAACTCATACATTTCTATTTTATTCTTTAATTTGGTTATGAAAAATGATTTGATTTTGATTTATTTAACTTTCAGGAGCTAAGGGAAAGTCTAGAAGGCCAAATTGCTGAGTTGAGCGAGAAGGAGACCGTTGTTAAAAAACTAAGGAAAATGGAGGAACGAGAGAAACTCTTATTAGACGAGCTACAGTTTATAACGAGCGAACGAGAGAAAGAACACGCGCGGCTTGTGGCAGAGAGGGACGCAATTATCGTCAACATGGGCCTCCATAAATACAAGCTTAAGAGGAAAGTGATCTCTGTGCTGAAGGAAATAGAATTGGATTTAGAAATGCTGGAGAGAATACGAAAGGCGGTTCTAAATGTACGTTAAAACTCTTTGGTGAGAGTTTAAATAAAAAATAACTTTTTTATGTAACTACTGTGGACAGCCAGCAACAAAAGTCACTGATGTTTTAAGTACACTGACCAAGTGACTAAAGTTATAAATAAAGATTTTGATTTTGATTTTGATCTAGTAAACATATTAAGACGCTAAACTTCTGCGACTTCTGTTACTAACCGTACCGCGTCGGGTTGCATTACGCCTTGATCACAGTCGAGTAATTTAATGGTTACTATAATGAAACGCGAAAGTTTAATTAACTAACATACTTGTCGGAGACGTGGCGCTAGCATCGCTTAGAAACGACAAGTATAGTCTATACTTAGTGTGGTCTGCGCAGCCATGCTCTATGGTACGCGAACGTCAACGTCAGTTGGCGTGACAACGGACTGGACACATTTGAACGGGAGCGGTCGGAGAGTACGCAAGCGCAAAACTCATTTCGTTACTAACATCCATTTGCATCGGGCAACTGTTTCTAAATAATTTAATTGTGATGTTAAAATAAGATTAAAGTGACTGTAAGGAATACGACTACGCTTTTATTTTGAAGATCCAATATAATGAACTGTGTTATCGACGAATCAGAGTTTGCTCGACCGTCCTATCTACAAAACCAACCTCGCCGCCGACATACTTAATTTTTGAAATTCCTTACAGGAATACAAAAATGAACAAGAGAAAACGACAAACTACAAACGTGTCCTGGACACGGCGCTGCACGAATTGGAAGAGTACAGAGAGAAGGAGCGACAGAGACAGAGGAACATCGAAACTATGTACGACGGTGAGGCGAGACAGATCAACGACAAACAAGACAAGGTATTATCACCATAAGTCTTATTCAACCCCCGGGTCAGTGGCTGTACTTATACACTCCAAGAATAAACCTTCTGTCTTTTAAGGGTTAAGTTATATATTAAGTTGATATAATTGAAAATACTATCGTATTACATAAACAAATAGTATATTTAGTATCAAGGAGAACGTGTTTACAATTAGTCCGATCCATACATTCATGGCAGGCCTCCAACAAGATGGACCGATGATTTGTTGAAGGTCGCGGGAATCCGCTGGATGCGAGCAGCACTAAACCGGTCGTCGTGGAGATCCTTGGGGGAAGCCTTTGTCCAGCAGTAGACGTATTTCGGCTGAGATGATTATGATAAATTCATAACACACTATAGTTTTTTCTACAATATCATTTAAAGTGAGACAAAAATCATGAAAACGAGTGGCGGCGTTTAGTTGATATCTTATAGTTTATCGAAATTATTGTACCTCTGACTTTGTCAAACAATCACCAATGTCTAAACTACAAATCGTCCGTCTCACATTTTTGATTTATAAAGCGGTTATTTAAATTATTATTTTTTATTAAGCACCTTAAATTCCCCATACAAAATTAGTATGGCCGCGCGGCATCAAATAAATATGGACGAAGACATTTCAAATAAAATATAAGACACTTGTCACTTACGGACGGCGCACCCTTAAAACTTAATGAATTAAAACAAATCACTTATACAAAATAAGAAATGTTTCCATAAATTCTAACTGCAAGCAAAAACTATTTTCGGACTTTGTGAGAAGGTCAAATAAGTTTTTTTTAAAGTTAATGATCCGGAAAACGAGCATACACAAAACGACTACCGCAGCCCGTATGTGCGCATTGTCAACCCTGAAGTTTCAGTCTTTTGCTACCGTTTTGTTGCCGCGTAAACACGCGCTACAAATGCCTCGCGACTCCCTTGAGCCGAGTCGTTTTTAAAGGGATCGAACGTTTTCGTCGTAACTGACTTGTTTAATAATTGAATTGACTTGTTTAATCGCCTCTGTGGTCTAGTGGTTAAGACCACCGGTTTAGACCCAAAGGTCCCGGGTTCGATTCCCAGCGGGGGGTACATCTTTGTGTACTCGGTTTGGTTGGTGGTAGGACTTATTTGTCCGCCTGGCTAGCTACCACCATCTTATCTAAATATGTCGCCATAACATCAATGTTTGTAGCATTGTTGTGTTCCGGCAGCTAGAGATAAGATAGCCAGTACCTCACTAGTTGAGGGTCCCGGGTGAAGTGCGCTTCCATCATTGGCTTTATCATCACTTAACATCAGGTGAGATCAAGGCACTGTGCTTACCCGTAAATATAAAAAAAAAAAAAAAAATTGAAATCTATTTAAATTAAGGCAAAGTCTAATAATGAACCTCGTGCTATCGTCGTCGACTGCGACTCCTAAAAAGGCGAAGGGTTCAGGGTTTAAAGACTCGATTGAGCTGTAAAGTCGAGTCGAGTTCCTTTAAAGCTTTTGAGCGCCACTGCGTAAATGCATCGCCGTGTCCTGTACGCCAAACATTCGAATCAGACTATTTCAGACTAAAAACTTGCAACAGGAATAGGAATAACAAATTTATTTTGTGTTTTTGTAAACTATAAGTATTGTCATCATTGCCGTCGTTGGCATGCATGGCACGCTATCACTTGTCGCCGACTCTGGCGGTCAAAAGGTAAAAAGCTTAAAAGTTTCGAGTGTCATCATTATATGGTGTCCATCCAGTCGGCAGAATTCTACCACCGAGTTTAAGTTTTGCTTAGGAATGAAATTAAACGGTACAAATGCAATTTTAATTATATATTTTTTTATATTTTGCAGTTGTGGGCCAAAGAGCACGAGGCCCGCTCCGTTCTCATGAAGGAGGTTATAGCGACTCTTCAGCAACAGCTGCAGGAGAAGCTCGAGGTGAACCGCCGGCAGCAGCAAGCGAACGTTCTGGAAAGAGAGAAGATTCTAGAACAGATGGACAGCTTCCACCAGGAGGTTAAGGCGAAGGAACGGGAGACCCAGGTATTTATTTATCTCGTTTCTTGGAAGGACAACAGCTTATTATACATATTTAAAACTTATAACAAATTTAACTAAAAATTTCTGTACCCTTCTTCATTTCCAAACCCATCCACTTCGGTTGATTGATGATATTACAAAGAACTTTAATATTACAGTTGAAAAACTCTTCGTACTCCACAATGACGGCCCTCCAGTCGCAGCTAAACAGCCTCCGCCTACAGCAGAAGCAAGCAGAAGCTGCCCACGAGCGCGAAGAAGAACTGAGGGCTGCGCACGCGCACGAGCGGGACGTGCGCAAAGAGTTAGCGCGCACGCACCGGGCAGGGAGTGCGCACGCCTGGTCCTAGTACCGTGAACAGTCACTAGATTACCTAATCCGAGTATTCATACAATTTGTATGGCGTCTATGCAGTTACGAATATGAAAAGAAAATAAAAAACTTGGCGTCACACAATAATACACACACATATCTGCACATAAAACTATTACAAACTGTCAAATTTTCTTAAGAGACTTTGATCTTTATGTCAATGACGTATGGTTGAACAAGATTATAGCGTCTGTACAGTCACGAGCATTAACATGTAAACAATGCAACCCTTAATACAATGAAATAAGAGTTAGAACTAGTCCAAAGTGTATACATATTAATGCTTGTAATAAAATAAAATAGAATTGATGATGTAAAGTGTCACAGAAGAGGTATCCACAACACGGCATTTGGTGTCGGAACACCAAAGGTGTCCCGACACTAATGTCCGTGAAAAACTAGAAAGACAAGACTAAAAACAAATATACTACTATAACTACTATAATAAATAACATTTATTTTTATTTATTTATTGAAATCGGGCATGCACCTTACAGAAATGAATAAATAAGTACATGAGTTCGTCACTAGGTAGCGCTGCTTAGATCCCATACAAATTGTCGTTTGCCCTAGACATTCGAATAGTAAAAACAACTCGAGTTCAGCACGGTTATTTTTTTGTGTTTGGTTATAGCAGATTTATGATGACGAAGAGTGAAATTTATTAAAATTCTCTAGGCTTATTTTAGTCCTCAATGCTGGGGCACAACCCGTCTATGTGCATAGAAACATCACGGGGAGAACGGTCCATAAACCACCACTCAGGCCTAATGCTAATTGGTGTAACTTATACTCAAAAACAAATTCATAATATATTGTAGTTAACTTTAAGTAATATAATATTGAACAAAAACATTGTAAATCTTATTCAACTCTACAAAATATTCTAACAGGTGCTTCTCAATTCTAGTCAAGCTATTAGAAAATGGTACTAAAGTGTTCAGCAAATTCCGATGCTGATTGTACTGACGTCAAACCCAAAAATAATAATTCCGTAGTTACTTTAAAAGTTATTTTAATAGTTATAGTCGATCATCGTCATCATCATCATCTATAGTCAGATGACGTGACTACTCTTAATGATAGAGACTGACAGGAAGATTTTGCCATAACGTAACATGTTCGATGCGAGCTTATTTTTTTTTTTTTTTGAAAGAGTTGCCGATTGCCTCTGTCGTCATTTTTAGCTTCACTGGGCTTTTTTGGTTACGCCGAGAAACTTAAAGGGTTCTAAGCCGTGTGAAACGGAGCACATTCGGAGGTTTTCTAGAGGGAATGGCATCGCGCACTAGAGTCCCCGTGCCCTACTAGATTCCGAGCCGCTTGCCGCGAGCTCCGCCTTGTTATCGGTCAGTCAGCAATGACGTATTAAGCTCGCCGCGAATGGTACGTTATGGTTACGTTACGATGATACGCTCCGGTCAGTTGCCACCATAATACTCCACAATAGCCAAAGCTGTCACATTAATGAAACAGTGATTGATATTTTTCTAAATAATATACACCTAAATAGATTAAAAAATATATTTTTAGTAAAACCATATAATAAGAGTAATTTTGTGACAAAGTAAATAATTAAAAATATCTTTAAATCATATTTTGGTCTACGCTGTTACGCAAATGTTCTTTATTTAAAACTACTATGATATTTTATTCTATCAACATTATTTACTTTATCCAAAGCGGTCGTTTTAAGTTAGGATGTTTCTAAAAGTTTTTAAAAGGGATTTATAACATCCTGTCTTATTCTTATTATTAATTTGTGTAGCTTGTTGTTACTTATACTTCAGTCTTATATTGTATACAACTTCTTCGATTGTCTGTGTAGAGAATGATTTAATTTTTTAAGTAATTATATGAATGTGGCATTTCTGCCTTAGGGAATAAGACTCAACACAATAAGTCTGTCATAGTTCCTAATTGAATAATAATAAGGAATTAAATGATTGTGCCTACGCTATACATGTAAGTGGTAATCATAGTTAGTAGGTTTTTGCAACATTTACAAATGATGTGTATTTTATGAGGTTGTAATAGTTTGGTTTTCATTTGTTCGTCTGCCAGTTTGTGAAAATGTTTCATTTATAACACGATATTGGAAATGTATTGTTCGCTCATTTACCTACGCAATAAATAAAGACGAAGAATCTCTTGCGTTGTTTCTTAGAAATAAGAGGTTGCAGCATGTTTTTTAATATAATATACAGGGTAACTTTTTTATCACCGTCCAAACCTTCTGAGATGACTCCCGTGATACAAACGAACAACTCTTACTATTGGACCAACTCTCAAACTCGAAAATAATATTCAGCTGTTCCATACAAAACATCAATATTCATTCGACCAAAATATATGGAACAGCTGAATTTTATTTTCTAGTTAGGGAGTTGTTCCAATTGTAAGAGTTGTTCGTTTGTGTCACGGGAGTCATCTCAGAAGTTTTGGACGGTGATAAAAAAGTCAACCTACATAAGAATTTATAAGGTATCATCAAACAACAAGACCGTCGCAATATTTCCATAAAACAAAAAAGTGTACGAATTTGGCAGACTGTAAGGTTGCAAATGGCGTCACGTGGTGATAAAAACGAAATACAGCTCTCATTCTATTTTTCACATTTTTATAGCTATTAAAAAATTAACTGCTTATTTCTATAAATAAAGAGATATTAAAATAGCATTGTAAGTAGTTAATTGAATATGTATTACGTATTTTATTTTTTCAATTGTAGTACAGGCAGCTTTAAAATTATTTGAGCGTTCAAACACACCAAAAATATCTGAACATTTGACAAAAATCTACCTTATCTCAAGACGTAAGAAATTCATTTTTATTTATTTTTATTTTATTTTATTTTATTAGTTCGTAAACAAATAAACATTTACGATGGTTAACATTTTGGATCGCAATAGTACAGGTAAGCTTATCTCTAAAAAGAGATTTCTTCCAGCAGACCATGGCGACAGGATAGTATGAAAGTAGCTAGTTAGATAGACAAACTGCGCACAGAACTATTAAGAAAATATAATATTTATATAACATAAAGACAACCACACATTAAACTACATACTTATATACACAAAAATATGAATATACTACTAAATATAATATGTATATATTCTATATATAAAAACATAACATGATTCAGTGACCGATAGTAGATAACTTTTTAGTTGTTTTTTAAAAGTACCCACAGTGCGACATTCTCGTATTCTTTGTTGTTTGAGAACAAATGACATTGAATGAAAGTACATCTTTCACGTGTTGGGCTAAGAGTGATTTTTGTCAAACGTTCAAATATTTTTGGTAGGTTTGAACGCTCAGATTATTTTGAAGCTGACTGCACAGTGGTAAGGCGTGCTGTACTTAAAATAGATAAGTGCGGGTTCTTTTCACCAGTTGATCGAGTTAAACCTTTCACAGTCATAGGGATGTATAGTCCCACCATATTTAATTGAGATAAAATTGAAAACCAATGAAATATTTAAACATGGTCTGCCTGTTGAAGAGGTAAAGTTAACTACAATTAATATGTGAGCGAAGCAGCTCCATCTAGCGATAAATTTATGTAACCGACTTGTCACTAGCGGCGCTGCTGGCCCTAATCCTTGATCAGGGTGAAGCGAGAATTAATTAATTACTCATTCATCTCAAAAAGCGCCATCATTTTTTTCGCTCGAAATTGTTTTAAACCACCCACCCACATAATCATAAAATCATAATTCTGATTTGATGTTGATGTTTGATGTTTTTTTACAAGCCGGTCTTACTTTTGTAGATACAGCACGCCTCAAGTAAAAGTATTATTAAATAGATATTTTTGTGTGTGCCTTACTCCTTACTTTTGATGAAACAATAAAAATAAAAGCATGTTTTGTAAAAAAAAATTGTTTTGTATTACAATTGATTTTCAAACTGGAATCAAACCACACTTTTTACACCTCCCCCTCCTAGTTTTGGAGAATGATGCGGTGTTAAATGGAATGCATTTCTCAGTTTTTTTATTAGTTAGTGCGGCTAATGACTCTACTTCACCTAAAGTTGGAACCGGATTGAACTACAAAGTAAAGATAGGAAAGATAGAAGCGTTTTGCTGTTAGCGACACATAAGAAGCACATCACGTACTACTTGGTCTCGAGCTACCGAGCGGAATGCTAAGTAGTACACAAATTGTTAATAGATGGCGCTATAAGTAAAAATTCTTGGTAGTCCATTAATAAGGTGTTTAGAACATAATACGAGTAAACTTTATTATATAAACTGTACAATAAAGGTCTTGTAAAATTCATTGGTTAGAACAAATTTATAGTACATTTCGGACATGCAACATGCTTTTAATTTTTTTGAGAGAGATTGCTGATTGCCTTAGCCGGCATTTCCAGCTTCACCGGGCTTGTTTGGGGGCGGCGAGAAACTTAAAGGGGTTCCTCAAGCCGTGTGAAACGAATCACCTACGGAAGTTTTCTAGAGGGAATGGCATCGCGCACTAGTGCGCGTCCCCGTGCCCTACTAGATTCTCCGAAGGGTTCGGATCGGATCGGGGAGCGGATCCACCCGAGGGCGCCTCTAAAGGCTCGGACCTCGGCTCGGTTAGACCGGGCCGTGGAGGAGGAGAGAAGCTCCCAGGTACATCTCTGTACCTGGAATAGAGCGCGTGTGAACCGGTTCTTCGTACCCTTGTTCTACGAGTACGGTGTCTTGGACCTGAACTAGTGTGCATGTTTAGTGTATTCTGTAAATGTGTAGTGTCATTTAGAGGATCGGGGGACAACAATTATAGTATTTAATTTATAGTTATAGACTAAACTTTTAGATTCTGATATTTATGAATTTATATAATTATCTTATGCCCAATAATTATAATATGGAAAATTGTTAAAAATTAGTGTGTCGAAGGCAAAGTTTGAGTGAATAGTGGCTTGGTTAGGACTTTAGGACACAGATGGGATGAGTGTCGAGCACAGAGGTATATTGTTTTGCCTACTCATAAATATCCATCCGCAGTATCTTCATCCGTGATCACTGCGGCGCATTGCATGCATCATCATCATCATTAAAAAAATATATATTTATAAAAAAAATCACCATTATCATTATCACCTACACTAGTCCACAACTGGTCATAGGTTTCTTCAAGTGCACGCCAACGAGCACGATCCACGGCTACTCTCATCCAGCTCTTGCCAGACACCTTGCGAAGATCGTCGCTCCACCTAGTCTGAGGGCGTCGTACCCTAAGTTTGTCGATACTCGGTCTCCACAACTGTGCCGAAATATCAGATACACATGGTAAGCACTTCGTTACTTTTATTACTAACTAAATAATTACTTAATCTCTTATGTGGTATAGTGGTTAGACCACAAACAGACACAGATCTCCCGGGTTCGATTCCCAGTGCAGCATATTCGAAAGGTCCTTACCTAAGAAATCTCCCGTTACAATTTGATTCACATATTCTGGGACACCCGGTATACCTACTTTGATAAAAACAGTAATTTTTATCAACATTTCACATATAGACATAAGCTAAAGGTGAGTCTAAATTCAGACATGTTTTATAACAATAATATCGGTAGAATCTTTCAAACACAAGCTCAAAGAGCATTATCTATATTCTATTCTATTCTATCTGTCTAACGGCTAATCAGTGACATCCCGTTGTAAATGTTCAAATAATTTTTAACGCAAATTTTGTTCAAATCCTGCTCGTGGAAATTTTTTCAACATTTGCGTTTTTATAATCCCATTGTAACTCAATTAGTTTTTATTTTAATATGTATATACTTATAATATACCTAATGTTTTATTTTCAACTAGCTGACCCGGCGGACTTCGTACCGCATTTTTTTTAATGTAGCCTATGTTACTCAACGCTAATGTAGCATTCTAAAGGTGAAAGAATTTTTTAAATCGATCCAGTAGTTTTGGAGTTTATTCGTTGCAAACATACATACCTACATACAAAAATACAAAGCTTTCCTCTTTATAATATTAGTATATGTAGATTAGTTATTACTAATGAAATAACTAATAACTAACTAACACGACTTTAAATATGTTTGTTAGTATATTATTATTTACAATTTATTAGTCCCGCATACTTGTTTGATTACACCACAGCTAGGGCTGGCTGGAAGAGATCTCTTCTAGAGATAAGCTCACCATTGTATATGTCCTGTGTAACGTGTGTTCAATTGTAATTTCTTTGTACAATAAAGGATTAATTAACAATTTAGAATACTAAGTATTAAGGTTGTTTTATTGACACTTTACGTTTATGTATTACTTATAAGAAAAATTACTTTGACACTGGCTAAATCTGCTAATCGCACGAAGCCATTAACTAAAGAAAAAAAAAAGTAAATGTTATTTTTGTATAGTCGTTGTTGGCATACCTAATTGCTTCCTCGTTGTCCTTAGAGAAGCCTATGTCCAGCAGTGGACTGATATAGGCTGATGATGATGATTCAAAATACTACCTAATACCTCTTTTGGGGATGTTATAGAGGTTTTTTTACAAGCAGTTTAGTAAAAAAGTAAATAGTTTATATACTGTCCCACTGATGGGTATTACTTCACTTATCACTAGCCACATGCGGGTTGGTGATTACCAGTGATCGGAATAGGCAGTGCAATTTTGCGGGATTTAGTGACGTTTTCTTAATATGGATATGCCTTTTAATCCCGCTTGGTAGGGATTTATATATTGAAAATGATTCATTGATATTGTTTCTATAAATAATATTCTTGAAAATAAATGTTTAAAATGCAATTTGACTTTTCTTTATACTTGTAAACTTGGTATGATATTATAAAATCCCGAATCCCGCAAGTCTCATCCATATTAATACAACGTTTAAGGTTATTCACCCTAAATTGCACTACCTATTCCGATCACTAGTGATTACAAACCCAGGTTGTGCATCGAAAAATCCGAAACACACTTTGCCCGCCCTGGGAATTGAACCTGGGACCTTCGGGGCTTTGTCACTAGCCCGGGTTTGTGATCACCAACCCGCATTTGGCATGTGTGGTGATTAAGCCATTACCCATCAAATGTAGCGATGACTTGATTTCAATGATGGAGGCCTTTGCCCAGCAGTGGGATAGTTATAAGCTATTTATTTTACTTTACTTGCACTTAAAGTCAAAGTCTAAATGATTTGACTTTGACTTTGACTTTAAGTGAGAGTAGAGATGAAGGGTGCGTAACTGCGAATCCACTTCGGCGCACTCTGTGTTTCCATAGAAACCGCTCGTAGCCACGCGTAGCTCAGATTCGTAGCTCGTTTGTATGGAAACGTAGCCGTGCACAGCGTACGCCGCACTAGATTCGCGCCTTTATCATTATTTGAAACTTTCACTACTTCTTTCTGTTTCACATTCCAAAAAGTTCTTAATATCTCTTTTTAGAGATCTTTTTTTTTAATATATTTTTATTAGTTGGGTAGTTGACTGGTTCTTCAATAGAGAAACTTTTTAGCAACTGTCAAAACAATTTTTTTCGATAGAAATTGTATGGGACTTGGCGTCATATTTTTTTCCATCAATTTTTTTTTTCTTTTTGTTGATGGCTTTGTGCGATTAGCACATTTAGCCAGTGTCAAAATAATTTTTCTAACAAGTAATACATAAATAAACAATATTTCTTTTCTGTTTGATGATGATGAATGATAAAAGAAATGAGAAGTGAGAAATGATATACCCCCCAACCCCTCGAGTATTTCAGTAAAGATGTGGGGCTTTACTAAGTCCTCGGGCGGACTTCTTGAGAGAGTTTGAAAAGTGACGTTGCACTGTTTTGTTTCATTTGCCAACACTCATGCACACTCACGAACACTTAACGGTTAATAATCCACCATTATTTCACAATAATATTCGACATAACACAAATTTTAGAAAATAAAACAAAACCACAGACATGACTCTTCACTTTCCCGCCAAGAAGTCTTCCATCAATTGAGTGTTTATTAATATTTTTTTTTTCGTTTATTTGATGGCTTCGTGCGATTAGCACATTTAGCCAGTGTCAAAGTATTTTTTTTTACAAGTAATACATTTTAAACAATATTTCCTTCCTGTATGATGATGATGAATGATAATAGAAATGAGAAGTGAGAAATGATATACCCCCCAACCCCTCGAGTATTTGTAAAGATGTGGGGCTGTCCTCGGGCGGACTTCTTAAGAGAATTTGAAAAGTGCTGTTGCACTGTTTTGTTTCATTTGCCAACACTCATGCACACTCTTAACCCTTAACGGTTGATAATCCACCATTATTTCACATCAATATTCGACGTAACACAAATTTTAGAAAATAAAACAGAACCGCAGACACGACTCTTCACTTTCCCGCTAAGAAGTCCACTCCAAAAAGTTCTTAATATTTCTTTTAGAGATCTTTTTTATATATATTTTTATTAGTTAGGTAGTTGACTGGTTATAAGTCAATAGAGAAACTCTTTAGCAACTGTCGTTTTTTCGATAGAAATTGTATGGGATTGGCAACTATGGCGTCATTATTTTTTTCCATCAATTGAGTGTTTATTAATAACTTTTTTTTCTTTTATTTGATGGCTTCGTGCGATTAGCACATTTAGCCAGTGTCAAAATGATTTTTCTTACAAGTAATACATAAAAATAAACAATATTTCTTTCCTGTATGATGATGATGAATGATAATGAAAAGTGAGAAATCGAGTATCTCAGAAAAGATGTGGGGCTTTAGGTACTACCTAAGTCCTCACGCTGACTTCATGAGAAAGAAAAGTGTCGTTGCACTGTTTGTTTCATTTGCCAACACTCATGCACACTCACGAACCCTTAACGGTTAATAATCCACCATTATTTCACATTAATATTCGACGTAACACAAATTTTAGAAAATAAAACAAAACCGCAGACATGACTCTTCACTTTCCCGCTAAGAAGTCCACTCCACAGAGTTCTTAATATTTCTTTGACTGATAATAAGTCAATAGATAAACTTTTTAGCAGCTGTGGTTTTTCGATAGAAATTGTATGGGAATGGAAACTATGGCTTCATTATTTTTTTCCGTCAATTGAGTGTTTATTAATAATTTATTATAATATTAGCTTACAGAAACTCATGCTAAGTCAAATAAAAAATTCGTTAATGTTTTAAAGAACTGTTACGTAATCACGTAACGAAATCTCGTTTATACGTTTAATTTGAACTATTTTCAATGCAAATGACTTCACTGCACCTGATGTTAAGTGGAAATGGAGTCCACACAACGGGTGCAGCGTGAAAACAACGCAGAATCAGTCGCTCTCACCCTGCTGGCCCACGAGGTGGCTCTTTACGCTTCGTTTGAAGGATCTAATCATAAAATTGGCAATTTGGAGTGCTGAAATTAACAAATTTATTTGGTCTACATAGTCTATAACACAGGGGGTATATGTAAGTACTCTGTGGTCTATACTATTATTAAAGAGGTAAATTTTGTGAATTTGTTTTTTTTTTTTAATGTTAAAAGGCGGCAAAAGAGCAGGCGGGTCACCTGATGGAAAGTAATCACCGCCGCCCATGGACACCCGCAAAACCAGTGGAATCGCGGATGCGATGCTGGCCTTGAGGAAAGAGTTGGGTCTTGAGGAGGGAGTAGGAATTGGGAGGGGGGAGGGGTGAGAGATGGGCCTCCGTTGCTTTCACTCACCGGACGAAACACAACAGCAACGAGTGCCATTGTTTCACGCCGATATTCTGTGAGAGGGTGGTATTACGCCGGGCGAGCCGGGTCATTTCGTGCTGCAACGCAGCGTGGCTCTACCACTCGGACAGTGTCACTCATTTAGCACCACCCAGGGGTCACGTGTAGGGTCTCAAGGGTAAACCTACAGACGCGAGTAACTTTAACCCCCTTTGTTTGTTTGTTTGTTTGTTTGTTGGAGGTAATCCCAGGAACTACTGGTCCAATCCCAAAAATTCTTTTACTGATAGAATGCTACATTCCTCGCAAGTACCATAGGCTAGAATTAAATTTATTAAAGTTTCTTTTTAAAATCTCAATTCCATGCGGACAAAGCTGCGGGTAAAGTGCTAGTCTATATCTTATACTAATATTATAAAGAGGAAACCTTTGTATTTTTGTATGTATGTATGTTTGCAACGAATAAACTCAAAAACTACTGGACCGATTTAAAAAATTCTTTCACCATTAGAATGCTACATTAGCGCTGAGTAACTAGGCTATATTAAAAAAATATTAAATAAAATTCTAAAAACGACAACTTAATTTTCCACAAATACAAAATGATTTGTTTCTTTTGTTGTCATGGAAACCATTGATATATATTTAACTCGATGATGGAAACTGTCAAAGCGGTACGAAGTCCGCCGGGTCAGCTAGTTTGTTAAAGTTAGTCCTTATCTGTCAGCGCTATTCAATACGTATGACATGAGGATAATTGGTCAATAACATCATGTCGAAAGTTATTGATGACTCTTTAAATAAAATTGATGAGTTTGATACGAATAGTCGTTAAATATATTTGCCAGGGTAATGAGAATATGTCGTGAGATGTATTTGAGGATATATATTGCTTTTAGATTCGATTATAAGTTGTAATGTCCTTCGAAAAATACCTTGTTTTTCAGAGATCGTAGTTTTTTTAATACATTTTATAGCGTATGAGGAGCTCGATGGCGCAGTGGTTAGCGCGCCCGGTCTGCGAGTGCTGAGGTTAAACAACTTTCGCAAAGGCCGGTCATCGGATGGGTGACAAAAATTATATCATCTTGAGCTCCTCCGTGCTTCGGAAGGCACGTAAAGCCGTTGGTCCCGGTTGCATTAGCAGTCGTTAACAACCATCAATTCGCACTAAACGTGGTGGTTTATGGCCCGTTTTCTCTATCCATCCATAGGGAAGGCTCGTGCCCCAGCAGTGGGGACATAAAATGAGCTGATGATGATAGCGTGTATGTTGGGAATGTATTATTTGGTGGTGGTGCACCCTTTTTTTATTACAGAAGAAAAAAAACAATTGTGTAGCAAATAAACTACCCTTTATTTTAAATATTAAGATTGGATTTGTGGCTATCATACTGCTTTTAAAACTTAGATTTACAACATGAATTGTTAACGTATACCTATATAGTTTGAGCTTTGCTTCATTTATTTGACATTTACTCTATTTCCTAACTTTTTTATGTTGTTTAAACATCCACTGAATTCCTATATTGTGTATAGATACCTACTATTATTATAGATGATTTTTTATACTTAATTCTTTGTTTGTATTTTAACGATTTTTGCTGCTAAAGTATTACCTACCTAATTACTATCTACTGTGAAATTCAAAAATAGTAAAACATTAATGAAACCTATGAAGTTGTATAATAATAATCAAAAATATAGGAAGGTGATTACGTCCATGTCTTTTGCAAATAAAGTACTCAACTTTAATAAGAATATTTCCATATCCAAAAAGTTCGCTCTACATTAAGCACCACTGTCCACAACAAAACCAATAAAATGTCATCTACTAAAAAAGAAGAAAAAAGTTCAAAGCGGTACACACGCGTGCCACGCAACTCGTAAAAGCAATTATCTACCCGCGAACGCCAATTCTAACTACACGGCGGCCTTATCACGGCCATAAAGAGAACGAGAAGTGTGTCTCGAAGGCTGCACGGGCCAGTGCACGCCCCCACAACATCCTCGCACGGTACCATAAAACAAGACAGCCCAGCCTAGAGACGCAACCGAAAAATCCAGGCTCTATAATTATCTGCAGCTACCACCCGATCTACCGGCAAGCCAATTTAAATTTACTGCGAACACCGCACGTGTCCCACAAAATGAAATCCCACTACCGCACAGAAACACGCACGGAGAGAAAAAAAAAAGAAAATTAAGAAAAAAATAAACGTTCTGGCGCCACCCACTCGCGCGCTAGTGGCTGCTCACTGAAGCCACGCCCGTTCGCGAGCGCTACTCTTTGCATCTCTCTCGCACTCCCGCGTTACTACTACAGCGGTCCTTGTCGGGCGCGCGCTGCCGTGAGAAAAGCGCCGCGTTTTCGGTCAGTACGCTTTCAGTGTCCGCGCGTGTCGGAGGTGTCGCGACGCGAGCCGTGTGTGTTCAAGTGAAGTGCCGTGTAGGGTGCCGAAGTGGCGGGTTTCCTTGCCGCAGGACGGGGGGCCCATGCCCCCTTCCACCAGCACCACATTGGTAAAAGTTAGTGTCCCGTGATACCAGACTTAAGGCTAAGCTTCCGTGGAACTGTGAATGTGTTTGACTATGCGGACCTATGGAGGTTATTTGTTGTTTTTATGTTTTTTTGTTTATTTCTTATCCGTTGTCACTGGATAACTTTTTTCTTTTACTTATATAACATGAAGGGGAAAATAGCATTTTTTTTTGTGTTTGCATGCATTGTTGACAGATTAATTTCAATGTGTGTATACATAGTCTTACAAACATCTTAAAAACAGTTACATGTAAACATAGTACCTACTAACTAAAAAGTATCGTAAGTAGGTACTTACCGTTGTGAAAGAAAAGCTTTAGCGGTTTTAAAGAAAAATCATTGAAAAAGAGATCCAAAAAAAGAAGGTTTTTACATAATATAAAGGACAGAAAAACTATAAGAGAAGCTGCAAAGGTTCAAGAATTAACGGAAAAAATAACACTTTTCCACTTCTATCAATTATATTCAAATTAATACCTACTACCGCCAAGATAGGCCTAAGGTAACAATTGTAATGTATTAAAATATCGATTGACAATGTAAAAGATAGATAATCAGAATTTAATCAAAATCATTACCACATTACCAGAAATTGTCAAAAAAAAAATTAAACCAACAAAGCCTTTTATTACAATAAAAAAAATCACAAACAGAACACTGTTAGTAGATAAGTAGGTATCAAGCAGACACAAATGGATTGCAAAAAAAGGAAAACTTATATCACCCAATCTTAATAAATTATATTTAGAGGAAATATTGTTTATTAGATAGATGATAATACTTTTATTGTAATAAACATAAACATGAACACAAATATAAATAACTTACAAAGTTATAATTTGGCGGTCTTATCGCTTTAAAGTCATTTCTTCCAGACAACCAGTCGGATGGAGAGAGCTAATAAACTGTAAGATCAGAGGTGAAACTATTAAAACATACTAGAAAAGTGTGTATATTAAGTATAAATTAAGCAAAAATAATAATAACGATAAATATACCATAATAATATAAATAAATAAACCTATATAAACTTAATAGTAGTCTCAGGTAGGAATGTAGCGGATATGGCAGCTTTGTAGCAGGACAGGGTTAAATGGAAAGGTAGAAGTTTTTCACAAGGTCCTTAAATGTGTGAATGGATTTCGCACGCTTGATCGCAACTGGAAGTGAATTCCAGAGACGAACAGCTTGAACGGTAAAAGAATAATCATAAAAAGTGGTGCTGTTTGTGGGGTTTTAAGGCTTAAGTTTTCTGATGATCGTAATGAGCGCGAACCTAAACAATTGAGAAAACTGAAGCGTTCCTTAAGATAAGAAGGATAGGTGGGATTAAACAATATGTTATAAAGAAGCGTATATGAGTATTCCGGTGAAGACGAATAGGAAGCCACTTGAGTTTTAAGCGGTACTCATAAACATGGTCATATTCGCGTAAGCCAAATATGAACCGAATACAAACATTTTGAAAACGCTCAAATTTATTTAGCTGGTCCTCTGTGAGATCAAGATAGCAGGCGTCAGCGTAATCTAGAACTGGAAGCAACAGAGATCGTTATTAATGTAACTTGTAACAAAATTACTTTGGCACTGGCTAAATGTGCTAATTGCACAAAGCTGTCAACTAAAGAAAAAACAAAAAATATATATATTGAGTTGTATGGTATGGTCAATGTCCTATGGTCACATTTTATACCATTCGTCTTTTCTTGGCTCATTTAGGGAAAGAGAAGGCATCTAACTCATACAGCCAAGAATTTACTTAATTTTCTTTATTTTATGATGAGACGATGTTAAGTGATGGTTGATGGATGCTATGGAATGTCATTCCCCTCAATCACCTTAAGTTTCGCAGAGTATTTCAGATAAAAGCTGCTGTTTCGTTAGATTTACCAACACTTAAAGATATGCAGAAAAACAACAATAACATACATCCAACAAAAAATCTTCCTAAATAAAGATTGTTACCAGCTCTCATTATGATAACTACAAGTGACTTCACATTCCCGCCAAAAATTTATAAAACTTCAAAGGAATAATATTATCTAAATTTTCCTACGTTTTTCTTTCATACGGAGCTTATTTAAAACGTATATAATAGTCGACTACACATGAGAATTACCTATATTTCGTTACTAGCTGACCCGGCGGACTTCGTACCGCTTTGACAGTGTCCATCATTGAGTTAAATATATATCAATGGTTTCCATGACAACAAAACAAACAAATCATTTTGTATTGGAAAATTAAATTGTCGTTTTTAGTATTTTATTTAAATATTTTTTTTAATATAGCCTATGTTACTCAGCGCTAATGTAGCATTCTAATGGTGAAATATTTTTTTAAATCGGTCCAGTAGTTTTTCAGTTTATTTGTTGCAAACATACATACATACATACAAAAATACAAAGGTTTCCTATTTATAATATTTGTATAGATTACTTTATAAAACCAGAAGTTTGATAATTCAAAATAATAGAATATATTTCAATGGCTTCCTATGTTCCTACTTCAAAACCTTAATCCAAGGTGGTAATCTTAAAATGATAACAAAGGGACAAACAAAAGATACAAAAGCTGAATAAACAGGTAACTTTCTTTCGTAGAAGTTTCTTTTGGGATACCAAACAATAGTAAAAAAAAATAATGTTTTCATATTTTATAATCTTCAAAACAACGGTCATTTAAATAAACAAAAGCTGTTTAACAGGTGTGTCCTGTAGGCGCGTGCTTAAATCAGTAATCAGTAGGTAAGGATTTAAAGTTTTGAATAAGTATATAAAAGAAAAACAAAAGAACTGCTACAAAAATATTTTAAATGATTTTCACTGATTATAAGGAGTGTTGATTCTGTAGTCTTGTACCTAATACATTTAGGGCAGGTGCTAGGTACCTATATAAGTATATGGGTACCTATACTATATTACTTTGATGTCCAACTAATAATTACGTTGTTGTCAGGTTTGGTCAACATTAACAGTGCCTAACAGTTTTCTTATTTCAAGTTTATTAAACTAGGAAATTTCCAAATTACTCTATCTCTCTTATGAATAGAAAGAAAGAAAATAAATGTTTTTGCTAAGTTTTTGCCGTTTCTTTATAGTACAAGCTGTCCTGCCGCTTGTATAAATGCGTAGTGATGACGTAAAACTTTCCTAAGAGCTTTCAACTTTAACTGAAATGATAAATATGTAACAGATTTGATAAATACTGAACGAGGTGGCCAAAGCAGAGTATTTTTAAAGGTTTCTCTAATGTTTTTGATGCTTTGAATTTGTTTAGCTGTTGATGTTTAGTGCATTTAAAAATAAATGTTTTAAATGTTTAATTATATATTTTTACAATTTCATTTTTACACGTAATTGCAATATCGAAAACAAAAAGGCTTTTGAAAAAGCTTCACCAGCTTAATAAAAGGGTGAAATAAAGAAAAGTATCAATCAATTCTATTGTTTTAACATGCATTTCTGAGTTAAGCGGCTGTTCCTTAAAAAAATATTGCTGGAATTTAATTCGGTTAAACGAAAAAAAAAATAAACATAACAAAACTTTTTAATGAAGTTATAATATTGCGAAGCTTTTTTTCTTTTAAAACAACAACAAGGAATTAAGTCAATGTGCCTATTACAAGTTCTATCATTATAAAAAGTGTCGTTAATACAACATTTTCTAGTACATACGAGTAATGCCGACAATGTATGCGTCTGTGGTGAGTTAATAAGCTAGACGCCTACCGCCGGTCATTAGACAGCCCTGATCGTAACTTTAAACAGTTTTAGCGGTCTACTGTAATTGAACGGCAAACATACACGAGTTTTTGTTTTAAAATGTATTTATAATAACACTGTCCCGACCGCATTGTGGGTACATGTGACGAATACTATGAGAATCTTTGGTATTTTGTTATCATGTATAAGTGGCACCACAGGAACTGTGGTCGACATATTTTCTTTTATTTGGAAGCTAACAACTACACAATAAAAACATTATAAGATAAAGCAGCAGGAAAAAATATGTAGTTCAATACGCTATCCACATCTTACTGAACTAAAGATATATCTAATGCAGTGAGATACTATGCAATAGCAACCAATGTTGTATTTTTTTTATACGTAGCACGGCAAATGACTCCATTTCACCTGATTTAACAATATGGAATCCAGATGCGACGACAACTGGTGCAGCGTGAAAACAACGCAGCATCAGTTACCCTCACTCTGCCGGCCCACAAGGTGCCTCTTCGCGCTTCGTTTGAAGGACCCCATATCATAGGAAGGAGGGAAAACGTGTGCTGGCAAACTATTCCATGATTTGAAGGTGCGACAAAGAAACGAGTCACCAAATTTCTTAGTGCGCGATGGAATATTTGAGACAGTGAAGCATACGACTACTACTATGATTACTTATACTATGATTATGGTACTAATATGATTTTAAAAAAAATCTAAAGGTACCTACGGAGAGGTTTACAAATGCGTATTAAAACATAACAGACCTTACAAGCAAAGTATTTTTTTAAAATATTTACGGGTAAGCACAGTGCCTTGATCTCACTTGATGTTAAGTGATGATAAGGCCATTTGGTGGAAGCGCACTTCACCCGGGATCCTCAACTAGTGAGGCACTGGCTATCTTATCTCTAGCTGCCGGAACACAACATTGCTACAAACATTGCTGTTATGGCGACATATTTAGATAAGATGGCGGTAGCTAGCCAGGCGGACAAACAAGTCCTACCACCAACCAAAACAAAAAAAGTATTGTTTTACAAGACATTCCTTTACTCATTAAATAATAAGTGGCTTTAATTTGTAGCAACAATTAAACACAGACTAACTGCTATCTGGCTGACATCCCGTAAAACTAGAGTAAACCTTGTGTTGAACACTGGCCTTAAAGTGTTGAACACTGGTGCTGCTACCCTATGCATCATCATCATCATCATCAGCTCATTTCATGTCCGCACTGCTGGGGCACGAGCCTTACCTATCGATGTATAGGGACTACGGGCCGTAAACCACCACGCGGGCCCAGTGCGGATTGGTGGTTGTTAACGACTGCTAATGCCGCCGGGACCAACGGCTTTACGTGCCTTCCGGAACACGGAGGAGCTCGAGATGATAAATTTTTGGTCACCCATCCGATGACCGGCCCTTGCGAAAGTTGCTTAACCTTAGCACTCGCAGACCAAGCGCGTTAACCGCTGCGCCATCGAGCTTCTCGGGAGCTCCTTGGAAGTTCCATATGTCAGCCTATATCTATGTATGTTTGGTAGGTATTTACCTACCTAATCTAAATACCGAGACTGGTTGAATGGAAGTTCCTGTTTCTAAGTTATTTCTTTGAACTGGTACTTTTTCTCAGTTATTTTTTATTGCCTTTTTAAGTTTCCTGGTGCAGTAAAGTATGTAGGTATTATCTTTGTAACTATTGTAATAGATTACTAGTTTTATATTGTTGAATACTACTTTATGCTTTAGTGCATAAAATTATTTTACTCAACTTTTATTCGCGCCTTTTTTATTGACGACATAAGGCTTTGATTGGAAGTTTCAGTAGGTAGGTTGTTTTTAAGTTACTTCTTTATATTTGCATTTTTTCTGCAACAAGTCTATTCATCTTTTCTTTGGTCATTCGTTGTTAAAAGCTTTTTTTTTATTAGGAATCCAGTTAGGTGATTTACAAAACGCTTAAAAATAGGTACTTATTTCTTTGTTAACTAGTTCTGAAAATATTAAGCCGAATGCCTTGTTAAGCTGCCGAATTCTATTCGGTCAAGTTAAGTGACAAAATGTTCAACTAGAAACAGGATTAACTATCCACAGCTCACTTTGAGTAGGATTAAGATCGAAGGAAGGATTAAAATAACGTTTTTGTATGCATTAGTATCGATACGACTTGGTTGCTTTTTATGTTTGTTTTTGAGGTTTTTTGTTACTGAGTACTGTTGGTGTGTTGTACGTGGTTTTTACTTCTTACGGACTTATACGCGACTGACCACAGGATTCTTTTGTGATCATTCCTCTGGTCTTGCGGGTGTCGTTCTAATATAAAAAAGTACCGATGTGAAGATTGATACGTAAGCATCTACTTAGCTTAGGACCGAGAAGGGTTTAATCACTAGAAATTGGAGTCAGCAACTGATTTGTCACTTTAGCGACGAATTAATACTGACTCATCTTCAGGCACGTAAAGCCGTTGGTACCGGCTGCATCAGCAGTCGTTAACAACCCCAATCCGCACTGGGCCCGCGTGATAGTGTATGGCCCGTTCTCCTCATCCATCCATAGGGAAGGCTCGTGACCCAGCAGTGGGGACATAAAAATGAGCTGGTGATGGATGATGATGACTTATATCATCGCATCGTCCGTATAGGTAATATGCGAAGTAGCTACGTCAAAGAATTATCAACAAAAAATCTTATTTAGACTGCGGTTAATAAGCTTTTAAACGCACGTATGTCAATTAAAAAGTGATAAGTACGAGTGTTGATGAATAGGAGATAAAGATAAAAAATATGCAAATATTGTGTAAGAAAAATAACTTTTTAAACAAAGCTTTATTAAACTTTATAGTATTTACTTTAAAGTCCAAACGTCAGAATTTCGGATATTGAAAACTAGGTGATTATCATAATGTGTATGGAATGTTTACACCTATATTGACTGAGAAGGAAATAGTACCTATTTGGAAGAAAAACATGCAGTTTCGACCTTAAATAAATTAAAACTGGAAAGAGGCGAAACGTCAGGATAAACATTAAAAAGTAATGTGTAAAATAAACGCGAGTAGATCCGTAAAAGTTGTTTCATTTCAATGGGAAGAGAGGATGACCGTTTTATAAATTATGTATAAATGTAAAAATAAACATAACTTAACTTAATTAAAAAAAAATAGCAAATTAAAAATCTAAATGCCTATAATAAAACATGTCCTCCAGCTGTGGGCTCATGGGAACGGTCCCAAGAATGCTGGCAACATTGCCCCTCTGGATTGCCAAGCTAAGACGCTGGCAGAGGTAGCTGCCGGCCTTCTTGTCATCGGAGGAAAATATATTATATTAATATGTTATAGTAGCAATGAACTTGAATGGATATCGGACAATCGTTTGCACACAATGTGTTGTTTACAATAAAATTTGAATATTCACCCATACGGCAGTGTTTTAAAGAACATCACAACTGAAAGTTTATTAAATATTAATAATATTTTCGAAGTCTGCAGTCATTTAAATTAAGATTTGGAGATGGACATCTCGAAAAATATACCTATTTAACATTTTAATTCAACTGAAAACAATATGAATTACCTTCCGGATCATTTTTGTCCATAAAAGCAGATAGGGACACCATTAATGTAGACTAGGTTTAACTTCGGATATATAAAGAACATCCAGAAGTTATGTTCGAAAATCAATCAAAAAGATTTGTATTTTTTTGTCAAACTTTCAAGTTATTTTAATCTTAAAGATATCCTAATAAATAAAAAACGTGGAACGGAACGTAATTTCGATAACCAACCATCGTGCAGTGACCTCTTGATCCCCGATCACAGTTTGACAACTAAATACTGAAACAAGTGAACGTTGCGAATTTATAATTAGCTATCGGTCCGCCCGCGACTTCGTCCGCGACAACTTTACCAGGCGCACAATAAAGCATCGAGGTTTCATCGCAATTAGATGAATAAATTATTTTTTACTTTTTATTTTTAAGTTGCTACACTTAAGCTGAATTAATTATTTATATAAAAATACAGTGAAAAATTAAACGCCCACCCGACCCAGCCAGGAATCGAACCTGGGTCTTCCGCAATCCGGACGGATGCACTGACCGTTATGCTACCGGGAAGGCTGACGTAAGCGCTGAATTTTGTCACTGCTTTTTGATTTTTGAAATGCTTAAGAGCGAAATTAGTGCCATATATCCAAAGGTGATGGAACCGATGGACATGCAGATTCATCTTTGCAGATGAATACCACAAATTGATAACACAACGCTATAGTAAATTTTTTACTTTTTATTTTTAAGTGTTAATTGCTACACTTAAACTGAATTAAATATTTATATAAATTCAGCGCTTACGTCAGCGTTCCCGGTAGCATAACGGTCAGTGCAGCCGCCCGGATTGCGGAAGACCCAGGTTCGATTCCTGGCTGGGTCGGGTGGGCGGTTAATTTTTTTACTGTATTTTTATATAAATATTGAATAAATTATATAAAGCATTTGGGGCAAACAAAAATACTTGAATTTAAATAGACGTACTTATTGTAGTGGCACCTGGGTTCGACACCGGTTGACTTTACCAAAACATAATATAGAATTTAATTGAAATTTTACTACTTAGATGACAGCTTAGGAAGTAGAGGGTCTATATTCAAGGGAGATAAGTTATTAAGGGTATACACTGCGAGCACTGTAAGGTGTGACGTCAATTTACTGCGAAGCCGTTCCTTTATAGTTAGCTATACTGGTTACTGTTTAAAATGGAACGCAGTCCAGTATATGTCATCCATGCTGTCATCCATGTCATTTTTGGACGCTGTTGATCACGTGATCAAAGCACGGAGAGCACCTTACCTCGAAAATGCCAGTGCTTACAGTACAAAAATGGCGACAATTTATGACGTCTTAAATTTCCCTAGGATACTGTGGCAGTATACTGTCAGCCATAACGGAACAAATTTCTTACCAGTAAGAGCACTGGACAGTGCTCGCAGTGTATTTCGGAAAACACCCTAAGTTATTTCTTATACTTCTTCTTGTTGTAAATGACAGATGACGCAGTAACGCACAGAGTTTGTCTATAACGCAAACTTTTAAAAGCAAACCATTAGACCATAAAGGCGGTTAAAAGTGATTAGTTTTATTAAGAATTTTGTTTAATGTCCATAACTTCTAAATCAGTCTCTAAAAAAGACACCAACTGTCGGTTCAACGCTTTTACTCTAAAATCCACAGCCCTAAACGCCGTGACAGACAGGACAGCGGGCAACTTAAAAAAAATCACACGCACCATTGCATGCCCATAACCGCAGTAAATCGCCGTCACAGACCGATCGCCGAGCGGCCCGGCTGAAACGGCGCGTCCAATCGGACATTCTGATTTGAATATGGAATAATAAACTTAAACCACCGCAGCGACCTTCATAAATCCAACCAATAAATGTCATAAGTTCAAAAAGCGCGCGCGGCGAACAAAAAACGCAACGGATTGTTAAAAAGGTTTCAGTTGACATACGATTCCTTATTTAAAAAAGCGCGCGCGTGTGAACGCGAACGGTGTCAAAATTTTGCGGCCAGTGAAAAAATGACGTATAAATCTGTTGGTTGGTTGGAATGCATACTTTTTTGTTTGAATTATGGTAATTTGTTTATGATCGCATTTTTTGCATTTGTGTCACGAATTCGATCTAATATTTAAAAACGTGTACAATCGTGGTCTGGGCGGCCTGATTTTCGATTATTTATGGGGCAAACGTCATAATTAGGCTAATTGAGATCAATGAAATTATAAAAGTACCTAAACGTACTTAACATGCATACAAAACAACCGCAAAAAATATTCGAAGTTTTTAGTTTCAATTCCGAAAGAGCGGGGCAGCATGGCGGTAGCACAGTTATACACATTTTTAATTACAACTAAAATTTTAAATACATTGTCAAATATGTTAAACTAACAGCGTAATGAAAACAATAAGAACAATAAGACTAGTATCTGTATTTTGCAATTTTTTAACGAAAACTAAATCTATAAATGAGATTTTGTGACTCCTTTCTCGAGAGCGACTGAGGTCAAAAAGAAACGATTGCCTTCTTTTGTTCAGAACGTCTTCGGGGCTTTAAGGTGACGTATCTATATACGATATTATCTTAGAATAATTTATGGAGAGGACTTCTTGGCGGGAAAGTAAAGAGTTATGTCTGCGGTTTTGTTTTATTTTCTAAAATTTGTGCTATGTCGAATATTAATATGAAATAATGATGGATTATTAACCGTTAAGTATTCGTGAGTGTTCATGAGTGTTGGCAAATGAAACAAAACAGTGCAACGGCAATTTTCAAATTCTCAAGAAATCCGCCCGAGGACTTAGTAAAGCCCCACATCTTTACTGAGATACTCGAGGGTTTGGGGGGTATATCATTTCTCACTTCTCATTTCTATTATCATTCATCATTATTCAGGAAAGAAATATTGTTTATTTATGTATTACTTGTAAGAAAAATTACTTTGACACTGGCTAAATGTGTTGATCGCACAAAGCCTTCAACAAAAGGGAATCTATGGATATTAAATCCTTGACTGAGATACGATGATAAAGGTTTTAAAATGGCTGAATCATTGCGTTTCAGGTAAACGTTTATATACCTCTATAGACTGGTAGTACCTAGGTACTAGGTAGGTACTACCAGTCGTAGTATATGCCTACAGCGATAATAACATACCTATGCTAATAAAACTTTATTCAACCTAAGCTTTATCGATCATAAAACTCAATCCCATTATGTTGGTAGCTGTTCATTGCTACCAACTTTATGATGAAATGAAGTATTGTTAAGGTGGTATACTAGGACGTCATAATAACATAGACTGCAAAGCCTTTGAGTGCTGCAAACAGATGGTCATAATGTTTTAAATATTTCGTTAAAAATAGTTTTACGATGAATAGAAGAATACAAGATAAGGTGTTTTTAAATGAATATTGAGTATGTAATATTTGAATGTTTGGTCTTCGCTAGATGGCTGGCAAGAGATGGATGAGAGTAGCCGCGGCTCGTGCTCGGTGGCGTGCACGTGGAGAGGCCTGTGTCCAGCAGTGGACGTGTGTAGGCTGATGATGATGATGATGATGATGATTATGATGATGATGATGATGATGATGATAATGATGATGATGATGATGAACCACCAATCCCAGCTGTAGGGACACAAAATGAGCTGGTGGTATGATGACGTGGTGTATAAGATTTGACATACTACATTTTGAAAAAAAAGTGTTGAAAAAATGTTCACGAGCGAGATTCGAACCCGCACCCCAACTTATGTTCAAATTGTATTTTGTTCACAGCAAAATTTGCGTTAAATTATTATATATACAACTATAATTATACCTAAGCTAGTTTATTTAGTTATAAATGAGATGTGTGCTATCCCTATTTAATAAATAAATAAATAAATACCTACTTCTACCTGTGAGAACCTGTTATTAGATTTCCGTAGCTATTACGTAGTTCAACAGCTTGTTTGTATATTGTTCTTCTTAAAAATAAATACTTCAATAAAAATATGAAGACAACAAGTTCGTGATTAATATAAAACATTCTAGTAACAAGGCGTCATATCATAGCCCACATTGATCTGTCGTCTGCTGTGAATGCAGACACAAAATAATTTTTATTGTTTGTAAGACGGATCTGAGTATTAGGGTAGGTTAGGTAACTAAAAGAGATAATGTTTAGAAATTAAAGATACTGAAATAAAACTACTTTATAAAATGTTCAAAATAATTTTTAACGCAAATTTTGTTGCGAAAACTACTTTTACGAATCGGGTTATTCCATTTTACCCCATTTATTTGCCCCATCAATGGGGTAAAGTAAACTTTTTTTCCATTTCCCCCCATTAACTGCTTCTTGAAATCAGAATGGGGAATAGTGGTAAAAAAAGTGGATTTATCCCCATTGCTTTCTACTCGCATTTATTTTACACATAAATTTAACTTGAAACGCGAGTAAAATTTCTTTTATTTCTATGTATAGTGTTCACGAAAACTTTAGAAAACAATATAAAATAAAATAAAATACAAAATAATAATAAATGAAACCATTCGTTGTAACAATATTATTGCCCGGAAGAGCTGTATCACGCGCGCTGAATTTCTAAGAATATGCAGCCGGGACCAATGGCTTTATGTCCTTTTCGAAGCACGGAGGAGTTCGAGATGATAATATTTTGGTCACCCATCCGATGACCGGCCTTTGCGAAAGATGCTTAACCTTAGCAATCGTAGGACGGGCGTGTTAGTAAGAATACTATTAAAATATTCTAATCAGTTACGATATAAATCATGTCGTGGGAGTATTATGCTGAGACAAGGTTCTTTAAAAGGTTTTTTAAACTTTTATTTTATTATTCTTTTTATTTTTTCTCACTTTATTATTTGTCATAGTTTCATATTGGTTTTTTGTTGTTGTTGTGTTTAAAGGCATCTGTTATTTTTTGTATCTTTAAATATCACTATCGTTAATTTGTCTTAATTTGTCAAATTATGTGTGAGTTTCATTAAAAATATTTCTATTCTATTTTATTCCTAAATATCTATTAACCTTTATGGTATTTAGAATCCGTAGTAACAATGCTTTTGGGAACTTAAAATAGGTGTGAGTGGTTTATTTTTTTATATTACTTATTTACATTCGTGAACGCTGTAAAGAGTTTTGTGAGCCAACAATAAAAATTCCTCAATAAATCTTAGAATTTGCATATATCTATATCGAAACCCGTTGTTATGTTATTTGTCGCTTTCAATGATTTATATACGTGTCGTAAATAATTTAAAAGTCATAAATTAACCAATGTTTGTTGGAATATTTAGGTGGGTTTTGAATACATTCTTATGTCATTGATTAATATCGCATTTTGGATCATTTAACTATGTTGGTACCTACGTATCTATACCTAATTATATACAGGGTGTAACATTTAGATCGGTCAGTGTGGGAAAGTCTGAAACTATAAGACATACGAAGGTCTGTTCTCAAGAACCATGTCATCGATTTTAGTAACAAAAAAAACTGCATTCATACATTTTTTAAAACTTGTACTCAGCTCGGGAATTGAATCCGGATGTTTGGAAAAATAAAACTAACACTAATTCTATTTAGATATCGATTGTGTAGTTCTTAAGCAGCAAATGTTATTATGAAACATAATGTCTAAAATTAATAAAATGCATTGTTTTCATATCCTTTCATTTATTTTAGTAGGTGTTCGAAATGACTTCCATTTTTTTCTATACAACATTCAAGCAGACTTTTTAAATGAGAACTTTCCCCAAAAATGGATTGGTACGAACGGCCCTATCAAATGGCCCATGAGGTCGCCTGATTTAACCCCACTAGACTATTTCTTGTGGGGTTAAGTTAAGGATGAAGTGTACAAAACAAGCTACGTCACTATTGAAGACCTAAAAGCAGCCATAGAGGCAATTTTAACGCAAATTCACCACCTGAAGATACAAAATGCAATAGTAAGATCGTTACCTAAACGAGTTGAATGTTGTATATCCTTTTGTATATTACACGTTCGGACCGTCGCGTCGAGATGTTGGTGCCAATGTATAAATGTCTAAAACTATACGTTTCTCCAGGACGTGGCGAGGCAGGCGGCGCGATGGCGTGCGCCGGCTGCGAGAAGCCGATCCTGGACAAGTTCCTGCTGCACGTGCTGGAGCGCGCGTGGCACGCGGCTTGCGTCCGCTGCGCCGACTGCCGCGCGCCGCTCGCCGACAAGTGTTACTCGCGCGACAACAAGCTGTTCTGCAGGAATGACTTCTTCAGGTATGTATATCCTTAAGTGTGGTGTGAGCAGTGGCTCTTGGTGTGAGCGGGATGCTACATCCTCCATTTTTCATGTGCTGTGAATATAAGTGCTACTTGCGCGACAAGGAGCTCCTCTGCAGGAACGACTTCTTTTTTGGTCAGAGTGGGATGATACAACGTCTATTTGTGAAGTGCGACTGCCGCGGCCGCGCGCCGTTCGTCGACAAGTGCTCCTCGCGCGACATCAAGCTCTTCTGCAGGAACGACTTCTTTAGGTTTGTCCCTATATTTGTCTATCCCTCGACCTTGGTGTGAGCGGGATGCTACATGCGTTACCCGCACGACAGTAACCTCTTCTGGAAGAACGACTTCTTTAGGTTTGTCCCTATATTTGTCTATCTCTCGACCTTGGTGTGAGCGGGATGCTACATGCGTTACCCGCGCGACAGTAACCTCTTCTGGAGGAACGACTTCTTAGAGTATGTGTCTCCTTTCTTTGCTTTTTGTGTGAGCAGAAGCTACATCCTGTATTTGGGATGTGCTTCGCTGACAAATGCTACTCGTGTGACAACAAGCTCTTCTCCCTCGCCTTTGGTGTGAGCGGGATGCTACATCCTCTATTTGTGCTGTGCTACTCGCGCGACAAGTAGTTCTTATGCAGAAATGACTTCTTTAAGTGTCTTTAGTGTGAGCGCGATATTACATCTTTCATGTGTGATGTGCTGCATCGACAGTAGCTACTCGTTTGACCACAAGCTCTTATTTAGATAGTAATGTATGTGGGGGCAGTATTTAAAACTAGTTAACGGATTTTATTCCGGTCAAAAACTGCGGGTACATGCATAAAACAGTAACAGACTGAATTTCAGGCGCAGGAATGCTAGTTAATAACCTATAAATATTCTCTTGGACCCTATTCTGTGACACTTTCTTTGTTTACGCTCCTCTTTGCAAATGAAGATTGTTACTTTATTGCATGTAACATAAAATATTATATTGTTTTTCTTAGCAGTAAAAGCTAAAATATGGAGGCTCACGGATTTCAATTTTATCTACTTCATAGTTGCAAATCAACTTACGTTCATAAAGGTCTCTAACGAACAAGTATTCGTGTCAGTAATGGCCTTTCTGGTAAACAATGGGGTTCTGTCTGTGTGACTTGTTTGCTTGGGTCTTTAAAATTACCTAATAAAATTTCTACTGGTGGTAGGTTTCAGCTTAAAATAATAGGTACTTGATAGCCACCTTCTTAAAATATCTATTTCTGCTCCTTGGCAGTACTGTTTTGCTTGTCTGCATTTCTGTGTGAGTTACTAGATTCAGTAACATTACACGGCATAAAAACAATAGAACTGAAGCTTCAGATCTGGGCATTAATAGTTTTTTTGTTATAATTTCAACAGAATTAAAAACGAACTCTTTGGTTAAATATTTGAATCTAATAGATAGAGTGACTGGCCTTTAAGAGCTATTACTATAATTTAAAAAGGTGAATGTTCCATAGGACGCACTGTTCCATGCTCAAAAGTTCAAAAACACATATTCCAAAAAGGTTCATAAATGAGCCATTCTGACCACCCAAAGAAAAAAGGTTTGATAGCCATAATCAACGTCAATTTTCTCTACGCCTAACATCAAACTGTCTATAATGTTATTGTTAAATTGTGTGGCGCCAAAACCCTTGAAAAAAAAAACAATTTTGTCGCAGGTCAGGTTTGAGCGGAAAACGGTTCACTTACGACTTCCGTTGACTTGATGGTTTAATTCGGTCGAAATCGGGGTTCTTCAAAAACTGTTTCAAGTATGTAGTAGGTACCTACTAAAAAATAAGACAGAAGATCACTTGTTGCGATAAGACCACCTTTGTCCATACTAGCTTTAAGTATGCGTTACTGTCGTTTTCTTTATTTTCATCTGTGTATGAGCAGTCAAGTATTTATCATTTTTTCTTTCTAAAAAGTTTGTGTGATCCTGATAAGACCGTTTACTATTATGTCCTTCTATTGATGTCTTACTTCTAATTAATTAACGAGCAAAGCTTTTTTTATTTTAAAACTAACGCCATTATTCACACTGTTATTAAGTGATCGTTCTGCCTTATTTTACGGCCAAATTTTTACAATCTGTACTTTTTAGTTGGCGTTTTATAATAGTATCTGTAAAAAGAAATAAGAATATCTAAAATCATTTACGACAAGTGTAAGGAGAAAAATATTATGTTATTTATTGAATTCAGAAAAAAAAATATAGTTACTAAATTAGATTAAAAAAAAAGGTACAGAGCAAATGTTTTTTTTAAAATAGAACGCGGAATTCTATAAGCGTAGTACAATAACTTACTTTATAGCAATTTAAAAGTAGAAATGGCCTCCACTTACCAAAAAAATACATTAAATAGAAATAGAAAAATCTTTATCTGGTACATCACACAAATAAATTCATAGAGATGCTGTTCATAAGTAGATACACACTAAATAACGCTAATATAAAAGTTAAAAAAAATGATTTTATTTAGAAGTAACTACATAATAATTGGTAAAAATATTTTCGGCAGTTAGTGGCGCTTCTAACAACTCACTTCGTAGCGTGGCGGGCGATCCGATGACTTTGTCACTAACATTTCGAGTAAATGACGTCATTTCCGGTTGTCGTCGGCCATTGTTGCTTTATTTACCTCGACTTTTGGAATGTTTTCGATGAGTTTGCTCGTCTCTTATCGATGTTTGAGCGTTTACTATTAATTAACAATTAGGTATATGTTTCGCGCATCAGAACTGCGTGGGTTATATCTGCCTGCCTGATCTCCCCATATGTGCTATGTTGATCATGATGTGCTCATGTCGGGAAGACTGATGATAATGAAGATGATGATGATGATATGTCTTAGCTGAATAATATCGTCGAATCTATTTTGGTTATAGGTAATATAATATAATATTTTGTTTATTTATTTTGTTTCTTAATCTACACTTTCAATCCGATTTTTTATTTAAAAAGTCTTGATTAATTTCATATTATTATTATTATATTATTATATCAGCCATAGCTGTCCCACTCTTGGGCAAAGGCCTCCCCACACTTTTTCCACACCTTCCTGTCCCCTGCAACATCACGCCATTCCTTTATGAACCTATTAAGGTCGTCCCGTTTAAAAAAAAAAGTTTAAAATGAAACCAAACGAGAGTACCACTAAAAACACAACCACAGATAAGCGGAGATAAAAATTTAGAAATACAAAATTATTTATTCAGTTTAGGCTACAAATGGCTCTTAAAAGTGTCACTATGACTATGCCATCGATTCGTAAATCTACACAGGTCAGATCTAATGCAAAGCATTAAATGTCTCCCTGGATTTCGATGTCTGCATCTATCTAATATGAGCTGATAGTAGTAACAAAAAGAAATCTAACCCTACATTGATAGTTTCGTTATAGTACGTAAGTATATAAGTACACTACTTACAAACTACATATACTTATTAACTCTAAGTATAAATATAGCTATAGCTCGTTTAACGTTAGGAGCAACATCTCAATTTTTATGTCAACCATTCATCATGGCTCTTCGTTTCGCGGTTTTAATTTGGAGGGCCGTGATTAGCCCGCGGCGGGCAAACTTCAATTCGTTAGTGCATAAAATATTCACGGAAAGGTAATGGAATTAAAAAGCGCCTCAGACTGAAAGGTTTCTTCTCTAAAAATGTTAATATTAATTGTTTTGTTGTTAAAAGAAATTGATTGAAATATGTAGGTATATATTATGGTTAATGTTTTTGTAGAAGCGAAACATGTAATCGTTCAGTTCTTCATTAAGTTTTATTAGGTTTTTGTTTTTAAACTTTTCTGGAACGTAGTCTGTAGGTATGTACTTATATTTTATGTTTTTATGCACTAAATGTTTCGAGTAGAATTAAATAAAATAAAAATAATTCCACAAACAGTTTTTTTTAAATATTGAACATTGAACAATGATAATATTAGCATTGGTAACATTTTATTTTTACCAACAAGATTAACACAAATAAAAGCAAATTTGTATTCGTACAAAAATGGACTTAAGTTAATTGTCATCTTATCCTATCTTATCGCTACTATTAATATCAACAACCCTAAAAACTAAAGCGGACATTTGAAATATATATAAGATGGCTGACTGCCAGACACAGCTAAGCCGATCGTATGTATTATTCATGCGGCCTACATCGTTTATGCAAATGGCGGTAATAATTCAGCGTGATGATAAAATAATAAAAATACACCGAGCAAAGTGCGATCCGAGCTTATTGTTTTGTGGAGTATAAAATTAGCACGCAATTTAGTTTTTTTAATAACAAAAAAGTTTTTATTTAAATAAAAACTCTTTACTGGCTAATTTCAACCAAACTAAGATTGACTTCATGAATTGACTATAGATTTTATAACGATTGGGTTTTTCTTTGTTTTTCAGTTTTTTAATAATTTGAAGGTTTATTTATGTTTTAACATCGTTTCTACTATATTATCTAAATATGTCTATAACATCAATGTTTGTAGCATTGTTGTGTTCCGGCAGCTAGAGATAAGATAGCCAGTGCCTCACTAGTTGAGGATCCCGGGTGAAGTGCGTTTCCATCACTTAACATCAGGTGAGATCAAGGCACTGTGCTTACCCTTAAAAAAAAGATCGATTCGATTTCAGAGTCAACTCTTCAGCAAGCAGGTAAATATTTCGAGTGAAGTGTGCTTGCAGTTTTAACCTTATCGTCACTTTGTAGAGTGTGTATTTTATTTACCTATATACTATGCACCTCCCATGCAATTATGTGAACTTCGAATAACAGACAGATTGCAGTTATAATAAGCTCTTTAAATCGTGTGTAGCCGTGATGAAAGAGCTGGTATAGGTATTAGGTATACATACATACATATAGGTAAGTTTTTTTGTTTGTATGTAGGATATTTACCCATTGTATGTGCGTACCACCACACCAACAGATGAGATAAGTATTGTTTTCTAAAGTTTACGCAAACACTACACATTGAATAAATTTCTAGTTGAGATAAAGATCAAGCGCTTCCCCATAAAGGTTTAAAAATGTACAGAATTTTAGGTAAGAGAATTAAATTAAATAGTTTCATATTAATCCAACCAAAGCCTGACAATTTTTCTACTACATAATTTATGACACTTCTATTCAAATACCTACTCTGTGACATTGCCCAACATCTAACCCTAACAATTGCAATCAGATTATTCAATTTCACTACCAACATAAAATTGTAAACGGCAGCATCCATGATATTGCGTGGTCTAACAGCGGGCCTGATTGACATTGACCTACAAAGCAAGCGATAGTGTAGAAACATCAAAAATGAGTCGTGATCACTAGAATTCGATTTTGATGGTACAGATTAACATTTCATTATAGCTACGAGTTGGACGTAATGACTTTGGGGTTCTGTATAACGTTAGCTCTTCTATTCTCATATGAATAGGTATTATACTTAGATATAGCTTGGTGCCTAATATGAGTTTTTTTTACTATCCTAATTCATTTGATTACGTTATTGGCATTGAAGTAGCGCCTCCTGGCGACATACGAGAAGAGTTAAAACTTTGCCATAAACATCTATTTCTATCTATCTATTTATGTTTTTTAATTCATACCAATTCTTGTTTTAGTTATCGTAATCGAATGACAAGATAAACTCACACTACCTGATAGGTATATTGTGTACCAATGAATCCGAATATAATGTACGAGTGTAACTTTTTTTGACAAATGAGAAGCTTGATGCTTTTTTTCGCCGGATGCAATGCCGGATCGTCGGTTAAATGGAAGATATCGTGGTTCAATCCTCATAGCTCGGTGAGGGAATATTATGAATGTATAAAATAATAATTTAAAACAAAAAACAGTTATTAAAATGTCAGATTAATCAAAAATTCAAAAATAACAAAATTCTAATTTTTACGGAGCCGTGAGACATTTTTTTCCTGTTGATTCCTTGTATTTTCTATTGTGTGTCTGTGTTGAAATAAATGATTTTTCTTTCTTTCTTTACATAGTAAGACATACCTTTAATAATCTCTTTAATCGTTGCTTGCTTGCTCTAATATAATATAAATCATCATAATACAGATAATTTTTTAAAGACAAATTTCAATACCATATTATAAATTTTAGAAAAAAATTGTAGGAAATGGGTATGACCTCAGCCCAGCTGTAGGACATGTTTAATAATATAACTATAAAAATTATACTGAACCACTTCACTGTGTTGGCTTAGCTCATCTCTGTTCGTCTCTTAAGCTGTTATTAAAGATCATTTGCATAAGTTTCTCATGGGTGCGCACAGCGGCTCTTATATCGCTAATATAATAGCCTAAACTACAGCACGAAATAAGGACTGTAGTAGGTAAGCCTCACACAAACGTGGCCCGCAATGCACACATGGACCCTCCACGGTATCTCGCTACAGCTCGCAACAGTTCTCGGTCCCTTTCTCTATAACAGGATGAATGATACCCTCCATATCTACCCCTTCAGAAAACACCCTGCAAGTCCTCTGTTTCAAAATTTCTTAGGTATGTCACTTGACTGCGAGGCTACGGAGGACTTACTCTGTCCTTTGAGATAAGTTTTGAACTTAGCATAACTTATTTCCCTATCCTATCTTTTGCTTTGCGCCGCCTCCTCTCAATTGACACAGTTGCCCACTTACTTACACATGCATACACACACACCGACTCACCCTCACACACACACACACACATACACACTTATATATATATCATCATCATCATCATCGTCAGCCATATGACGCCCACTGCTGGGCATAGGCCTCCCCAAAAAGGGGGGGGGGGTTGCCATAATCGCCATAATATATTATATTATATACATATATATTTACAAACACCCATTACACGAACACTTTTACACACATACTCACTTAGGTTATCTGTTTCTCATTTGTTTCGATGTTTTTCTTTTTGATCATGATTTGTTAAGAACTTAAATAAAATAAATAGTTTATAATAACCTTTATCAGGCACCAGTCTCTCACAAATATAGGACGCTATCTTAATTATCACACTAATATTATAAATGCAAAAGTTTGTGTGTATGTGTGTATATTTGTAGCTCCTTCACGCTGCAACGGATGGATGGATTTAGATGAAATTCGGCATACAGATAGTTTATATTCTGGATTAACACATAGGATACTTTTTATTTCGATATAATATAATATTAGTTTGATTTTTTGAGATTCAGTGTCCGTGAGAAGTTGTCTGCGCGTGCGCTGCTCGAGCGCGATTATATAAACCTTACCTTCTGCAGTCTCTCATTTTGTGACTACGGTGTGCTTCTTATAATCTGTGGACTGTTGAAAGCGTTTAATGGTAATTATGACGAATAGGTGATCCATGTTTCGATGTTCGTTAGTGATTAGAGATGGGTTTCACGGACGTTACGGAGTTAAATTATTTTACATAAACATTATAGCTACTTTTTGTAAGCGTACGTAGGTACGCTCGCTCACAAAAACGTGTATTTTATTTTATAGACACTTTTTGTTGCAATTTCATTTTTTACAGTAAGAATAAGCATTTCGAAAAATCTAATGTCTCTCTATGTTACTGAGTATATATGTTTCTACGAAACTCTATGCCCGTATTGTCACTGGAACAAGTATCCTTCAAATCGTAAAATGGCAATGCAAAAACAATTGGGTATAGGTGACTATTTAGTCAAAAGATATACTTTTTACCAACTGTCAAAAAGTATTTCTAAAATAGAAATTCTTATTGATCGAAGTCTTTGTAATCTGAGCAGAAAAAGCAAAATTGGATTGGTCATTATTCAGTCCGATTGGAAGCAAAATCCTACCAGCAGTTTTAATAATAGTTACTACGCTCTTAAGCCTTATGTACATTTTTTATTTTTAAGAAATCTGTCATTGTAATAATTTATCTTTATCCACAGACGATACGGCACAAAATGCTCTGGCTGCGGGCACGGCATATCACCTTCAGACCTCGTCCGGAAAGCAAGAGAAAAGGTTTTCCACCTGAACTGCTTCACGTGCCTCGTCTGCAGAAAACAGCTGTCGACTGGCGAAGAGCTGTACGTCCTTGATGATAACAAGTTCATATGCAAAGAGGATTACTTAGCGGGGAAGGCGCCAACGACACATCGTAAGTACTGCATGACATAGACAATTTTAATTTTAAGAAGAAAAGAGTTGGACTTTTTTTATTTTCAAATTTAGAACATGTCACTATGCCATAGATAATTTAAAAATTAAAAAGATAAGTGCAAAATGTTTTATATCAAATTCGTTGTCTATATTTAAACATTTTACGCAAATACAAAAATAAAATGTTTGTACCACTTAAAGCGCTATCTATGGATTTCAGCGGCGACCGTTAAACATTTACATTGTCATTGTGTCGCATTTTGTGCCAGTCAATTCATATATATTCATATTATGACACTTTTTTTGATAAAACAGTATTTGATTCGTAATTTTTATAGATATCTATATACATTTCCAAGTAAGCCATGACCAAAACGCCTTCCAATAACTTGTGTGTAAAGATGATTGCTATGCTAACAAATCACGTTCTTGATGTAATCGGTTTAATGCCGCCAATTGGAAAGGGTATCACAAATTGGACATGCCCCACAACAGGTCAATGTCGCAAAAATAAAATCAGCTAACTATTAGATTACATCGAAATTACCCTATTCATGTTCGCGAACATTTACGTAAGTCCAATCAAAAATCGATACACACTATCACGACGAACACAATGCAGTGTTGCCATATGAAAAAATAAATGAGATCTTTTATTGCCCTCACCACACCTCGGACCCAATCGATACCGAATAATTACTTTTCTAAAACACGACCACGTCGCCTTCAATTTCCGAACGTGACATGTGAGAATTGCATTCTCCGTTTAAAATGCGTTTTTTATTGTTTAAGAACGTATCGCGGCAACAATAAAACTCTCCAAGCACCCATTTTGAAATACGATTTTCGATCAATACGAACCGTAACAGAATCCGAATGAAAAAAAATACAAAGAGACCAAGGAGTCCGACAAAAAGCCAACCGCATTACACATTAGCCACGTCTCCACGCGGTAGTGGCATAGACAACGTTTTTTACTTTTTATTGGATACTCTGTGGAAGGTAGCAAGGTACCTTGACGTGATATAGAAAAAAGTGACGGATTGTAAAAAAGATGCGAGAGTCGTGAGCAACAGGAACTAAAATATGTAGCGATAGTACAAATATTTTGATTGGGAGACAGATACCACACCCTTCTGTTAAGAAATTTGAGAAAGGCTAGAGAAGGCGTGGTTTTGGTTTTGAGGCAAAAGGGTATTTAGTTACATTCGGTAGCATTTTTTTAAAGACTCAAATAAATAGAAAAATTGTTTTGAGTATCAGCCATAAAAAAATAGTTGTTTTATTTTACAACACTTTTCTATTCGATTTACTAACTTACTAATTACTAATTTATTATAACTGAAATTGAAATTTGAAAAATAATTAAAAAATTGAACTCAATTAAAATCACAGTTATTTTGCAATGCCATTTTCAGATTCGATAATAGCTACCGCAGAAAGACGTAGGTATACTTGTATCTGTATTAAAGATATTAGAATTATTCTGTATCATTTATTTTTCTTTTCGTAGCACAATAATAAAATAACTAACAATAACTCTGGTAACTCAAAACAGGCCAGAAACTACAACACAAACTTTTTTGAAAATATTTTCATATTTCGAATATTCGTGTTCCTAAAGAAACAAAACGACTAGGCACTCTGAGTAACGAATATTGTCTATGACAGTTTTATCTGCAAATTCGAGAACCCAACGACTTGTCGCGTTCCGGTATTTCTAGTTTTTAGTGTGTTGACTTATATCCGATGCTACCGTATCTTTTACGGCTTTGAATCTCATTAGACGATAAACAGCTTAACAAGATCTCCGAAACAGTAACATGTGTATGAGAATATTTTATCTGTGTTCCTTATTGGCTTATCGTTGTAACTATGAATAAATAATTTATTTGCGTCTATCTCCGATATTTTTTTAAATACGTAAATAATAATTTGAAATGTAAATCATTTATTTAGTGTAACAGTAATTTTAGAGAACCTTTAACTGAGAAGAGCTAGCAAGAAACTTAGAAAACATAATTTCTCTTATCTCTTTTATTTAATACTAGCGGCCCGTCCCTGCTTCGCACGGGCGGAATTTTACTTTTTTTAAATATAGCCTATATTACTCAACGCTAATGTAGCATTCTAATGGTGAAAGAATTTTTTAAATCGGTCCAGTAGTTTTTTAGTTTATTCGTTGCAAACATACATACATACAAAAATACAAAGGTTTCCTCTTTATAATATTAGTATAGATTACCGAATCGTCCTTAAATGTTATTTTTAATTTTATACATAGTATTGGCTATTCTTGACCCCTTACTATGTAAGTGTAGATTTAAGTTTTCTACTTTTATGTGTTTTATTCGCAATAATTGCACAAAATCGCATAACTACCTCTTTTGCACATAAAAATATATCAGAATTCAAACCCATCCATCTAAATATACATTACTTCTCTTTAAACTTAAATTACAATTGCAAAACAAAGTTTCACAATTCGCCGGTCTATAACCGTCAATTCACAATTGCGGTCTAAGATACCCCTAGTGTTACGCAAACGGTGTAGAACAACAACTGCGTTGTAGGGTTAGCTCCGCAACATGTGCACGCCCGCGGCGTCGCTCTTGTTTGTGCCCAGTAATTGTGTTTAGATATTGTTAGAGTGGAACAACTCTGCAAATAGACGGACACGCGACTGTTCAATCGAGCGAGTGATGTAACTAGAAAATAAGGTTTTTAAACATTTAAAAATTAAAATAAATTTTTAAATGAGTTTTTAATGTAAACTGACGACTGGATATTTGCGAAACAATGGCATAGTTAGTAAATTTTTGACTTTGATTTGATCACGGGTCATCATTGCAGTAGGTATTAGAATAATCTGTTAAAAAACGTTTTTATAAACTATAGTACAAACTGAAAATAACACATGAAAAAAATGCGATATTTCTCTAGTTTTTTTTCTATTTAACTTAAAACTCGAATGTCACTTCTAAAACACATAGGAAATATTAACCTATCACATTGGTATCCTCAAACAGCATTTATTTTACCGTTAGTTAAAAGGGATATTCCCCCTAAAGCTCAGCGAGCGAAATGATACAGATACAGCAAACAAGGCATTGTTTCCACTAGCTGCACTAAGCCAGCGTGGGTAGATTAGACCCGCCGCGCGAGGGTTAAGAAGCTTACGACCTGATACGGGATTGTGCAACTATTGCTATGATCATATTTTATATGTGGATTAATAAAAACGCGGAGTGTGTAGTGCAGAGAGGTTTTGTTTTATCGTTTTGATTGGAAAATTAATACTTTTGCTATATCGATTGTTTTGTAATTTTTTTTATTGAGATTTTTTAGTTCTTTTTGCCTATATGACATAGATACACCTGCTAGATGTAATAAATACATTAATGTAACTTCTTACTTTTTAAAACAAAATAGTAGTTTTTTTGTTATACTCGTTAAACGATATTGATGTAATGGTGTGTAATAGTGTAGTTTTTATTTTCGTTATGCTTTAATAAATATAGTGTTTTCGAAGTAAATATATATATATTTTTAAATATTTTGCTGTACTTACTTGCTCTCCTTTCGAGCATGACTGTGCAAAAACAAAATATGTGTGTAACAAAAACATTAAGCGAACCAATTTTTTTTTGGTTACTTTTAAAAATATTTTTAATATGCTCTTGGTATTTCTTGTTCCTCTCGTTTCTACAGCTCCCAACTCTCATGTTATCCACGCCACACAATATGAAGTTGGTTATAAAATATTTTCTCAACCCTCTTCTGTTGATAACGTCTCCGCCATTTCCCGTACGTTGCCCCGCACGGGAGGGCCTGGCAGGCCCGCCGCCGATAACGCTTATCAATTAAACGCACGCGCCGAGCGCAGAGTTGAGTCATGCGGAATTTGTAATTTGTTTTGTTTACGTCAGCTAGCACGATAATGATAATAAAATATATAAAAAAATATTTTAAAATAATTCATTTTTAATTATGGATACCTACCGACCTATACGAGAGGTATAATTTTTAAATTAGAATTCGGAAGAGTGTTAAGAGTTTTACTAGTTTTTTTGGGTTCGAATCTCGCTCATTAAATTTTTTTCATTACTTTTCATGATTATAATTATTTTATTAACCATATTAATGTTTTCTTTTTTGTATATTTATTTGTTTCACATCAAAAATATAATGTGTCCGATACGTCACCTAGCCAATGTCTGTTGTGAATTTGACCTAATATGGGTCTATTCAATTGTTACCAATTTGTTAGATCGATAGCCAACCAATACACGTGATTTTATTACGTTCACCATCATCATAGAAACCTTTCCACCTGAGGAGATCTAGCCAGAACCAACTAAGCTGGGGCATTGTTGGTTGGTGAATCAATAATCGGGACCTACTTATACTTTCTTAGTAAGTAAAAATCTAAATATTGTGTAATTTAAGTTTTTTTAAATAAAAATATTAACTGTTTTGACAACGTCCCATACAAGTAATACAGATAGACAGTAAAATACATGTGTTATGTGCTGGTATTTCGACTTCCGCACCCAAATAAGCAATTACAAAATATCAAATACGTTTTTCCTCATTCGGCAGAGGCAGGCAGTACGAATATTTTCAAAACATCCAATTCATTTTAATGTTCTATTAATAACGCAACCTCCGTCCCTCGGTAGGGTAGCACCCTTACTATGCCCACGCTGCGGGCTATTTGCCGCTACTGATAGAGCTCATCTGTTGTTGTTGAGGGCATGCTCTGCCGCCTCCGCGGTTATGGGCGCCTGGTACTTCGAAGCTGATATTATTCACATTTTTTTATAATTTAGATTTGTTTAAACGTTTATTTTGTTCTGGAAGGCTTGCTTTGCCAGCACCGTGGTTATGGGCGCCTGGTACTCCGATTGCTAAAATCATTCACAAAGTTTTTTTTTCTTTCAAAGTTTATTTTGTTGTTAAGGGCTTGCTTTGCCAGCACTGTGGTTAAGGGAGCCTGGTACTCTGATAACTGATATTGTTCGTAAATATTCTTTTTTGTATTTTTTTTTCTTACAAATATAAATTTACATAGTAAATAGTGAAGTTAGTTGCATTTACGCACCGCAGAACGTAGGACACCTCGTGTTGTATAAATAACTGCATCTTAAGATAAAAATATAAGGTTTCACAAATACATTTGAATACAACTTTTTTAAGACAGTTGGAATAAATATTTTTTTTTGGTGTAGCTCTTTCTGCCGTTCTCTTTTTTTTCATTATGTACAATTTTCATATTAAGCTAACGCTTAACCGTTATCAAATCAAAACATCAGTCAATTAAAAAAACAAAACACTATCGAGCACCAAAATAATTAGAAGGTGGATGATGAAGTCTTAAGGATACACGAAACCGTAATTAAAAAAAAACTTAATCCACAAACATCAGAAAGTCAATGTAATCTATTTTTTTTAAATAAAAACGTTATTATAACAAAATAGTCTGCCGCTGTATTTGTCAACATTTCTGTTATCAAACAAAAAAAGGAAGAAAAACTATTACGAATTCAGTAAAAAAGTATTTGAGGAAACTCCGCGCCGGCTGGAGTATTGCCGGCGCAAAAAAAAGGAATGAACGGGGAAAATTTCAGATGTAAACAAAACTGTTTTATAAGTTTTATCAGTGCCAATTTTAACTCTATACCCGTGGTTTAAAGCACAACCGATGCGGGTGAAAGTTGTAGATATATAAAGTCCCGTAGGACGAATGGCGTGGAATGGAAGAGACGGATAGAATTCCATTTCGCGTTCCCCCTTCTCCCCATTCGCCGGTAGCTGGAAGGGGAGAGGGGGAGGCTTCAGCCATTACGTTTCTGCATCCGACGATGGGATGATCGAGCTAATAAGACTGATAGACAAGTACGAGAAAATTGTTACGAAAATTGCCAAAAGGAATTGTATTAGTTTATTTCCATATTTTATGGTGTTGTAGACAATGGGGACGTGAAAATTTTTAACTTCGCTTTTTCTTGTAGTCTTTATATTTTTACACATTATAATTTTTTACTCTGATGAACTACAAAATAATACAATTTAATTAGCCATTTTTTTTTATATTTTATTATGTGCTATTTACTGTAAAGCACGAGTAGCTTTACATAACTGAAAAAGCTAAATTTCTACGAGACACATCATAATGTAGTAACAAGTACTTTTGAACTTTTTAAGTGACGTAATATTTTCGTTGACTTAACCATAGATAAGATTTCAACGCGTCGTCGCAATAAAGAAACTCAGATCTTTATGAAGTTTACAAAAAAATACGTATTATCCTGTAACTAACACAATTATTTCTCTCTTTCAAGACATTACAACGTAAGTTAACCCTTGCGATGGTGAAGGCACATGAACTAGTGAACTGTACCAGTCATTCCTTTCGTCCAGATATCGCTTCTCACCTCCAAGCCACTGCCATTCCGTCCTATGTCTGTCCATTAATTTTTATTTATCGTTAAAAACGATCGATAGGTAGCGTGCTCGTAAAAGGCCGCAGTAAACGTTTATGTTTGAGTTTTATGATGTTTTAATGTTGCGTTTTTGAAAGCTCGCAAGTCCCGAGTTTCTATTTTATATGGACTCGTGGAATAGAATTATAGGTAGTAAAACATGTCGAGATGCACCATAACGGACCGCGTTTCACATAATATGCGCGCGAAAATTATGGTTTTACGTTAGTTGTGCGAAGACGATATTGATATGTTTTTACGCGTTTTAACTAACTAAAATTGATTATTTGATTAAATGTATAGAGGTGTAGGTATCTACAAGATTTTCTTTGGTTGCCATAATAGTTTTCTTGTATGGTAAAGCGAATCATCATCAATGGGTTGGTGAATTTTCACAGCTTCATTAGCTTCACTAGCATTATTAACGACGTCGTTGTTCACTTTCATAATTCATTAATTTAATTTTTTTTAGAAAGCATGTTAACTGTCAAAGTGATTATATCGAGCAGAAAAACCCGCCATTCTTATAAACATGAGCTGCATCGATTCTCTCTAATAACGGAAGAAGCGATATTACAACGAACAGCTGTAAATAGGTACAAACCCCGCCGATCACGTACAAACAAATAAAGACAATAAAAACAAAAAAAAAACTAATCGGCCATCGATTTACAGCGTCAGGAGCGTACCCCGAGGGCAAATTATCGATAATCGACCGACTAACCAAATAGCCGGTGTCGATACAAGTTATCGACAGTAATCGTCATAATCGCTAGTGCCGCGCGATTGTTGGTGAGCGCCATTATTGGACGTGCGCGGCATTTTTAAACAGAACCACTATTATTGACCCATCAGTCTTTGCAGCTCGCATACAAATTCAGAATTAAGCCTACATCGTACAGGTCAAGTTACAATGGGGTTACCCAAAACTTTTTGTGCACGCTTATTATTGAAATTATTATTTATTAATTGTAATTGTCGGTGACGTTTCGAGGGTTAAGTTCGGCGTTTAGCGTAATTTGGTCGGTTCGGCTTTTGGTAGGGCTCATTGGTAATTATTAGTTGTCAAACCGCCGAGGTAATTGTGTTTATGACTATCAAGAGTAATGTTTCCTGTCGGCACTTGCTGTGAACAAGAAAATAGAGGGAAATGAGCCCACTTCAACAGCGAAAACGCACAATTATTCCTATGATTATTACTGATGCGGTCGTCGAGCAAACGACGGACGCATCACGATTATTCGGAATGGTAACACACTTTTCTTACTACTTACGTGTGAAAATAAAGAGTTGACTTTTATTGGACACGGCAATTATGCGTTGTGACTATTTTGTTAATTCTCTTTGTGTGATCTATTGTTCAATTAAAATTGGACTGTTGTCGTAATAGCGCACGTAAAACAGTACTTATTTCATTTTTAAAAAATGAATGCTTTTCTCTGCGCATGCTCATTGTGCTCGGGTAAATGGCGTGAAATTGACGTATGGCCAGCCAGCGTAGTGTTTGCAGAACGTTTCTGGTTCGCATACGAACCACTTAAACCTGACTGAAAAGTACCAGGGCTCTTGGTGCATGTTTTATTTACCCATCGATCACGATAACTAATACGAGAACTTGTATGCCAACATTTTAACATTCCTCTTTTGTGTTTTCTAAAGTCCAGGTTTTATAAACATATACTTCAGGGAATTCCACTTCTTAGCTGTCCGCATCAAGAATGATGAAGCATCCCCCACGACCCAGTCAAACCGAGTCATGGTCCTAGCCTTTAGAGGCGCCCTCGAGTTGTTCCGCCCCCAGACCGATCAGAGCCCCTCGGAGAATCTAGTAATAGGGAAAGGAGACACGCATGCGTCATGCCATTCCCTCTAGAAACCCTAGACGGTGTTTCGATCACACGGCTTGAGGAACCTTTTAGAAAGATTGTAAAGTTTTTTTTAAATAACTGTACAATATAAGTTATACGTTTTTTATTCGTTTAGTTGCAAGACGGCGCCTAGCTCGTTAACGAGATATTGAGAGACCATTTTTAAAATTTCTTTCGTAACCTCTACATTATTGAAGACCGGTAACCTTCGGTCGGTCTATGTGATGCGAGTTGTGTAACATCTCTTTTATTTTTATTGGATTTGTTAAACAATTTAATGGCTACTAGGTATTGGAATAAAAATACAGACAGAATAGAATAACCTGTCAATACGTGCTGTAAATACCTAAGTAGGTATTGAACAACACTTTATCTATACTAATATTATAAAGCTGAAGAGTTTGTTTGTTTGTTTGGTTGAACGCGCAAATCTCAGGAACTACTGGCTCGAATTGAAAAAATATTTTTGTGTTGAATAGTCCATCCATTGAGGAAGGCTATAGGCTATATTACATCACGCTATGATTAATTAACGTGGGTGATACTGCGGGGCACAGCTAGTACATTATATGGACATTTATACGTTAATGGATATTATCGGCGTTTATTTTTTTATTATTATTTTACATAGAAACACCAAAGGTCTGTTGATTTTGCGTGAAACTGTTACGGTTGAAAAACTTTTATTAAATATTAATGAATCATTTATAAATTTAAGAAATAACAAACCTTACCGTTTTATATATCAAATTTGTAGGTAAGTATATAGTATATTTTGACAGAACGAAATAATTTTTGTTTCTAACAAAACGACTCTTTTTAAAAATATATTTTTTTTTTAAATATTAGAAAATGTAGACATTAAACTAATAATTAGTTAATTAATGTAAAGGTCTTTGTAGGCATTTACTACATAACTTGTTAGACAGTTCGCAGGCGAGTTCAGTCCGCGCCATAGTTTGCGTTAATAAGTACACGAAAGTTGATATAAACCGGTTTATACTATACCTTACTTATACTATACCTACGTATAATATAGGCCGGGCAGTTTCCTTTTAGCAATTTAAATTCCACATTTTAAAATATGCGTGTGTTAAAAATATTACCTATACTGTAATAGTAGAGTGATTTGCTGAATAGATATAATTATGTTTGTACTGTAATTATATAGCAGGACGGTTCGCTGATGAAAACTTTAAGTGTCGTACCAAATTGCCTCACTATGCTCCTACCCATAGAAACTGGTATTAACTTGTATTTAATCTATGGAACTTCAGTTTGCCGAGCTTAAATATACTACTTTGAACAAACCGACTGTAATTTCTGCACTAGTAAAGTATATAGTTACCTGTAGATAGTGAGCGCTGTTTCATGGTTGCCAACGCCTTCATCATCATCATTATCATCATCAGCTCATTTTATGTCCCCACTGCTGGGGCACGAGCCTTCCCTATGGATGGATAGGGAGAACGGGCCATAAACCACCACGCGGGCCCAGTGCGGATTGGTGGTTGTTAACGACTGCTAATGCAGCCGGGACCAACGGCTTTACGTGTCTTCCGAAGCACGGAGAAGCTCGAGATGATAAATTTTTGGTCACCCATCCGATGACCGGTCTTTGCGAAAGTTGCTTAACCTCAGCACTCGCAGACCGGGCGCGTTAACCACTGCGCCATCGAGCTCCTCACGCCTTAAGGCAGTACTATTGCTATGTCAGTGCAGTTGTGAAAACCAGACGCGTCTCGTTTTCACAACCGCAACAACACTGGTACATTACCTACTGCTTTAAGAACTCGTGATAATAGTCACTTTAAAAGTATGTATCGCCAATTAATTTTTTTCATTCTTTTTTTATCCTGTTTGATTACAGTTAATTATTATATGATAGTTCAAAGGCGGTTTTATTTATAGGATCGAAAATCTGCTTCAAGCGAAAACGTTTTTGGAAAACTTGCCAAATTTATACATTTTAAGAAACGTGTTAGGTTAGGTATACTAAAAATAAATAAAAAATAAAAAAAACTTAAAGGTTTTTACACTATTTGGATGAGCTTTAAGATTACTTTAATTGAAACGAAACTTATGTGTAGTTCGCATAAAATTAATATACCTAACAGTAATAAAATATCGAATATATAAAATTAAATATTAATGATAATAATGGCAATATAATAATAATGATATTATATATTACTATAATTTGTTGTTTTTAGAATTGCAAGTGCCAAGCTGAAAACGCTGTTTCTTCCTTCTATTCACAAACTTTCTAAATACTAACAAATAAGCCCCGCCCCGACTTTCATAATAATAATTCTATGCCATGAAGAAACAAACCCACCGATAGAAGAAGCTAATTACAATTTACTTTGAACCGAAGTATCGGTGCGACGTAAATCAATATCCTACGCAAACATAAAATAAATCTATGTGAGTACAACAAAAAGACTGAGCCGGGCTTGGTGTGGAGGAGGCAACGAAATATGATTTCCTTATCTCCCCCGGCAAGTCTGTCGTACCCCGCCCCCCGCAACCGCCGCGGGTTCAAAGGTCATTTCCGAGAGGCAGGATGACAATTTCTGAAGTATATAAGTACCTACTTAGAAAAGGCGGAATGGGAATTCCGCGAAGCCCTGTTTTCGCGGTTGGCTGCCTTGCGTCTTAAGTTTTTTAATGATTGTCTAACTATACCATAGACTATTTGCCAGCCAGTAACGTTACAAATGAATAAGAGGGTACAAACCCTTCTTTTTTATAACTTTGCATATTCTTTTTGTTTTTTTTTTAAATGTTTTCTACTAAAAATCAACTTTGACCTCAAACGGCCAGTGTTAAAAAACTCTTTAGTGCCTCGCCGTTTGTATAGCCCGAAGCCTGGCCTAAGGCTCAAGGCCGGCGTTCGCAAAGGCCGTTCCCTACAGGAGGCCCCGCTATAATTGGGCCCCCTGCGTCACTCGCGTTAAAGGGCCAATGCATGGGTTATTTATTGATCAATCGTTTATTATTACCTGTTGTAATGAGCTGGTTTCGAACGCGTCCCGGTATTCTCAAGTTGAGCTTGTTTTAATTTCGTATTATTCGGTGCGTTTTAGAAATGAATGATTGCTTATAGATAATTTAACAAAGTATTTAGTTGAATTCGTGTTTAGTTTATAACTAGGTTTTTTAATATAAAACTCGCTTCAATACGCATTGGGCAATCGTGATTTGTTATGCCTCGATCTCGGTCGACATCTCGGCAATCCGAACTCCTCGGAGAATCTTGTAGGGGACGAGGACATCCCCCTATAGAAACCCTCTGAGGGTGTTTTATACGGCTTTAAGAATACGGCCTTTTAAGTTTCTCGCCACCTCCAAACAAGTCCAGTGATGCTGTCCAGTGAGGCAGCAAAATTTTTTTCCAAAAAAATGTTGCTCTTTTCAATCTTGATGAAGTGCTGTTTTTCAAGTTTGAAGAGCTATAGCCAGCAGTGGGTTTTCAATTTAAGTGTGTAGCGTACTTTTAATCCCTTACCGTAAAAATTACATTCGGCATAAGTTTCAAATGTATATTACAACAAAGCAACAAGAAAAGTCCCAATTCTCAGAATAATAACAACTTTGAATGATATTCGATACTCACTTGGCCGCTTGTTCAGTCAAAACAGTCCATTCATACAAAACATATGGCATCAAACCAAGCGTGGCATTATTCAACCTTAACACTTTAATAGCCTGAATCGGGAATCGAACCCGCAACGCCTCATTTCACTCCGCTTCCTTGCCATCCGTTTGTAAGGCAAACCGTACCTTATTTGAAAGCTCACACGGTACAGAACATCTTGTTTTTTAATCGCAAATGTTAATTGGATGGCTTATTGTGTAAACGGCATATGTTTTACATTGTAAACAGTCGAATTTGAGCTCAACGTGTAAACGATAGGGTTAAAAATGTATAATTTGGTGGTTTGAGGAATTGTCGATTTTGCATCGGTCAGGCATTTCGTAACTTGAGTCAAGAGTAACACAGTGGCGGGTGATTGACAACGCGAGAAACAATCGATAACGAATCGATCATAATCGATATGAGTACAACTTTTTTCGCGATTGTTTTCCACTTATACCGATAGGAGTCGTCAATCTCGATTTACTATGCAGGTTCTATGGAGATGTTAGTATTTTTTTAATTTAAATAGTTTAGTTTAGGTTCCATAAATGAAGAAAGAATAGAAATTGTAATTACCTACGTTTAATTAAAAATCGTGACATAAAGGTTAAGAAAAATACCTAATAGCAAAAAAATACGTGTACCTTTATTATTTCCAAGGGTTTTACTGAAAACAAGAAAAAAAAATACCTTAAAAAACTGGGCTATTCGCTTTGTTTTCTATTAAAATAATAATGCTAATTTCTACCTGAAAAAAATGTTTTTAATTCATAACTTAGTCCTAAAGCCGCCTTCCATCGTCTTAGCATCACTCAAGTTCGTAATGGAGCGTGCGCCATCAACTTTACGACCCCCGTCCCGACCCGGGTTCGCTTCCCTGGCGACAGATCAAACAGAGCGTACAGTTTGCGTATAAAAAGCGTTAGTCGCTCGTAAAGACGCGAGCTATTTTGATTTAGCTCCTGAAGTTTTCTAGTTGCGGATGGAATGGTATTTTCTTTTTTTTTTTGGAATTTGCTGTTGGGTCTCCTTCTTTCTTTACCCCTGGAGGCCGACCGCCTAACTCTCTCGCTTTCGATCGCTTTCAAGGCGAGGCGAGGAGGAGGCGTTATCTTGTCATTTCGAAAGGAATATGAAAGCAATATCGAAAGCTATAGGCTATAGCTTTCGATATTATTCGATATTATATTTCGATATTATATTAGAAGGCGAGGCGAGGGCCTTGCCTTCAAAGCGACCGAAAGCGAGAGAGTTAGGCGGTTGGGGGGCAGGTTTATGAAAGACGATTTTTATTTTTAATACAGAAAAGTACTGTGAACGGTATAACGCCGGTGGCCGACTGGTAAAGCACTCGGCCCCATTCCCGAAGGTTTAATTCCCATTTCGGGAAGTGTGTTTCGGATTCTTTCGATGCATAGCCCGGGGGGTCGACCGCCTAACTCTCTCGCTTTCGATCGCTTTAAAGGCGAGGCGAGGAGGAGGCGTCATCTTGTCTTTTCGAAAGCAATATGAAAGCAATATCAAAAGCTATAGGCTATAACTTTCGATATTATTCGATATTATATTTCGATATTATATTAGAAAGCGAGGCGAGGGCCTCGCTTTCAAGGCGATCGAAAGCGAGAGTGTTAGGCGCTTGGGGGGCGGGTTAGTGATCACCAACCCGTATTTGGCAAGCGTGTATTTTATAGTGATGACTTGATTTCTATAATGGTGGCCTTTGCCCAGCCGTGGGACAGTTATAGGATATTTACATACTTACAGAAAGTAGACAAATGACTATGCTCTACTTACATTTTTTTTTTTGGAGAGAGATTGCTGATTGCCTCAGACGGCATTTTCAGCTTCACCGGGCTTTTTTGGAGGCGGCGAGGAACGTAAAGGGTCCCTCAAGCCGTGTGAAACGAATCACCTTCGGAGGTTTTCTAGAGGGAAAGGCATCGCGCACTAGTGCGCATCCCCGTGCCCTACTAGATTCTCCGAAGGGTTCGGATCGGATCGGAACAACTTTCATAATGTTAATCAGAAGTGAAGTCCGTATGCGAAGACAACTAGGGTGATGGCACCAGTGCTCGACAGGTTCCAGTCATCGATATTTTTTCCTTTAACCATTTATCAACAAAGGCTTTATCAACAATTAAATTCAGACCACATACTTCCTAGCCGTAATCCCGTAAAATTTCAATGAAAATCTATGTAATTTTTGGCAATGACAACTGTGTCGAATACTGGCCTTAAAGTTAAATTTAACTTTAAAGCTAGTGAAGTTAAACTTAATCAGGTGTTGTCCGATTAAATAAATGAAAATGAAATAAAGTAAAATGTTCAAATAATTTTTAACGCAAATTTTGTTGCGAACACTTTATAAATAGCTTGCCTGCTTTTTAACTGATCTTTAATATTTGTAAAAATATTATGATCGGATGTCAGTGACGGTGGTTGTTGACATTGAATGGGCGCCTTTGGCTTTCAAAGTAAAAAGTGTTAAATAATTTCGGCGGGCTGGTTGGAGCCACGATGGCTCGATTGGAGGAGCACCTGACCCGGTGTGTCAGAGGGATGCAGGTTCGAGTCCTGCTCGTGGACATTTTTTCAACATTTTGTGTTTATGAAATAAAGTGTCGAACATTTGTGCTATTACCGTAGTGGAGCACGCCTGTGCCTCACAAGCCGACCCGCAAGTAGCTTTTACACACTCCTATTAGAGGACCTAATTTTGTAGGAGGGGAAACTCTTCCTCAAGCCGCGGTAACCGAACCGTCTCCGTAGGCTTTTTAACACGGTGATCCTAAGCCAAAAGCAAATGACAGCACCTGCGCCGATGAGGTAATTCGCAAAAAAAAAAATTTTAAATAAAAAAAAAAAAATGAAAACGCGCTGAGAATAAAGTTGTTGGGAGTTGAGTGTAGCAAATTTATTCTAGTTTGTCTATAGTTAAACTTCTTCATACAAAAGTAGGCTCTAAATAAACAATATTAAAGTTTTAAGTCGCGTGGTGCTCTGGGCGTTTACGCCCAGTTGGTGTTTTTACATAATTCTCGCTGAGGGTGAATTCGCCCGCTTAGAAACAATCGGGTTAAGCACGTAGCTACGGTGAACACTATGGTCACTGCCAAACCGGTGATCCCAGTCATCCTAGCAGCACGTGAAGGGGGATTAAAGTGCTTTTTAGTAGGTAGGCCCCTCCTCCTCCTGAATCCCTGTCGAGACCCTTGGGTATGGACAGGGAAGTGGGAGCTGGAGGAGAGAACCCCACATAATCATCCGCGCCTCCTTGGGCGGTGGTACTCAGGCGACGAGTTTTCCACTGTCAAAATATTATAGCATATAAGTGTAATATGAATGCGGAAAACTCGATGGCGCCTCTAAAGGCTCGTCCGGCCCGACCACGGCTCGGCTGTGTCATAGAGAAAGGTGGAATAGAATGACCATAGACAATTCCGTAATGATGATTGGGAAATCGATGTTTTGCATGTCAGACTTAGCGAATGTTTGATGTCCAAGAAAACAAGAATTTTGCTGAAAACTAAAATTCTAGTAAGGAGCCGTCAAATAAGATGAATATGACAAACTTATTACCATTTAGGTAACTAAACAATAACTAAGCTTTGACGTAAAGCAGTACAAGGCAGTTTGCCGCATCGATTAATATAATGGGTTATTTGATACCCGTTAAACCATTCGCAGGCTACCGAAAGGAACTCCAATTTTACTGTTTCTTCATATTTTATGGCTGCAATAAATCACTTATTTCTGAGAAACATCTGGTTCGTAAACTAAACGTATTGTACCTCTATAGACATATAGGCAAATTGGTATACAAGACTTGTTATAAAACAAAAATTAACAGCCAGTTAGTGCTTCGTCATCTATCCAAAAAAGGCACACTCGTGATCTCGAAACCTTCACTGACGTTACAAGACATGTAATAGAAACAACAACAATAAAACACCGCGGCAATATTAATAATGCGAAATAAAAACAAAAAAGTCTTTATTCAAAAATCGAACGGCGGGAATGAAACGACCATAGACAATAATGAAAAAAACAAAGAAAAAAAAGCGGGAAGAAACCTGTCGACGCCATGTTGTGTGGCAGTCGGCCTTCACGCCTCAGCCGCCGAAGATTATCTTTTGAAAAAAGAACCGAACGGGAGGCTCAGTTGTTTAAGAATAAAGATCTTATACGCGTGGTCATTTCACGGTACTATAGTCTCTTGTGGCTTCCGATTAAGGATAGGATTTGCGTAAAGCATGGTAGGCCGTCTTACGTGTCTCGGTGGGTTAGGAGAAAGAGCATCGTCACTGCGACTGCGCCGTAGCTGATGACCTGTCAATTTCGTCGTGAACGTCGGCTGTGCCGGCGCTGAGAAAAAAGTGACATTAGAGTGGCCATCTATTATTTTGACTTTATGTGAAGAGATGGAGTTGAGATTGATCGTGTTTGGCTCGGCCCTTTTAATTACAGCGTATTCAGTTGAATAGCTTTGTGTATCGCGTCTACTGTTCGGTAGGTGGTGTTTTGTGAAGAGGCGTTGTAGGTATTATTCAGAGATTGTCTGTTCTAAATTGTTGTCGTACCTTAGAATAACAACGCCTAGAAGCCGAGTACGCGCACGGCGATTGAGGCAAGTTTAACCAAGCCATATGTGGCTTGGTTGGCCGAACGGCTCGCTAGTATCCAAGGTCACGTCGTGTCGTAAGCAGCTCCGCAATTTTTGTTTATAATGACGTATTGTGCCATCAAAGGATGCTTTCACAAGTCAGAATCTAGCAAAAAGGATGCTAAGATTACATTTCACCTGTAAGAACAGCTTATCAATGTTTATTTTTTCGTAAAACACGATATTAATGTTCGTAAATTTGTAATATGTCATTCCATGTATGTTTTGCTAGATGTAGGAAAACTTTTACCCCATTTTGTGTTCCGAGTTTTTTTTTATTTAGAGTTGTTTTTATCCAAGGCTAGAGTCCAAGAAAGACAATTTATCACGATTGCTGTTATCAAAGCGCCAGTTATTTAGAAAATAGTTACAGCTACAAGGATTTTAAACTGACATGCTGAAAAAATGTTATAACAGTAATTTTTTCTGATAAACTGATTTTTGTGCAATAAAGTAAATTAATAAATATTGGCATTCTTATTTATCACCAAACATTGTTACATTTACATAACATTACATGTACATGTTTTCGTTTTATATGTAAGTATCTTTAAATAAGTAGCTAATGATATGAAAATTGTGGTAGTCGTAGCTTCACCGCCATCTAACATCATCTGTACCTTGTGTTTAGTTAAATGCTGTTGAAACATTGTTGAATAAATAAATAAAATAAAATAAAATAAATAAAGGCTCGAAATAATGCATAAAATCAATGCATAATGAGATAAAATTATGCTTCCAAATAGTTTAAGAGAGAAGTGGCGTTTCATTGTCTCTGCCTACCCCTCCTGAGGGATTGAGGCGTGACTTATTTATGTATGTATGTACCTTCCATTTTTTACTTTTTTAAATAATAATCACAAACTTAAATGAAAACATCTTAATGTATTAACAGTTAATATTATTAATGTATGCCGTTAGTATAATAAAATAATATGTAATAATTATAGAAGACAATTTTCTTTTTGTGACTATTGACTTTGTGGCTATTTTCACATAAAAAAATTGAAGTAATTAAAAAAATCATATATAAAAACAATACAATTTTTAAACTATGAAACAAGATAAGAGTTTAGTAACTTACCCATTTACCCCGAGTTTGGGGAAATTACTATTATACTTGCAACATTTATTCGTACGGTTGTGTGTGTAATGAACTAATGACAAGCTGCTGACGCACACGACGGAGTATTTTGTGCCTCAATATTTTGACGAACTTTGTTTGACACTATCGTTCTAGGCGTTATTATTCTAAGTGTCGTACATAATATCTATGTTCGACTTTAATTAGTATTATTTATTTTATCTTAATAAACGAGCATTTCGTTAGCGTTTTTTATTTTCTATATTGTTTAGGTTTTCAAAAGCTTTAAAAAGCTTGTAACGGATATAAGCTGTGTAATGTATAAATGTGTTCGGTGTATGCTTTTTCATCATCATCATCATCATCATCAGCCTATACTAGTCCACTGCTGGACATAGGCTTCTCCAAGTGCACGCCACCGAGCACGATCCGCGGCTTATAAATATGCTTTTCATTGTTACATAAATATTAAAGATTAGAGCTTATTTGTTAGATAGGTAACTTTCACATATTAAACGGTAGTACGAAACAATAAAAAAACTTCTAAACAGGACATAGAGGCAAAAGAACTGAAGTCAAAGTCAAAGTCCAAAAAAAACTTAAGAATACGTACTTTTGAACCGTCCATAGTATCAGGATTGGTGGTATCAGGTATTGGCAGCATGATGTCTATGAGCTGCGGTAGCCACTTTACATCATCCGTATGCTCGTCTGCCAGATCAGTATCATTAAAAAACCTATTTATTGATTCTTTTGGAAGGTGATTAGGTTAGGCTAACAGTGTTGCTGGACGTTGGACGTTGTGGGACGCTAGGAACTTAAAGGGTTCCTCAAAACATCCTAGGGTTTCAAGAGAGGATGGCATCACGCAAGCGTTTCCCTGTCTTTCACTAGATTCTCAGAGGCGTTCGGATCAAATCAAAAAAAATCTCTATAGTATGCATTATATGTACATAAGAGCGCGTTGCTTTCGTTTTCGAACAGTGCAATATCACAATATAAGGAGACTGTAGTAGGCAAGCTTCATGCTAACGCTCACGAGCAACACACACATCGACAACCTCTCACAGGCACGCAATCTCGCAACAGCAGCTTACTTTCCATCAAGTGACCCACCTGCTCGTTTGCCTCCATTTAATATTTGAAAAAAAGGTGACACACTGAAAATATGCACCAACTTTCGGCGAATAGTTTAAGACTACTATAATATGACTCACGAGTCTGAAATGTTGATATAGGTAAATTCATGTCTTTATCTTGAATTTGCTTGCTCAATTATACGATTGTATAATTTTGACTCGATCATAATTATTTTCGAAAACACCACAAAAAACACTATTGTTCAAATTACAACAGAATTACTTAATTGATATGCTTGGAAACCAGTTAAATATATATTGATAACATCAATATTCGTAGCTGCATATTTTAATAACTAAAACCAATAATTTAAAAAAAAATTTTTTTTTTTGCCGTCTCTATTGTTGCAGGCGCTACGTATTTTCGACCTTATGACAGCGCCAGTAAGGATCACCCTTTTTTAATGTTCACAAAGAGAGGTGTCGTCTTAAGCTTACCTTCTGGCTCCTCGTTATTTTGTGGTAATGTCCACAGAGCTCGTGTGCTCGCGATTCGCGCTGGTGCGAGCGCGTGCGCCGCGTTTCTTGCCGCGTTTCATTGTGCCATTTTGCATGCTGCCTATCACAGTGTAGGGAGGGCAGTTACTTTATTGTTGATTACTTTGTAAGTTTTGTTCCGTTTGCATAGTGTAGTAATTTACACTTTAATTCGAGCAATATATGTATAATAATAATAATAGTACCGATTGTTGTTACGGCCAACGGCCTGATGGCCAAGAGCCTCGATCAACATCTAATGAGGCTCTTGTTAGGCAGCTGGATCAAGGGCCTGATTCAGAAGGCAGTTCTCCTCGATACGGCACGCATTGTGAGGAGGTTCCTGTCTCTGGAGCCCTAACCACCGGTAGCTTGGACCCTGGTCCCGATGCTGGCCGATCCCTATTTTTTCTAGTTTTAAGAAAGAAAATAAATAAAGGAGATAATAATAATAACGTATCTTTCTCCTCACAGTTACAAACAGTTTAATAGGTACAATGAAAAAGAAAAACAAATATCTTAGTATGTGTCTGAGGAGCTGGTGTTTGAAATGGGTTCAACCTGTTTCACAAATCACCAGGTCCCTACCCCACGACAATAATCCTGAGTATAAAAGAAATAAAGTAACAATTTACCCACTAATTAGATGTTTGTTACTCTGTTAGAATGGTGAGGAAGTAGAACTATCATGGGTGTATGTATAGTTTTTGTGTGTGTGTGTCCAGGTGTGTGTGTGTATGTATGTGATTTCCACCCAGCAGTGGAACGTCAGATAGGCTGACGATTATTATTATTATTTGAGGAAATAAACTCTAGCAGCTCAATAGACTAATAAGTGTGCGTCATGTGATTTAGATCCAGCCTGTTCCAACGTCATCTCTTAAAGCCGTTAAAACATTTATCTAATATCACCAAGTATTATTATAGTCCACACAGATTATATTCCTTGAAAATTACAAATCTAAACTAATATTATAAAGGGAAAACCTTTGCAACGAATAAACTCAAAAACTACTGGACCGATTTCAAAAATTCTTTCACCATTAGAATGCTACATTAGCGCTAAGTAACATAGGCTATATTAAAAAAAATGTCCACCCGTGCGAAGCAGGACTTACAAAACTAATTACTAAATAATTACTTACTACGTATATTTTTGAGTTTTGATCCTCTCTGTTGCATATTATGTAAATTATTTTCCTGTGGCCGTCTTAGGCAAAGGCATCTATCAACGGTGTGCGTAGTTAGAGTCAGCTCGTTACTCTTCACGCCGACATTAGCCCCAAGTAAGTAGGTGCGTTATTATGTGACAACTCGTTCGTTTGTTTATTTGCGAGTTGTCCGCTTTTTGCGTGTATTAGTTACAGTCAATTTGTTGGCTGGAATGCTGTATTGTTTAGATGCCTTTGTTTCACCTTGTAGAGGCCGTACATACCGGCGTATTAATCATCTTTGGTATTATCTATATCTACCTAAGTATAAATAATATATTTATAATAACTTTGAGCGGTAATCTTTATTATTGCATTTTTGGTTTATTAGTAAGATTTTAAGCATGAAACTGAATTTGTTTGTAGAGCCTTTATCATTAGGTACTTGATTAGTAAACAATTAGGTACGATCTTAAGTTTTGAAAGGACATTCTTCAATCATTTTCACTGTGATAAGTGCGTGTTAAAGGAAAAGTAAAGCTTTGGTAAGATGACCGATGAACTACTGTTAAACAGTCAAAAAAGATATTATGAATGTAACATTATGGCCAAATAGACTTAAATAGTAGAAATCTTATATTTTACTCACACTAGACGTAAGGTCGATGGCGCAGTGGTTAACGCGCCCGGTCTGCGAGTGCTGAGGTTTAGCAACTTTCGCAAAGGCCGGTCATCGGATGGGTGACCAAAAATTTATCATCTCGAGCTCCTCCATGCTTCGGAAGGCACGCAAAGCCGTTGGTCCCGGCTGCATTAGCAGTCGTTAACAACCACCAATCCGCACTGAGCCCGCGTGGTAGTTTGTGGCCCGTTCTCCCTATCCATCCATAGGGAAGGCTCGTGCCCCAGCAGTGGGGACATAAAAAATGAGCTGGTGATGGTGATGGTGAGACGTAAGGTCTAGTTTGAATATACTTACCTAATATTTTGACAAAGCTTCGTAGCATTAAAACTAGGCACGGTATTTCTCGATATCTTTGAAATGAAATCTATAAGCAACAGCAGACTTATTTGGTGGTGTGGTTGTCATTGCCGTGAAAGTTTGCGATACCAGATGTATTATTCACGAGTTGCTGACCCTACGAAAACCTTATCACGCATTTTTAGACTCCCCAATAAAATACCAATTTGTAATGTCAGTATCAGGAAAGAAGCGACAAGACATGGTTACCTGAACCGAAGAAGTATAAATAAATATGGCCCCCGCGCACGCACGGGCCGCAATCAGCGCGGTCACGATCCGCGGTCACGCCGCGCTCCGCTCCCACTGCGGAGCGTGCATCCAGCCAGTGTGCAGTGTCTCTGCACTAATGACGTTCTTATATAGTCTGTGGGTCGTTTCGAAATTAGAACGATATAAAACTTTTTTTTTATTTTAAGAAAGGCAAAGGTACTTTTCTTGCATACAGCCAATGTTAACTTAAATTAATTTGACTGAGATTTTTTTAATTTTGTTATTCGAATTCCAAATGAAATTGAATATAAATGAGCTGTCTGATACACAGGTCTGATTATAGCCAAATTTTGATTAACTGGGAGTTTGGTCAAGTAATTTAGCTCGTCTAAGTACCTATATTTTAATCTAAAAAATCTAACCAACTTTTGTTTTTTATCAAACAAACGCCATGTCAATCAATATAAACTGCAGTATTCATCTTATTGTCATTTAAACACATCTTGTCGTTCAAAAGAACATTTAACACCAAACGCACTTTAATTTGATTTCACGGATTTACGTTGATAAACTGACTATAGCTATACAACTACTGCGCACGCGCGTTCTTCATTCGCAAGAAATCTGCGCAATCACGATTTGCGGTCACGCCGGTTGAGCGCTCCCACAAGAGTGGCCAATATGTTCGCCGCCCGAAGCCATAAGGAATCCATCTTTATTTACAAAATAAGTAAAGTCCAGTTACAAAATGTCTTTAACAACATGTGAAACCGATTTACCTATTGATATTTTGAAATGAAGTTTATTTTCTTATTTTTTATTAAGTATGCGATCTTTTCTGCCAATCCACACTTTCACCGTTCGTCTATGAAGACGACTGCTATAAAAGTTGAAAATGTCTATAAGGTATAATATTATAATTTATTCTTCAAGGGACAATAAGGGAATGGGTTTTGGGCAAGAATAACAAAACTAATAACAAATAAGCCAATATAGTATATATAAAATAAAAGCTGAGGCTTTATGTCCAACATATTTTATCTTGCACCAAAGTAATTCTCGGCTTACTCCATCTCTCATCATTGATATAAATTATGACTAGTTGTCACCAATTACGACTAAGTTTCATGTAAGTAAATTTTTGTGACATTTGCCTCAAAGGGAACCTCCCTTCACAGTCAGATCATAGTTATATATTATGAGTAAATATTAGATATTTACTTTGTGGTTATAGTACAAAACGGGTCCACTCCTAGGACTATTCCAGGTCAGTGCCTGTCACCTAAAACTAGCTAAATGATGACGATGTGAATGTAGGTATGAATACATTAATGATACGAAACGGTGGAATTCGAAAGAGTTTATATTGTATCTAACAGGCTAAAAAATTTCTATACTTCACAGTATAAAGTATAAGTAAAAAAAAGTGTTAGCAAGTATTATTGTGAAGTTTTTGACAGATGCTAGCAAGATTACTTGCTAGCATCTGTCAAAAACTTCACAATAAAATGTGCATAAAAATAAACGCAAGAGTACCAATGAGTGTCAGTCAATCAGTGGCGTTTGCGTTGACTTTAGAGAACAATGGGTAAACGCTATTAATCTTAAACAATGTCGTTCTAAAAGCGACACACATATTTCAGCTAAACTAAATATCAGTAAATTGTCATTATTCGTATCGTTACATTCTACATTTTGTTCATGACATGACGACACAAATGGCCTGTTCAAAGTTGTTTATAGTTCAAAACGCCGCTGTAAATAATGTTAAGTGCACATAACGGTCTGTACACTTATCTACGACAGTAATTTCAGACAAATGAATTATAATGAAACAACTTTTACGGATCTACTCGCGTTTATTTGACTTTACACATTATTTAATGTTTATCCTGACGTTTCGTTATATACAAGCTACTAACTAATTATGAGATGACCAACACCTCAGTCTCCCTGTGACCACGGACCCTGCGAAGGATTCGACCATGGGCGGCGGTGACCGCTCCCCATCAGGCGGCCTGCCTGCTCGTTTCCATACAGTAAATATATTTAAAAAAAATCTCGAGCTCCTCCTTGTTTCAGCATTGTAAGCATGTAAAGCCGCTGGTTCCGGGTGCATTATCAGTCGTTAACAACCACCTATCCACACTGACCCGCGTTGTGGTTTATGACCCGTTCTCTCGTGGTGTTTCCATTAATTGGATGCATTTACATGCATTGGAAAGGCGTGCCCCAGGAGTGGGGACAAAAAGTGAGCTGGTGATGATAGTCGCAAGATCGCGGTCGTAAAACCCGCATTAGGCCAGCGTGATGGGTTTTGGTTTAATCACCCCCAGTCCTATTGTTTACGTTGGAACTTTACAAGTTTTACGTTTTTGTTTTTTTTTTATACGTAGCACGTCAATTGACTCCATTTCACCTGATGTTAAGTGAATATGGAATCCAGATGTGACGACAACTGGTGCAGCGTGAAAATAACGCAGCATCAGTTACCCTCACTCTGCCGGCCCACAAGGTGCCTCTTCACGCTTGGTTTGAAGGACCCCTTATCATTGGAAGGAGGGAAAACGTGTGCTGGCAAACTATTCCATGTTTTGGAGGTGCGACAATTCGACAAACTATTCCATGTTTTGGTTTTAAAGTTCCGTGACGCTGGGAATGCCAAAATTTCAAGGCTACAAATTAACTCTTATATGCACTATGCTCGGTTCGTAAGTCTACTCTGGGCTCCCGACCTTGTGCAGAGAAGAAACGGCAAGAAACTGAGCAAGAGCATTTCTTTTCTCCTTTACAGCGTCATAATATTAGAAAATGGCCTACCATAGATATCCTACACCGTATACCGGATACTACCGGATAATATCCTATGCCGTCTGAGGAAAAAATTACCTTTTCTAATGCATCAAACTTAACTAGATCTTCGATTAAGGTCAATAACCTCTCTTAGGCAGAGCCAAGTGTTTAAGAAAACAACTGACGTACGACAGCCATTACACACAGTTCACTCATTAAGCATACTATTTCAATAACATTCCACACACACATAAATACACTTAAAGGCAGTAAAAATTGTATATTATAGAATCTGAGGTCAGATCATCGCACCCGACAGACATAAAGCTTCTTTAACCACCCACTAACAAAGGGAAAGCAATAAATAACAGTTACAACACTCGAAAAGGCAATATGTCAGCGTCTGTGGCCGCCATTAAGGACGTCATATTTGATCTAGCACAATGGATGCGCGTACGCACCGCTCGCACGTATTAGGCGCCCATCTATCCGATAGCTGTGAAAAATTGGTGGTAAATTGTTTTTTTATGCGGCAAAGTTGAATTCTTTGACCCGGCAACTAGTTGGTAACCAAACTAATTATGTACTTGAATTTTCTAATGTAATTTCTTGTCTTATTTTATATATATTGGGATGTTTTCTGATAACCTAACCCTTCACTCTTTTTCACCAATAAAAACGGTTGACATAAGCTTAGCATTGGTTTTAAAGTTGGATACCTACTTATAGGTTATCCTTCAAGAGATAATTAGATACTGGGCCCAAAGCTCAGCCTATAAAAGCTAACAAGAAATAAAATATTTTTAAGTATAAAATTCTAGCTGACCCGACAGACTTCATCCTGTCCACAAAACGTTTTCATTCAGAAAAACGTATACATACAAAATCTCACATGCGAGTTCCTATCGTGTGTAGATAGGTAGTCAGGGTTTTGAATAACGTTAATAGCGTAACGTTATGCTTGATAACGTTACCTGCATTACCTTTACCAGTTTAACTTTATAGAAATAACGTTACTTTACGATCCCTATTGTTTAAATTTGGAAATGTAACGTAACGTAACAACGATTCAACCCTAGGATAATACGCGAGGCTATTGAAATTAAAAAACATCCTAATTTTAATAGAGAAGATGGTTGGAATCTACCACCAGCCTGGGATCCCATCATACACAATATTAAATCCCAGCACCAACACCATACTGCCAAACCAAAAGATACTGTAAGCTCTTTCTGCGTAAAACGGAACGCAAATGATTAAATTTAAATGAGGGTATACAAGCTACTAACTAATTATGAGGCGACCAACACCTCAGTCTCCCTGTGACCACGAACCCTGCAAAGGGTTCGAAACGTCAGGATAAACATGAAAAAGTGATGTGTAAAATAAACGCCAGTAGATCCGTAAAAGTTGCTTCATTTAAATATAACGTTATCAAGCGCTGGTAGTTGCCGCCATTAGGCAGGTGTCCTACCGCCGGCGATGAGCGAGTAGCGAGTAGAGCTAGAAACTAAGCGAGTTGGCGGGCAACGACAAGCGAGTTGTAGTCCCGATAGTTTTGTCGCTGGGCTATAAGCGAGTGTTCTTGTGCTATGGGCGATTACTCGCACTACTCGCTCGCTATTATAACATACATCATCGTCGTCGTCTGAACTAGACAACAATGATAGGTCAAATAATTGTTCTAAATTTATTATATATGTTAGCTATCCCTAGCACTCAGATCCGCACTCTAGGTAGAAATGACCACTGGTTGGTCGCTCGGCGAGTGACCTGACCACCAAGCGCGTATCGCTAAGCTTATAGCTTTTATCGCACAGCGGCAAACTAGTAAAGCGAGTACTCGCCGGCAGTGTGAACAGTCAGCGATCAATTATTATATGCATCTCATTTATTGACACAGGATCTATATCTGTTGTACGTTTCTTGAGCGAGAAAATAATCGATAGTTCGTCGCTTACTCGCCAGCGGTGGGACAGCTGCCTTAAGGACGTCATATTTGATCTAGCACAATGGATGCGCGTAAGCATCGCTCGCACATATTAGGCGCCCATCTACACGATAGCTGTGAAAAATTGGTGGTAAATGGATTTTTTATGCGGCAACATTGAATTCTTTGACCCGGGGCGTCGATTTTTATCTAGTAAGCTACGATACTACTGCTAAGGGTTACAATTGAATCAGTTATGGTATTATATAGAAAATATAAACAGGAAAACTTTAACTTTTTAATCTATGGTGTATAGATTAGAGTATTTTTTTAAAGTTTTAATATTTTTGAGAAAAAACATATGAAAGACAACGGAAAAAGTCTGTCTACGTCTAATGATAATCTTATTTGGAAGATCCTGACAACTTTTGGGTAGAAAAGATAGATTTTCAATAAGAAGGGAATTTGTCGTAGGTATTAATATGTCATCAAGTAGCATTATAATTAATTAAGCTTGCAAACCTATATTAAAAATAATAATTTTTCATGTCTACTTATTGCAGGTACTAGTAGAAGTAGTAAGTAATAGTATTATATTCTCTTATAATAGCTTTATATAGAAACATTTTCAAATATTGCATATAGTGATATTAACATACACGAAAAAAAATTGATAAAAAAAGAACAATATATTTTGCACACAAACTTTACAATGAACTCTACATAAAGCTACCGCACACGACTCCCGATTTGTTGACGCACACCAGTCAGCTACGAAGAGCAATTTCGTTTCACAATAAGCATGTAGGTAACTTCAAAAAGAGGTTGTAATAAAAAAAAAAGATAGCAACAGAACTCATTAGTCATCACGCACCGCCGCCGCCGTCGCCGAGGCGCCGCGAATCAAGACCGTACGAAAACTCAACTCATGCTATCGTAAGCTTTTTAATTGTACACACGCCTGACTACCACAAACTGTCAAACTTCCCCAATAGATTTTGAACTTTACGTCTACGGTATATGGTTGAATATTTATTGAAGAAATTTGACAGATTTGAGTAGTAGGTACGCTGTGCAGGCGTCTGTACTCTCCAACTACCCTCCCACCGCTACCTGGGGAAGTCACGACTGCTTTGTCGCAACCACGCGTTAGGTCAACCATTTCACTAAGACCTCCTCAACCCCTTAACTCGCATATACAGTATTGAAGTTAAGCTCAAATCGGAGGTCTTTCGAACTGGCTGCGACCGGATTTTCGGTAGATCTACCTATTTGTGGATAGGCGTGTGCATCTGCGTTTGGCAGGGTTATTTCGACGTTAATAAGATTGAGGGTTGTATTGTAATTTGTGTTACGTGTGTGTTGTTGATGGAAATGTTGTCATTGACATGTAAGAACCTGGTTTGTAGATTGTATGTATTATAATCTGTAATAGTAGAGATTGAGGTTTAGTTTTGCTTTTATCTGAAATACGAAGCAGAAGTAAGTACCTACCCACCTGGAGTTATTAAAAGCTGTCTAATTTTAAGCATGTGAGAAAAATGTAATCTCCTCTAAATGTTACGTCTAAATTATAGCGTGTGGTCAGATAAAAACATCAGATAACAATCTTTATCTATCATCTAATTACTCTACCGACTTTTGCTGTACTTACAATGGAAGCACAAGCTTTACAATTAAACATTTACACAGAGCGGAGATATCTCACAGAACTGACAAGTGTCTAACAGAAATGACATTTTTAAAAAGGCATTCGTCATTATAGTACGCTTTACATTATACCGATGTTTCGCACGCACGCTCCCTGCGCAACGTCGATAAAAGTGGGTGTGGCAGTCGTCTACGGGCGGACCAATCAGAACGCCGCGTTTGATGCGTGCGTGCGGCCCGGTGTCTCACGTGTGCGGTGGAGCCGCGAGCGCGAGTGAGACACCACAGAGTATATAAACGCAACGCAAAGTATACGCTACCGGCACCACAAAAGAGTTCCCATATCTTTTATATGCTCTTAGATCCTTATCTCGCCGATTCTTATTTTAAATTCGAGATGGTGGTCCGGAATTAACGGTCTACACCATAAACACGCTATAACAAACCTTAATGCGGCCATAATACGAAATAATCTGTGATTTTTATAGCGCTAATAGGTTGTTATAGATTCGGAGATAGCGAACTAATTTTCGGGTGAAAAATTTATTCATGACCAAAGACGTTGATTGAATTGTTAATAGCTCGTAATTGTTGATTATCACGATTTTAGACGTTCTGTGTTGTACGTTTAATAATAACGTAGTTACGGAGATATTCTTTTATCTTGCAAAGTAACGTAATAATTAGCATCATAATTAAATTTATGACTATAGTAAGACATTTTTAAATGTAATAAAACGTTTTGATGATGTATCAAGCTTCAAAATATGAATACTATTTGTAATATATCTGTTTAAGAGAATAAAGGTATAAAAGTACATACCATAAAGCATAAAGGTACTAACTACCTAGAAATATTAACAATAATTTTAAACTAAATATTTTTATTCGCTTCCTTCGTTTCGCTTTTTATATTTTAACTAGACTATTTTTAGTAACTAAAACATTTGTTTCGTTCCATTGACATAAGTCAAATATATTAGTAAAGAGGTACATGTCTTAAAAGGCTTGTCAAATTAATTATGTTGTTTACAATAATATTCTAATAATTATTCAAGTCACGTGATTTCGATCGAACGATAAACATTAGGTACCTAAATGGTTAACCTTTTGAAATTCTTCAAATAAAGAAGCCGCAAAAATTGAATTCATTAAACACATCAAAGGCATGTATACCACGTTTGAGTTATATTACGATAAAAGTCGTTTTCCCGCTGAATTCGATTAGGTTCCCGTGCGACAAAAGAGGTCGTTTACTCGGGGGGCGGTTTTAAAATTGAATTTGGAAGGGCGTTGCTAGTTGACTGAGATCTGCTCTATGATGACAGCGGTGTTTTATATAGAAAAATAAGGGTGACAGCAATTCCAAATTTAAAAGCATTTAATTTAAACATCAATTTTCATAGATAGGGAAACGAGACAGTAGGTATACCGTTAAAACGTAATTCTGAGACCATTTTATAATCTTACAATTCCAACCTCTTTTCATTATACTCGATAAAGTATTTGATAGTGCATTCCAGAAAAAAATATTCTCTATACACTATCAAATTATTTAAAGTGTAATTAACATTTTGTAAGGAATGAACTGTTAACTGTTAATTTAACATTGTCTTTAACATGTTATCACATTCAAGGTAGGTATACAAGGGACGCATAGAATGTTAAGTTCACCAATTTTACAAGCTACATAAAGATCTCCCTCTCTCTCTATTCAATGTTACACTTGATGTAAAAGTAATAATTTTGTGAAATACACTTAAAACCTACAAGAAAAATTAAAAAGTTAGTCAGGCATACGCATTAAATTCATAATGCCTCTAAAATTATCGAAAGTGTGGAGTGTTTGCCAAGTTGTTGTAACCGAGAGGGTCTCGAGTCCCGGACATTTAGCTCAAGTGTTTCGTTTGTACTTACACCGATCGCTCAAGGGCTGGTCGAGGCGGGTGATAGTGTTAGTGTATGGGAATATTTTATGGAGAATTTTGAGAGTAGGGCGTCTATAGAATCGTGTTGATCGTAAAAGGCCAAATAACGTCGAAAAACAATAGACGACTATGTTAAATAGACGCGAGTAGAGAAAAAAACTGTTTTCTTACAGTGCGTAGTGTTCTTAAATATGTATAATATTGGGTGTCTATTGCGAGTTTCATTCGTCATTCGATAACGTTAACATAGACAAGAATTTGTATGGCAAAATTTTATCTCTTCTAGAATGTCGCCAAGGAGGCGCTGCTTCAATGCCATACTTATTTTCGTAAACGTAAACGTAATCGAATGAATACGGATAGTAAACAAAACTCACACTAGGCACCCAGATGTGTAATATCTTTCCATTAAGTTGCGGCTTTGTGTGTTGTCCTAAAAACTTAAATTATACCACAGATCTAGAGTAATCTCGAATCTCTGCAATTGCATAGAGATGTTGCGTCACTCAGCGTGTTTTACCGCTTATACCACGGCCAGTGCTCTGAAGAGCTCTTTGACCTTATCCCACCTTCTCCCTTCCTTCATAGGAGTACACGTGCTGCTCTTCGGAGTCACCGCTTCGTTGTCTCAAATATCCCATCGCGCACAAAGAAATTTGGTGACTCGTTTCTTTGTCGCACCTCCAAAATGTGGAATAATCTACCAGCATATGTTTTCCCTCTTTCCTATGATATGGGGTCCTTCAAAAGAGGCGTGAAGAAGCACCTTATGGGCCGGCAGAGTGAGGTTAACTGATGCTACGTTTGTTTTCACGCTGCACCAGTTATCTTCGCGTCTGGACTCCATTTCCACTTAACATCAGGTGGGATGGTATCATTTGCCGAGCTATCAATAAAATAAAATAAAAATTTGTAGTTGTGAACTTGTGTAGATGTTACATAAATAGTTTCTTTGTAAGGTATACTTTTTTGCCACGATGACCTGCGGCCTGCTATCCTGGTTTCAATTTTTGAAATATGTTTTGAATTTCTCGAAGGTTTTGTTAATTGTTAGCTTCACTGTAACGTTGAACCTACACGACACCCCCTTCGTGTATTGTTATCCTCATTACTGAGGGTTGTGACCTCCTTTACCATGTATGTGACGCTTAATGATAGAGCGCCATCTCGACCGGTTGCCGGCGACGTGCAGAGCATCATGCACAGAGGTGTCCAATGCGGTACGGATTTGATCAGACCAACGCATCGGGCTGCGACCACGAGCTCTTCTTCCTTCTATTTTGCCGGTGACAATTAATTTCCTTGAACCTACACGACACATTAAACTATCAAATCATACCTAAGACTTACCCCGTATAATTATCTAATTATAAAGAAAAAATATTACCCTTACCCTTGGCACACATTCTCCCCGCGACCTCCCTGCGTGACTTGCGCTAAAGTTGCCAGTCAGTCCCAGCAGTGGCCAACGATTAATATAAGTCAAGCTGCTGCAATCCACCTTTATTTGGGGTAATTATTTAATGCTATTCCGATAGTGGGGAAACTATTTTTTTTTCTTTTATACGGCAACAAATAATTGAGAAAATTCGTTGTCATAGGATTTTTTTGTAGGTAATTTAAAATAGTGAGCAAAAGACATGACTTCTTTAATAAATTAAAAAACATCTTTTTTGGTAACTTATCAAACTTATTGATAGCTAAGTAAAACTAACTGTAATATAAATAACTCTAAATTTGTAAAGGACTGGTGCCTATAATAGTTTTTTTTTATATAAATCAGGCATGTCGTGATGCACTGTCGAGAGTCTTAGTAAATAAAGCTATCAAGGTTTCTTTTAAGCCCGAAAATCGTTCGCCATCTAACTAAAACTCAATTTACCAATTTCTAAGTTTACCAAAAACATCCAGTAACAATTACAATAAACGATATGAAGTAACGAAAGAAGGTAAATACATAACTATTCACTGGTAATCTATACTAATATTATAAAGAGGAAAGCTTTGTATTTTTGTATGTATGTATGTTTGCAACGAATAAACTCAAAAACTACTGGACCGATTTAAAAAATCTTTCACCATTAGAATGCTACATTAGCGCTGAATAACATAGGCTATATTATAAAAATAAAAAAAAAGAAATGCTGTACGAAGTCCGCCGGTTCAGCTAGTCTTAAATAAATGTTCAATGATCTGAATCGAAGTGTCTGTGGGAGAGAAAGAAATATCTCTCTTCGTTAGTCACTACATTATATAGTCCTACGGCACCGTACTGAAACACCATCATCAGCTCATTTTTTTGTCCCCACTGCTGGGGTACGAGCCTTCTCTATAGATGAATAGAGAGAACAGGCCATAAACCACCACGCATGCCCAGTGCGGATTGGTAACGACTGTTAATACAGCCGAGACCAACGGCTTAACGTGCCTTTCGAAGCACAGAAGACCTCGAGAGAAAAATTTTTTTGTCACCCATCCGATGACCGGCCTTTGCGAAAGTTGCTTAACCTCAACACTCACATTAACCACTATTGACCTAGTTCTTGGTTTAATTTCAAGATGTCGAAAAGTGTGTAAAAATGCTTTGTTAATTATTAGCTTCACAGTAACGTCGAACTTACTACACGACACGTAGGTACCTAAGAAATCAATTAATATCGATCATTTTTGTATTTTGTATCGAGCTCCTCGTTCGTAATGAAACATACATCTAAGATATCAAAGAAGGATCGCCATTCATAAACAACAGCAAAAAATACTTTCTACATCACTTTTTAATTACTCACATGCATTCGGCTACATTTATATGTGCAATCCTTCCCAAGACGCCGCCGCAGGCCGACTCTATATACTTGAACATCTCAATCACTCTACAAAGAGATACTCGTGTTTATGATAGTCGTTTGTTTCGACAACCTACCGACCGACGTATCCACTAATACCACCTTAGGCTCTACAATGTCTTAACGAAGAAGGTAGAAGATAGAGCATTAAAAACTTCGCATATCAAAGTTGAAATGTATCTTATTTCACATCTTATGCCACTGTACCATGTCCTATAATTATATTTGAATGTAGTAATACTTTTCATGAGATTTTTAAAAATAAATGTTGACATGATAAAAATATAAGTATGTTTTTATGTACATGTCAACGGTAAATTATTTAATTCCTTTTTATATCGGTAATTATATTTAAGGGTAAGCACAGTGCCTTGATCTCACCTGATGTTAAGTGATGATAAGGCCAATGATGGAAGCGCACTTCACCCGGGATCCTCAACTAGTGAGGCACAGGCTATCTTATCTCTAGCTGCCGGAACACAATAATGCTACAAACATTGATGTTATGGCAACATTTAGATAAGATGGTGGTAGCTAGCCAAGCGGGCAAACAAACCCTTACCACCAACCAAACCGAGTACACAAACATGTACCCCCCACTCAAAATCGAACCCGGGACCTCTGCGTGGTAAAAATCGGTGGTCTTAACCACTAGACCACAGAGGCGGTTAATTCCTTTTGATATAATATGGACTAATTATGTTATAATTAATAAATAAAATTAAATATTTATTACATTTTACATTACAAAGCTTTTGTAAATCTATTTACTATTAAAAGATTATAAATTCTTAAAAGCAACTATCTCCCTTAAACTTCACCCTAACAATTTCCCATACTTTTTTGCTGAACAAACTCAAAATTATTAACAGTCGGTACTAATGCATAATAGAGTAACTCGCATTGTCTTCATAATTTCCCATCAGCGGTATCAATGCAAGCACGAGGCGAGATCCGGAGTGTTCGAGGGCCCTCGCCGGTCACTTCGATCGTACAAATATTTTATAACTACACCCTATGTTTGCGGAGCGTAAACGGTTTTTAAGCCCCTACCATTTGTCACCGTTTGCTTTGTTTTAAAGTGGGCGAGACGGCGGCGGCGAGGAGAAATGGTGATGCTCAATTATTGTTTCAATTTGAATTGTGAAAATCTCAACGCATATCGCTTAAGACCGGCCGTAGTTTGGATGTTTTCGTATGAATTTGACTCGTACGAATACGTACAACACATCCTGATCCTCCGACGTCTATGATGGAAGGGGTTCCGAAAATAGGAATACGTTTCCAATAATATGGACCAATGCATTATTATCTGAACTCAACATCTGAGGTTCTTGAATGCAATGAAACGATACTTATCCTTTTTCGTGCGACCGTGACTATGGACAGAGTTGTACCTTGGCGAGGTAGCAAAGTAGTCGGAAGATGGATCGGAAGTGCGGTTAGCCTAAGTTCTAACACCGCGGTAGTAAAAAAAATATAATTTTGAGCAAGGCATGTCATTTGATAGAAAATTGAAAATGCACCATAATGACCAACCAAAAACGTTGTAAAGAGCCAATAGCGACGAATTTATTTCGTCAACAAAAAAAGCGTGTATTAGTATACATTCTGGCGCTAACGGTTCTTTTTGTTTTCTCAAATGTTGATAAGGCGTTCGGTACACAATGAGATGGAACTATTTCTGTTGTCTGTAGTAGAGAAGAACGTAGAAATGCAATTTGCCACCGTTTGCGTTGCTCAAAGACAGCGCAGCGATATTGTACCTACATTTTCAGTGTTGCCATGAGAGAAAAGAAAAGAAATACAGCAAACGCTGTTGACTCGGCATTCGTACACAATGAGAAGAAACTGTTGCAGATGTCTTTGAAAGAAAATAGGAATACGATAGCAGTATAAAATCTATGCAATTTGCAACCGTCTGCGTTTGCTGTAATAAAAAATGGTGCAGCGAAATGTTGAACTTTTCAAGTGTTGCCATCGACGATAAGGAAAGTCGAAATATGAATACAAGTAGAGGCTAGGCGTTTGTTTTTAAATAAAATATACTAGGCGTTTATTTATCAAAAGGGAAAATGTGGAAGGCTTTTCATCTGTTTTAAGTACATTTTATTAAGTGTTTTTTTTTTCTTTTCTAAAAGTCACATACCATACAGTGTAAATGAATATAATGACTTTATAACAAATGCTTACTTCGTAACATGTTATGTGAAATGTCTTGTCTTCGCATACATAACTATGGGTCTAAGTTCTTGCATGTAAATTCAAACTCAGTCACCATGTACTGATGGTGAGTGAACGATAAAATAATTGGAAATTCTGTTTCTTAGTACCTAATCGGAAAAAGTGTTTATCTTTTTACACGACAGCTCTTCTTACCCGGGTTAGGTGCTTTACCAATGAAACCATAGTTTTCTCAAAATTCAAAAATCAAAAATCAAAATTCACAATTTAAAATCATTTATTCAGTTTAGGCTGCAAGCTCTTGTGAATGTCACTATGCCATCGGTTCGTAAGTCTACTCTGAGCGGGAGACCTTGTACTGAGAAGAACCGGCAAGAAACCAAGTGTCCAGCTCTTTTCTCCCTTACAGCGTCAAAAAAATTGGAAAATGCCCCACCTTATCATAGCAGGACACTTTCCATTACAATAAACACAAAAAATATAGAAGACAACCACATGTAATTTTTTTTTTAATCTTTTATCCCTTTGATCATGGATTAATAATATATATTACGAGTATCGCAACTTATGAAGTTGTAATTATGTTGATCGACGCGCCGTCTAGGTTTAAGACCTATTTTTTACGCATTTCCGTGGTACGCATTACAGTATGGCGGTTGTTAGTCTTTATATATTACCTATAAGTCCATAGTTTAGGGATTAAGTTTGAACTTTTATATCTACAAAAACAACTCTTTATAACACAAACTTCGTTAGAGAACTCATAGTAGTCCCTCCCGGGTCCTCGCAGCGCTCCCTCCAGCGCAAGTAATTGTTTTTGCGGCTAATTTTTTCCTTTCCTCTCTCTTTGAGGGTCGTCTACGGAATTGCATTTTTATTTGGTTAAACCAACTGTGGGGTCTCGCGATTGCTTTTTGATAAGTCAATTTAAAGGGTTATTGGGACAAGTTTATTTTGTTACGTGCGCTGGTGCAGCTTCTATATTAGATACATGTCATTTGGAGTTCGTCATCTTCCAATGTGTAAGGAAATAATTAAAAATTTAAAAACAAATATTAAAAATATTTACAGATACAAATTGTAAGTCTCAATGAACTTTTTGGGTCATCTTAATATTTGTGGCACACTTTCAATTATTATTTTTTTTAAATAAGCTTCAATTAAAAAAATATACTTAAGAGACCAAAAGGTACACACAACTACTAATTTATAAATCTGATCACTTATGAATTTTTATTTTTATATGTGAGTAGGTAGATACACAAACTTTTATTGCAACACAAAAAAAAATAACAATTACAATAAAACTTACAATAAATATCACCACCAAAGTACCACTTTGGGAGTCTTGTCGGTATATATATATATATAGTGAAAGCCACCAACAACCACCGTAGGTCAACGGTAGTACAACCGACTCTGTCTACTATATTACTAATTTATATATTTACTATTTATGTAATTTAACATTTTACTAGCTTAAGTTCAAATGTAGTAAGGCAAAAACACAAATAACTACAACTAATATGAAAACTAGTTAAACATCATCATCAACATTAGCTCATTTTTATGTCCCCACTGCTGGGGCACGAGCCTTCCCTATGGATGGATAGGGAAAACGGGCTATAAACCACCACGCGGGCCCAGTGCGGATTGGTGGTTGTTAACGACTGCTAATGCAGCCGGGACCAACGGCTTAACGTGCCTTCCGAAGCACGGAAACATCATATTAAAAATTAAATGCGCTATCTTAGAAAAAAGTCAATTGAGAAATACAAAAGTCTAACCATCCCTTTCTTTCCAGCGGACTCCCTCCTCGGGTCCGGATCAGACGAGGAGGAGGAAGACGAATCGCGCGCGGCAAACAACTCGAGCAGTCCTGCCCACGCGCCGCACCCCGCCTTGCAATCGGAACTTTCACATAACGGCGACACGAAACCGCACGAGGACTCTGAAGACCAGGTGGGTACATCCAGCGGCTACTGCATGATCCTTGACTTTGCACGATCCACATAGCTATCCCCACTCTCGTCTCTAGCTGGGTTCAGACGAGGAGGAGGCAAACGAGTCCCGCGCATGCGCTGCACTCCGGTCTGCAATCGGAACTGTCACATCACGACCACACTATTGTGAGTCCTAGGGCTCCAAGGACCAGCCCCCCTCACCGCCTAACTCGATTGCTTTCGATTGCTTTGGCTACGTGTATAGTTAATGACGTCATCTTGTCATTTCGTACCGCTAATGAAAGCAATATCAAAAGCTATAGCCAAGTTGACGTCATAGCTAAATGACAAGATGACGTCTTAAACTATACACGTAGCCAAAGCAATCGAAAGCAATCGAGTTAGGCGGTCGGGGGGCAGATGGGTACATTCAACGGCAACTGCATGACTCTTGATTTCACGACCCACACAGCTATGCCCACTCTCGACTCTGGTCAGGTTCAGACGAGGAAGATGGAGACGACTCAAAATAAGGAGACTGAGGAGGTAAGCCTAGTACATACCGCTTAATACATGTAGCTGATGCGAGATTCCGTATCGTGAGAGGTGTGCGTTGCTAGAGTGCGTTTGTATGAAGCTAACTTTATACAGTCTCCTTACTTTGTGAAAACAAATACCGCACATGCGCCGCACCTCGCTCTGCAACTGGAACAGCCTCATAATGACTACACGAAACCGCACAAGGGCTCTGAGGACCAAGTACTTACATCCAGCGGCAATTGCATGACCCTTAACTTTTTTTATACTTAGCTCGGCCAATGACTCCGCTCCACATGATGTTAAGGGAAAACGGAGTCCAACGCAGCATCAGTCACCCTCGCATTGCTGGCCCACAAGGTACCTCTTCACGCCTCGTTTGAAGGACCCCATGACATAGGAAGGACGGAAAACGTATGCTGGTAGACTATTCCATCTTTTGGAAATGCGACATAGAAACGAGTTACCAAATTTCATTATGCGACCACACAAGGAACCCCACTGCATTTCGAGGTGTCAGATAACGTGCAAAGACTCCAAAGACCAGATTGAAGGAAGATAATTTGTTGTTAGTCTACAACTGAAGAGCGCCTGGCCTTTGTATCACCTGCTTGTAATAGAGCCAAGTAGACGCGCCCTTTACCCTGAACCCTCGACTATTGAGGAACTGGTTATCTTATATCAAACTATCGGAACACAACAATGTAGGTACCACCAAACTAAACGATGCCCGGTTATTATTACTGGACATATACCTCTTTTGATTGATGCCACTGAGCTCGATTTACCAGCTCTTCACTTAGCAGAAGGGCATCCTACACTATGTTCATTAATTTAGGTTGACTCTTTTATACCTCTTCTAAAAAGAACAAACGAAGATATAGCAATTCTCCTTGTTTCTGGCAATCAGTTTAAACACCATACTCCACAATCGCCAGCTAACGGCAACAAATCGTGATCACATGGTCGCATTCAGTTTTTTTTCTCCTCACAGGGCTCTTTGGACGGCGACCCAGAGACCAGAGACTCTCAAGCGGAGAACAAATCTCCTGACGACGGCAACGGCGGCTCCAAACGGAGAGGACCTAGAACCACGATCAAGGCGAAACAACTGGAGATTCTAAAGTCAGCGTTCTCGCAGACGCCGAAGCCGACGAGGCATATACGAGAGCAGCTGGCGAAGGAGACCGGTCTACCAATGAGGGTTATACAGGTTGGTGGAACTGGTTTTAACAGCTGGCTGACACTGGCCATTATTAATCGTGTATGAATCTCTACGATTCATGTTTTTTTTTCTATTCCACAAGGTTGTGCTTGGCTATCATATTAGTTGATGGTAAGTGTCGACAAAGCTGAATGTGGAACTACTGAGGAACTGATGATCTTATCTCTTAATTGGAAGACAATGATACTAACATTGTTGTTATGCCAGGTAGACTTAGAACAAGCCCTACCACCAACTAAACCGAGTACAGTAACATGTAAGTACTTCCACCGAAAATCTCGGGACTTCAGGATCTGAAACCGATGGTCACTGGTCAGCTTATTTCTATGTCATAATGCCGTTTTAAGCAACAATTTAAAAACAATCGTTTGGTTTAGTTATTCTATCAACGACACTAAACATTTAACAAAAAATACAGAAGCGTATTCTTCTGCTTAAATAACAGTTTTCCATTTAATTAGTAATGCCTATTGCCTTAACAAATTGTGATAACGATATAATTTATGAGTCATACTTTTTACAAAATCGATGCTAATTTGATTTAGTGATCGATTCAAATGATTAACCGATTGTCGTGGTAACCTACTTAGCAGCGGCCTAGATAAAGAAATCACGTACATCCTAGGTACATTAGACCGAAACAACAATTTTCTGTCTTTCAAAGTTACAAAATTAAACTGAAGAACATTTTATATTGTCTACGATTAAAACACGGGATGATGGCAAAAAACACAATATAGGTACACTTTCGTTTCGCAAACAGCTTTGTTGTCTTCTTATTTTATATCTGTGGAATCTAGACTAGATGGAAAGCGTGACAGCATGGCGGTGTTGCCAGTGTCGTTGCCCGCGAGTTCCTTACACATTGTAAAATAGTTTTTAGCAAGAAAATTGTAGCGTAAAACGATAAGAAAACTTTAGAAGTTGCCACGTGGCAAATGTATGAGTCATGTAGCACGTCGTTTTACCTATTGATAATGATTAATTGTTCACAATTTCATTTGAAATAAACATAATATGTAGGTACAAGTATTAAACAAATAAGAATTATTATAATAGTTTGTAAAAAGTTTATACTTATATTATTAGTTATGAATGAATAATTTTTTAAACGAAAATTAGTCACTCATCTTTAAAAAGCACTTTTTCTATCACTTTAAAATGGTTTTTAAACAAGATCGTACTCAATATCCAGGGAAAAAAATAGAATCGTTAAGTGGTTGATTATTGAGAGCCCACCATTATAAACCATAAATGGCGTAACGCTGAAATCGTTTACGAACAAAAATTATACGTGCGCGTTCACTGCCATGCTCATAATTTTACCATAAAATTGATTTGAACAAAACCTCTATTCATCACACGCATAACCTCGGTAACCGTTACAAATGGCGCACGCTCCATCATGGCGTTCGCAAATTGAATATTCGCGCGTTCGGGAACGGTGAGCGGTGCCAACCTGACAAATATGCTAATTAACGAAAGCTCTGCTCTGCACACTGGCTGGTTGTAGTCGGGAATTGGTTTCTTACTTTTTCTTCTACTTTCTAAACTTTGCCATACCTACTCTAATTTTGCTCGTTCTATTTTAGTTGAATAAAGAGTATGACTATCCATAAAAAGAGTATTATATGCATACTCTTTGGTACTGGTACGAAAAAAATATAATTTATTCTTTATTAAGAAAAACAGTATTACAGTAAGCCTCTTTAGATTGTAGTTTACTTTGGCTCGGTCAAATAGTGAAAAAGCTTGCACTACGCAAGTAGACTCATGGTTCTTGGCGGGAAAGTGAAGAGTCATGTCTGCGGTTTAGTTTTATTTTCGAAAATTTGTGTTATATCGAATATTAATGTGAAATAATGGTGGATTATTAACCGTTAAGTGTTCGTGAGTGTGCACGAGTGTTGGCAAATAAAACAAAACAGTGCAACGTCACTTTTCAAATTCTCTCAAGACGTCCGCCCGAGGACTTAGTAAAGCCCCACATCTTTACTGAGATACTCGAGGGGTTGGGGGTATATCATTTCTCACTTCTCATTTCTATTATCATTCATCATCATCATACAGAAAAGAAATATTGTTTATTTATGTATTACTAATAATAAAAAATACTTGAAATTGGCTAAATGCTAAACGCGAAGCCATTAATTAAGATTAAAAAAAAAAAAAAGTAGACTCATAATTCAATCAATAAATTGTGTAGTGAGTGTCGTATGTCATGTCATGTCAGACGCGTTTTCATGCAAATGCTCGTTAATGATTTATGTTTCATTTAATATGTATGTATTCGTAAGCACTGTTGATGTACTTTTAAAATAAACTAAGCACCAAAGCCATGTAATCGTAAGTAATATCAAAGAAGCGTTACCGAACGGATAGATGCTCTTGTTTAATGTAAGAAATGGTGGTTTAATCCCTATGGATTACATACTTGAACATACATACATGAACATACTTGAACTCCCTAAATCCCTATGGATTTAGGGAGTTCAAGTATGTACTCTACTGTAGCTATAGAGCTGCAGTAGAGCACATAATTGAACCCTCTTCTTACACATAATAAAAATCTTTAAAAAACACTTTAAGAAATCAAAAAAATATGCCGAAAATTTTTTTGACTTTTACGAGATTCTTTAACCATAGGCAACCGATGAGTTCCCGAAAATCTAACCCAATCTAACACATGGTATTACGCGATTCACCACACCACCACGCCTCAGCAACAGATGTCTGCACTGCCGTCCGTCTGTCGGTCACGCTTTTTGCGTTGCTTCCTCTTTGTTTCAGTTTTTGTTGTACCATGTTTCCGAACAAAAAGTTACCGCGTTTTTACCGCCACCTAGCGGAATATTTGTAAACGTTTCATCAGCCTGCCGCCGGGCCCGGTGAGGTAATGGATTAATTAAAAAATTTGACACTTTCCATAGAAAAAGTATCTACAACATAGCTTTAAATAGACTGTGGCGGTAGAAACAAAAACTTTATTCTAGCAAGTATTTCAATTAGCTGGCTGCTTGTTTATTTTTTAAATTACCTGCCATTACTTAACTTTGATTAAAAAGTAGTTTAGATAGCCTATTTTGTTGACTGTCACGCTAATTTAGACGCATACTTAGCCTAAGTATGACTTTGTTATTAGTAACACGGTCCTGATTTTATAAAACTTTTAAAATTAAATGTGACATAAATATTATTATTTAACATCCGAAGTTACAAAAATCTTACAATATTATTTTTATATAAAGTTGGTATCTAAATACATTTTACTATAAATTATGCTAAAATATTTCATACAAGCGCTGAATCTCGTGTAAGGCCATTTAAATGTCGTTAATTATCAACGCGTAAGCGATTGCGTTGTATGTTCAGCAACAATATTTTTTCTTGTTATAAAACATTGTCAAGTATGCTAAGTGGGACCATAAACAACGCCTTTTTTGTGCATAACTCGGTCCTGTCACATCGCGCGTGTCAAATGTTTGCGCCAACATGTGGCGACCAATAACTGTGAAACTGTTTTTGCACCAATATTCCGGTTTTAAGTAGTTATCGCCGGTTCGTGTGAACGTTTGATGTGGCCCGCCTTCGGTGTCTTTGTTAATTTTGAACTGACTCTTGCGCATTTGTATGTTAATTGGCTATGATACGCATGAAAAATTGACAGGGCGTAAATCAAAAACTATAATATTAACTCTTAGTATTTTTATTTAATTAAAAGAAGCTACTTCCCAACCAACAAAAAAAAATATAAACTTTTAATTAAGTCACCGTTTCGTTTTAAACCGTTTTAAAGTAGCACCTATTTCAATCTCTCAAACATTTAATATCTGCATCTGTCTATAATTACCTTTGGCTCAAAATTAAATTCTATTACTAGACACGTCACCAGAGAACTCGTGAGGAAGTTGAAAATAAGCCATCCCATCACCGCAATGTCACTCGAGCGGGAAACAAGAAAAAAAACTGTACGAAGAATATTTTAATAAGTTCATATATCGCGTAATAACCCCCGCGTGACGGCCCTGTCGCCTCGTCGCGCCCTTATTGGCTCATATTTTATTTTGACAGTTCGCGTTGTTAGCGTCCCAGGGCTGTCAATGACATGAAGACGTAATTAATTAAAAATGCTGTTCATATTTCAATCAAGTTGACTTGATTGTGAAAGCTTAATTATTAAAATACTTTGTGTAAATCGCAAAATATTGTAATTTCAGAAATTATAGTATAAACGTATAGTAGAAATATGAATAAGAAACTATTTTGACTTAGTAAAAAAAAGAAAACTTTTTTTAAATAAGCAATAAAAATATTTTTGTATTATTTTAGGCTTCAATAGCGAAACTGGAAGATGATCAACCTTTTTGGTGGTTTTTTTATGCCTTATATTATGAGACAGCTCTTGACCTCGATCTCGCCTGATGGTGATCGTAGATGAGATCTACGGTGGAGCGGGAGCGAGCTGCCCTAGAAAATGCCTGTTAACTCTCGCCTTGAAGGCATTCAGGTTATAAGTTTTTGGGAACACAGATGATGGCAAAGAATTCCACTCCCTGCTAGTGCGCAGTGAAAATGATGACATGAAGCGTTTAGTTTGCGCTTGGTTTAACAGAACTTTTTTCAGAATTTGGTTCGGTTTAAGTTAGTTTGGATTTGCTAATTTTGATAGAGATTTTGTAATTCAGTATTTATTGTTGTTGTAAATAAGTAAATGTAAACTAAACAAAAAATAATATATTAGCAGCACATGAAGAATAAAAAAAACCTTTAAAAAAGGAATATGTAATACCAAAATCTAATTACGGACCGTGTGACGCTTAAAAGCGAAGCTTGCTCTACCTTATGCCGTTCCCTTCAAAGGGTTAATTTCTCGTATAAATTAACTATAACTAGTATTTACCTACATCGTCGATTGTCATCATCAGCGGGTAGTTAAGTTTTATAAATTACCTTATTACTCAAAAATATTCAACGCCGAGCGCTCCGAATTAGCATTTATAATTTAGTACAAGGTGCATTAATCATTATTTATTATCGGCAAGACAATCAAGTATTAGGTGTGCGTGCGAGTAGTACCTACTGGAGGATACTGGAGAACTTTTTTTTTCTTTTTTTTTTTAATTTTGATTTTAAGTTTTGTTGTTTTGTTTAAGTATTAATGTGAAAGTAGGTTGGTTGTGTAGAGCCTCTGGATCTTTTCACGAGCTGTTCGTACCACTATGGACGGCCTAATGCCCATTTATACGTTCATACCGTGGTATGAAGAGCTTGTGGTACGAACAGCCGAACGACCCATTATATTTCATTATATTTTTATCTTATGTAACTTTTTTTGTGGTGATTGTGGTATATAATTGTGATATTTGTGAGCCGGCAGAATGAGGGTAACTGATGCTGTGTTGTTTTGCACGCTGCTCCAGTTGTCTTTGCATCTGGACTCCATTTCAACTTAACATCACGTGGAGTGGAATTATTTGCCGCGCTACGTATAAATAAAAATCAAAATAAATCTTATCCAACTTGTACTTGTAGTACATCCTTAACAGGTGTTCACCTTGTACAAAAGAATCATATTTTTATTTATTCATGACCAAGACTTTGGAGGAAATAAGTATAAGCGTTTGAGTGAGAGTTGTTAGCTGTCACTATTATATTATTTTTAAAACAGAAAAAAATAGTTTAATGCATTTTTCTTGCATTTTTCGAGGAGCTCGATGGCGCAGTGGTTAACGCACCCGGTCTGCGAGTGCCGAGGTTAAGCAACTTTCGCAAAGGCCGGTCATCGGATGGGTGACCAAAAACTTATCATCTCGAACTCGTCCGTGCTTCGGAAGGCACGCAAAGCCGTTGGTCCCGGCTGCATTAGCAGTCGTTAACAACCACCAATCCGCACAGGTGGTGGCACCCGCGTGGTGGCCCGTTCTCCCTATCCATCCATAGGGAAGGCTCGTGCGCCAGCAGTGGGGACATAAAAAATGAGCTGATGATGATGATTTTTCTTGCAAATTGTTTCGATATTCTTGGTCGTCTATTTAAGAAAGAGTGTTTACTTGTTTATTTATATATTTATTATTTATTACGGCGTTCAATTTACTGTATAAGCTTTTTTTAAATATCGTCCATGTTGAATTTTATTCTAGCTCGTAAAGGATTATAGTAAATATTTATTTACGTTAGTTTGGTGTCGTTGTCCTTCTGCTTTATATAATCCCTATTAAGCCTACCACCGGAATATTATGATAATTATCTCCATAAATATAACGGATATTCATGATTTTCAATTTATTATTTAAACTAGTTAAAATTTCAAATGAATCAAAAGATTTGCATACCTAACTGATGCCCGTCATCATTAATATACTAAAATAAATATTATTCACTTTTAATCATTAATGTAACATAGTCTTTATATCTATATATAGGATTTCTATGATCGAACTAGGTACACCATAGTTGCAATTAAATATCGAACTTGTAATTACATAAATTAAAACGTAAAGTGAAAAGGCAATGTAGACAATAATGTTTTTTTTTTAAAACACATACACTAACATTAATTTAGTTTGATTTAACGAAGAAGACTGTAAAATAATTTATATTCTAATACGATAAAATAAATATTTATATAAAAATGTCTGAAATCTATGCAGTAGCTGATTCTCAACAAATTACTTTTTAGAGTGTGTAGAAATGTGAAAGTAACTCGGTCTGTCTGTTATGTTTTCACGCCTAAACCACTAAAGCTATTTCGATGAATTTTGGTATAAAGATAGATTGGACCATGGCAAAAAACATAGTCTACATAAAATAGTTATTTTACGCAGACGAAGTCGTGGGTAGTTGCTAGTATTGTATTAACGCTATCCAAAGAGTTTGATGCATCCAAAGAGCTAAGACATATAAGAAGTACCCACTCATAAACGCAGAAAGTAATTCCCACACGGAAGCTCATGTCACAGGCTGATTGATAGCAGTACGATAAAAACTGTTTGTCAGCGTGGTCGCGAACATGCCATTATGTCACCGCCTCTACCGGCGACAGCTCTGATTAATGTTGTCATGTCACCTTGATGCTCATTTCTTGCCATTAGTAGTCTGTGGTCAGCGAGGGGCGAGCTTTTTAATTTTTATAAGGAGTTTATAGTGTGTTAACATCATTGCAGTTACAACAATGTAGGTGCAGTAATATCTTTTTTATTATTTTAAAAAAACATAATTATTTTAGTTATCGCCTTGGTGTCTGAGTGGTAAAGTGTCTCGAGACAGATTCTGAGATTCCGAGGTCGAGCAAAGTGAAACATGCTTTACTCGACCCGGGGAAAGGGGAAAAGTCTTTATTGAACCAATGATCTCCGGATATCGTACCGAGACATGCCGCAGTGGTGTAAAAATAATGTAGGTATTCGTTTTTTGTCGAAATTGTGGCGAATGTTTATGAGCCGATGGACCACAGACAATATTAATATTTACATAAAAACTCTGTACTAAAGATTTAATTTGTAGATATTAAATAAAAGTTACTGCTTATTTTGTATTAATTGTTTGCTGTAGAAACATATTAACACTGGCTTAAAGAATATTCATTCTTCAGGGATATATTAACTTAGTTGGAAAAACTATAACTCGGATTGCGAAAGGTAGGTTCGAATCCCAGCAGAGATAATAAGTCTATTTTCAAGTGCAATTTAAATAAAGTCTATACATACATAGTGTAGAGGCGTGAGAGTTGAAAAGGGGAGACACTGATTTCAATTGGTACAATCAGTAGTCCATACATACCAACTCGAACGGAGAATCGAGAAAACGGAAACACGCTTGCGTGGTGACGTTGTTTCAACGAAAAAAAAATTTTATTTGAAATAAACAGCTCTACATTTTCGGCAAACAAAAATATAACAATTACAAAAAAAAAACTTACTCAAACCACAAAATTATAACTACAACGCGTTTTCCCAAAACCCCGGTAAGACCATAAAGCCGGAGCTGTCAATTAAAGCCAAGTACATCCAAATTTCTGGAGGAGCGTCCAAATCAAAGGTTGAATGAGCCGTTCATTGGGCGGTCGCACGGCCGTATCTCATATTTTAATGCGCGTCGGTCACTTTGAACCGTACCAAATACTATAACTTGCACAAGTTACGACTCTTGAGGTAAACTGGCTCGTGTGAGCGCGCCCTTACTAACCCAACGAGCTTTTATGACAGATTGTTCGACATTTTTAATTCATCGCTCGCTTTTGTTATTCGGTGCTGGCTTTGAGATGTTTTCTTAATGAACACCTACGTTGTTACTCTTTACTTGTAATAAGAGCATACAAATTTGACGTATGCCTAACGTATTGTCAGTCCATAGGCTGTATGGTTGATGACCTTTGTCTACACTAAAGTTGGAAGAGATTTAATGATCTAGAATTTAATTTATCTGTACAGTAGCATTGGTAGCCGAACGTAGGGTTGAATGTAAGATATCGTGGTTCAATTCCCGTTAACAGGTTTGTTATTAAGTTGTTAAAACACAATTTAATAATCTTTTGCTTTTTAAAACAACTCTTTTTTTATCACCATTATCCGATGGTTAATAGAACGTTGTCTTTTATAGACACTACGTTATGAATTATCTGTAATAGACGCAAATCTGTATAACCGCCTCTGTGGTCTAGTGGTTAAGACCACCGGATCAGACCCAGAGGTCCCGGGTTCGATTCCCAGCGGGGGGTACATCTTTGTGTACTCGGTTTGGTTGGTGGTAGGACTTGTTTGTCCGTCTGGCTAGCTACCACCATCTTATCTAAATATGTCGCCATAACATGAATGTTTGTACCATTGTTGTGTTCCGGCAGCTAGAGATAAGATAGCCTGTGCCTCACTAGTTGAGGATCCCGGGTGAAGTGCGCTTCCACCAAATGGCCTTATCATCACTTAACATCAGGTGAGATCAAGGCACTGTGCTTACCCTTAAATATAAATAAAAGTCTTTGATCAAAGTTACAAAACTCGCTAGCTCGTTTTATGTCCCCACTGCTGGAGCACGACCCTTCCCTATGAATGGATAGGATGAACGCAGTGCTAATGACTGCTAATGCTGCCGGGACCACTGCATATTTTAGGAGGAGCTAGAAATGATAAATTTTTGGTTATCTATCCGGCATTTGCGAAAGTCGCTTAAAATAAGCGATTGTAAACGGAGCGCGTTACCCACTGCGCCATCGAGCTCCTCCTACAGAACTGCTAACTTGCAATCTAAACAAATGACAAATGAGAAAACAAAGGAACATTCAAATGTTTTTCATTGCAACACTCGAATTGGTTCTGCAATAATAAAAATATCGTGTATACAGTTCTGTTGTCGCGAGGTTGTAAGTACAACCTGTCAAAACCAACCTTTGCGAGCACCGTAAAGTGTGGTTTTTATTCTGCCGACACTAGTTTCTGTTCATGTGAAAAGGGAAGGTCTTAACGCCTGACCTTTTAGCTTTCCCGGTGCTAATTAAATTTTCTATTTTATTAACCATTATTATTTGCCATGCTTGAAATTTTAACGTTCAATTATGTTTGTTTGATCTATTCCCATCGAATACCATAATCTTATACCATTGGTATTTCTTTTTATTCTTACTTATTTTGTATTCCCAACGAGTGCAATTTTTTAAAACTAGCAAATTTATTATAATATCTATTACCACACACGGATCAGTCTATTTGTATAACTTTTAAAGTGCCCCTTTGAAAGATTAATACAGTAGTACTTAATGACTTTAAGTATTCATTTTGATTTTACAGCTGAGAAGTCTGATCGGAAATACATCTATGATAAATACAATGCATCAATTAAAAATTGTCTATTACATACCAATTCATGATTCTTAATATACCTAATAACACATTATTAATAGAATTTTATTGTTTGTCTTACGCCATGTTTGTTTATGGATCCACAAAAACTGAAAAATAAATAAAAATTAAAACGAACGTAAAAAGTTATAATTCGAATTTAGAATGTTGTTTTTCGATACAATGAGGATTTTCACATCCTTGTTCTACTCTCTACATTCTGAAAAAGCTTGAGAAAGATATCTATAGTTATAAAGCAGACTAAATTGATATACCTATGCTAAGTTTTATAGAGCAATATCTTATCTTATCTTAAGTAAGTAGCTAAACGCATACAAAGCTAAATCTTGACTGACTGACAGAAGAACGGTCAACATTGCACAGCCCAAACTGCATTCATAGATAAATGGCTATTATTATGTTGCAGTTAATTCTATCAAAATTACGATGATAGGCATTTCTTTATATTATAAAAAACCAACTTTTTTTATCTATCAAGCCTATAGCGGTTTTCGAACGGGGGCTTAGTAATAACGGTGATTTTCTTAACTTAACTTGGGTAACCAAAGATTCAATACTTACAAAAAAGTGCTTTTATGTTACTGAGAAAACCGTCTTTTGTGATTTAATAGTACTGTCTGGACTTTGGACTTTCTAGTTAACATTATTGACATTTCGTTTCAAAAATCGAATAAATAATAAACAAAAAGTTTGATCACGATTAAAAACTCTCTGCGAAAGTTAAACTCACTCTCAGTTGTACGTTTATATCAATGCAATTATAAGAGAGACTTAAACTTTGTACTTAAATATGTCGTTTGCTACCAGCGACACGATAATAATAATGGTAACATTCTTGTAAATGCTAATTTTTATAATACCATATGATTTGCTGTCACAGAGATTCCGCCGGCACCGTCAAAGCAATAACACCACTTGTAGTTATTACAAAATCGTCTAAAGGCAATTTTAAAAAATAACAGAAAAAAATAAAACTTCAATGCCGCAAAGGAGTTCGTACCGTAACAGCCAGTGTCACTGCACGTGAAATGCTTTTGGAGGCCATCACAGCCGTTTGGCGAGGATCAGCCGCAATCGAATAAGAACTTTATCGATACTCCAATAATTATGGATTCTGTCCAATAATTATGGATTCTGACGTCACCTGCCAATAGTTGCACCCGGCAAACGGACAAAAGACGATCGGGGATCGTTCCGCGGAGCTCTCGCGGCGGCGGCGGCCATAATCGCAAAGTAACGAGACTGCAGAAGGCGAGCTTTACACAAACAATCGCCTTTGTGGTCTGGTAGTTAAGATCACCGGTTTAGACCCAGAGATCCCGGGTTCGATTCCCAGCGGTGGATACATGTTTGTGTACTCAGTAGTTGAGGATTCCGGGTGAAGTTGCGACATTTTTGTGTACTCAGTAGTCAGATTCCGGCTGATGTGCGCTTCCACCTTCGGCCTTATCATCACTTAAGATCAGGTGAGATGAAGGCCAAGTGCTTACCCGTAAGATAAGATAAAGATAAAAGATAAAAAATATTTTATTGCTAAAAAAATACAACGTTTTAGAAAACTAAACTTAAATAGGCATAACTAAAAATATTGTGTTTGTAAGCAAAGGGTATCAGTCTCAGCAATGTGTTGAGCTAGGCTCAGCGCTGATTTTTAGTCTGGCTCCTGGGTTGAATGGTCGGAACGGGATAAATAAAGGAGTATGGATGGATGCTTGTGAGGTTTATTTGAGTACGTGTTGTCAAAAAGTGTAGTAAATATTGCGACTGTTAAAGCATTTCTTATATTTCTTATCTTTTCTAAGATTCGTGTGAGTGGTGGCAAGCGTGGTGATTAAGGCATTACCCATTAATTGTAGTGATGACCTGATCCCAATGACAGAGGCTTTTACCCAACAGTTGATATGAAAAAATAAAATAATCAAATAAAAACGCACTCGAGCAACGTAGTACACATAGGCAATCACTCACAGGCACGAAATCTCGCAACAGCAGCGCTCGGACTGTTCCGAGCTGTTCCGACATCCTTGTCCGTGCAAGGGGTCTATATAAGGTTACATTTTATCAACTGCAAATATTTTGAGGATAAATTCAACAACATATTATATATTAGCTATTTTTATGAAAAAACCTTACATTTTTATAAGCTAGTTTTCAAGAAAAACGCCAAAAGACATTTCGATTAAAAAGAAAAATAAAGCACTTTCGATAGTTTCAATGCAAAGGAGTCGAAACAGAGAGGCCGCAATGCCTTCACCGCTTACACGTGCCCGTAGTTTCATTTAAAGGAGCCGACAGAGAGGCCGCTCTTAAAAATATTACAATTTTTGTGTCAGGAAAAGTAAAAACAAACTAGCCTGATTTTTTTTTAAATGCTAGGATCTTATTTCTCTGATATAATTAGATGTTTTGTCAAAATATTTGCAGTTGACAAAATGTGACCTTATATTATGAGTTGCTTGAGCGCGGTATGTATTAAGCTTACCTTCTGGCTCCTCGTTATTTTGTGCCATAATGCCGGCGAACGCAGCGCTTATCGCAATAAATTCGTAATTTTAATCGTTATTATTAAAACAACGGAACACCGTACGCATGAACGAATAATAAAATAGACGTTTTATAGCGCGTTTCGTGTCAATTCTCGTAAAAATGTCGGTCGCGCCGCTCGCACCGGGATTTGCATCAAAGAGTGACGTTTAGTGCGCTTATTGTGCATTAAACCCCATGAAATGTCTTGGCTCAATCTTGCGGCTGCGGTGTTATGGTCGATTGCGCCGGAAAATAACCTGTCTGCATTCACTTTTTCACGGAATTAAACACGAATGTGAGTGGTTTTATTCTTTTTTTACCTGTAAAAGTGTATGCGACTGTCTTTTTTTTGTAGGCTGCCATTTTTTTTCGTTGTAATTATTCTTGTAACGTCGTAAATAGTTTGACAGGCATTATTACTTATCAATTGCCTTAGGGCTTATTGGCCTGACCACCTCTTACTTAAAGTAGTAAAGTAGAGTACATAAACGTCAATTTTCTTTTTTCCTTTTATTTTTACAGAAAACAAACAACTATTTGCTGTCAACGCTGCGTTTATTTAATGCAATAAATCTTTTTTTAAATTTCTTTTTAAACTCCATTGGAGCATTTGTTAACTGCATACATGACAGACTAATTCAAATTCTCTTGTCTTTTTACGCTCTAACAAGTCTGATAGTTCTTACAAAAAAAAACCGCCGATGCCTTATGATTTATGTTGTTGCGTTAGAGACAGAAGCACCTTGCGTTAGAAAGAGCAGGTGCGGCTCAACAAAGCACTCGACGAAAGCAATAAATTATTAATTATGACAAAAAGCCGCGTCACATTATAATACCGTGTGCGTTCGCGAAAAATGTATCTCAAACAGAGTGGGAAAAAAAAAAGAAAAAGAACTCTCTAGTGCGGCGCCAAAAAATCTTTTGTCTACGTGGCGTCCCGCGGACACTGTGCGGTGCCGGACAAAGAGGGACCAAAGTTGCCGACGGGACGAGCACACTGGGACAAAGCGCTCCCCGTACGGACAAAAAAAGACATCATTTATTTTATTGCCTCGGGTGAGAATGTGGTACATTAATATTGCGTAGGGCTTAATGCCCCGATCGCTCCAGGCTCGCCATCAGTCAATTTGGCTGCTGTCTTATAAATTCTACCTGCCCCGAACAGTTCGATCGGAAAAGTTTCTATCGTCATTATTGTGTCGTATCATTGTCTTTGGTTTTATGTTGTCTGTTTGTTGGAATCAATGATCATGTAAGTACCCAAGCTTATTATTGGTATTTATTGATGTGTTAACTAAGGGGATCGAATTAAAATCCTACACTGAAATTGATATAGTGGGGTTACAGGTTTCTATATTGTTTAATTATTTTTGTAAAATGAAGTTAACAAAATTAACAAACACATACTTACCTAGTTTGTTACTTATCTATACTAATATTATAAAGAGGAAACCTTTGTATTTTTGTATGTATGTATGTTTGCAACGAATAAACTCAAAAACTACTGAACCGATTTAAAAAATTATTTTACCATTAGAATGCTACATTAGCGCTGGGTAACATAGGTTATATTAAAAAAAAATAAAAATAAAAGTACACTCGTGCGAAGCTGGGGCGGGCCGCTAGTATTTCATAATTGCATTCCCTAAAATTTTAAGAAAATTGTAATTTTACCCATTTTGCAGTAAAGGTAGCGATCATGTGTCTGGGCCTGTGTAAACAAGTATCCCGGTACCAACATCTGAAGTCACAAAATGTTCTGTAGACTTCTTGACGCGTCACCTCTTTGACGCAATTACTTGTTTATTTTATAAGTACCTACAGCAGGTAAAGTATTGAGGTAGGGTTACGATGAAGCAGGCACGTGAGAAAAAGAAAAAAGAAAAAATAAGTTCAATAAAACAAAAAAGTTTGCATAGAAACAACCTTTTTTCTCAACGACATCACTTATCATCCGACCTCTAAAGTCATTCTTCCCTCGTCTGCCGAACATGCGAACAATAATTAAAACTAATAGCATTGTCGACGCGTGCGCCTCACTCGCGTTTTATAACATATCGCATATTTTATTGGCTCGACGCGTAAAAAAGTCGTTCCAGATGTAATCTATACGTATAAAACTATGTTTTATGCGCTTGGAAACTACACGAGCGGAGCGGATGTGTTTCGTGTGCTGAGCTTGCGGTGTAAGCAAACGATTTGATCTTTCACGTCTTGTAGGTATAGTCTTGAAAAATTTATCGAAAAATATAGGTATACTTGTAATAAAATACAATAATTACGGATCTCTATACGTATTTATTTTGGAGTGGAAATTTCCCACACTCCCTGAAAAGAGAACGAAACGTCATGAATAAATAATTAATATTAAAGTGTTTCAATGTAATGTTCAATTTGTTCGTAATGTTCAAAAAACATCAATAAAACCTTTAATAAACCGTTCAAGCTTTTAATAAGCAGTTTGATTAAAGATTTTTTTATTTCTGTGAAATATACCAAACTATATAAAGTTTGTGCTAGTTTTTAACATCAATCCAAAGCTTGTCCGGTAATAGGATTCCGCTCATAAGCCGACTGTATTACCACCACCTTAACACCTATTTTACTACCAAGGAGCTTTGTTTTGCGTAGCTGTGATCCGGATTGAACGGTATTATATCCAGTAAAATTATATAGACGTAGGTAAGAACTGAAGCTTCAGAGTCGACAACACATACAATACAATACAATACCTTTGGTGTAGCAAGCGTCCACGCATTTCCGTAGTAAAGTTTTCGGTGACGCTGTAAAAAGTCCGCTGACGCTGAAACGCCCGTCTGTCAGAGGAAAGAGGAAACTCTTTTAAAAAAAATTCGACAGTATGAAAACAAAAAGTGTTGAAAATTTTCAACGCGCGGGATTCGAAACCACAACCCCATAGTAGCTTAACATCAGGCAGCATATTATATGCATGTCTCAGTATCATAAATACGATCAAAATTTTGGTGACAGCTATTGGAGTGAAAACTGTCACCCTGTCATAAAGTTGTGAGCGATAATGGGCTTAAAAATAACGTACGTACGATTGAGATTCCTAACACCACATGCAAAAAATATTCTCAGTGATTACTGTGCCCCTACTATAAGCTCTAATAGCAGTATTATTGCAGTTGTGGAAAAGAGACGCGAGTATATTCGCCGCTACACGCGTCTCGCTTTCACAACTGCAATAATACTGCTATAAGAGCTTGTGGTAAGGCCTCCTGGTCAGAGGCTGAGGGATTTCTTAACTAAATATTTTATATATTTATTTTATTTAACGTTATTTGTCACGCAATTGTTAATTAAATATTTATATTGTGTCGTCTTGCGCGTCAGGCGCGCATAAGCAAGCAGCAATGATCATACATGTAAGTACTTAGAAATAACTGAACCACTAGTGCTGCTAATTGTTTATTTTGATGTGACGTCACAATAGAAATATATAATGACAAACTAAAGTAAATAATTATGTCTCAGCAACTCTGCGTACAAGATCTAGATCTGATAGATACTTTAGGTCTTTTCATTATGGCCACACCTATACACGTTGTATAATAATTTATTTATTTCTTTGAACAACCAACAAGATCAAATACGAATATGCTAATTTATTTACATTTCTAAACTAAGTGTTGCCTTAATTATAGGTTGCTAGGGCCTGCATAAGAATATAAATACATATAAAATAACGGAAACTGAAGATCCAAGAGAAAAAAATACAAACTGGAAATTTATATATTTTTTAAATAAACTTTTACTGAATTTTGCTACGTACGATGTGCGATAAATAAATTGATTAGTTCTATGTGATTAATTAAATAGCTCATAAATGTTATGTTATTTTTTTTTCATTTATTTTATAGTAATATAAATAGTTTTGATCGTTGACTTTTGCTGTTGACCGTACCATCTGTCACCTAAACTTTTTTTTCTAATCGTTACACACCAGCATCATAGTGAGCTTGTGATGAGTCAATATCAAAATAGATCATTCATGAATCGATCTACGATTAATTATAATGCTTACTGGCTACGTAAAATAATAAACTGAATGTCTCAATTTGATTTGTGCAGAATAGGGCTGCCATTAGATGTGTTTTACTAATTGAAAATGTTACCACAATTATTTGCGACAATCGTCAACAACCAGTTTAAAAAAAAAAAAAAAAAAAAAGATAGCTCAATTGGGAGAGCACCTGACCTGGTGTGTCAGAAGAGTGCAGGTTCAAATTCTGCTCGTGGAAATTTTTTCAACATTTAATGTTTTTGTAATTTGTTTCGCAACAAAATTTGCGTTAAAATTATATACTTAAACAAAACAAAAACATTTTATAACCAGTTTTAAGTTGTTAGGTTTTGTTGTACTAGTAGTTATAAGCTAGTTATTAAGTAGTAATGAATACGTACTTTCTTTTCTACTTCTTTCAAAAAAGTCTGGGCTTTACACTTGAACAGTAGCCCATTGGGTGATCGCGCCATATCCCACTGTTATGTTGTAGTTAAAATGTTGTTAAAGTTAGCTCATACCGTAACTATTTGTTACAACAAATGGCTTGATACCGTTATCAAATTCCCACTATATGTACTTTAGTACCGGTAATGCAGGTAATGTTATCTAAAAAAGTATCGATACTTTTTTCGTTAAATATTGCGATTTAGCCAATCCGCGTAGAGCGGTTAGTTAATTTACCGCTAAAAATAACACAGGTATACACCTAGCATACCGATATTTTTTTTTACCGGTATCTTCGTTTGACAGAAGTATCGATACCAATTTTTTAACAGTATTCAAATTACAAAAACACAAATGTTGAAAAAATTTCCACGAGCAGGATTTGAACCTGCACCCTTCTGACATACCGTTTCAGGTGCTCTTCCAATTATTAAGTATTTAAATCCCTGATATGTATGTATGTACTTACTTACTGTTTTTGAGAAGGGACGTAGCAAAATGGGTTGGTAGTATAAATGTTTTATTGATAACCCTAAAAGAGAACGTACTTAGGTACTTGCGCATACGCAGGCAATTCATCACAGCAGCCCACGTCTGCGATGATTTATCATACGGCTGCCACAGTTACTGAGAGTAGCAAGTATAATGACTATTATAGCCCTAGCTTACGACTGGTGTTTGGCTTAAATTGTTTTATGTTGCAGTACGGTGTTTGTGGATTCAGTTTGACGCTGTATACAACGCTATTTTTAGTATACACCAAAACCTGGCTATGGTTTCTTCATTTTCCTAAACTAATTTAAACCTAGTTCACGAAAACTCGGGATATATATTTTTTTAGAAATTAAAGTCTACATTGCATTTAATATGAAATCTTTTAATTGTTCTTTTTAGTTTTACCTAAATACACCACCAGTGAGTTTGACTTTGTTCCCGAGACAAAATAAACGGTTTTAAGGTTTTATGTATGTCTAAAACAATTGTCATTCAAACTCCTTTCTTTAAAATTTTGTTGTTTTAAACGTGTCGTTCTTTTTTTAGAAAAGTTTGTGACATTCGCAAACTTTTTTCAGTCACCGACCATTAAAAAAGTTATTGTCTCGAAAGGTCACCGAACTTTGCTTTTGCGAGGTGTTTCCTAAAGCTAGGCACGTAACCGCCGGTTCACGCTTAGCCACTGCGGGCGGACGTGACAATATCGGGTGTACGCTCTATTGATTGTCGATGTTGGTTTTTGCGGTGAAATTTGTTTCTTTTTCTATATTTTTTTTATTAATTCAACACGGGTGACGGGAACTGGAGCGATTACGTTCAATTGTTTTTAGATAGTCGTCGCATTGTGGTCTCGAATTTTAGTAACATTAAGAAAACGAAATCTCCCCTTTTTTTAACAATTGAAATTGCCACTGAGTTTTTTGCTGGGATCTTCTTAGCAGAGCCAACTTTTTGAATCAGTGCGCAGTAGAATCGTATTAAATATAGGTATGTATGTATTATTTATCAAACTGTATGTTGAAAGTATTAATGTGTGTAAGTAGGTATATTTGTGTATTTATGTTATTATTTTATTATGCGCATATTTATTCCTTTTTTATTACGTTTATAATTGCGCTTAATGTGCCTAAATTCAATAAAGGAGCTTTCATTTTATATTTTTAATGTTTGTGACTTGTGCATTTGTACGAGTATTATCTGCGCGTGCTTGGGTTCCGCGATTGGGTTGTGATCTTGTATGCTAAACAACTTTTGCTATGACGATATACTAGATGGGTGACCGAATTAAACCGTGTCTTGATCTCCTCCGTGCTCCAAAGGGCTCGCTAAGCCACTGGTCCCCGTTGTTGTTGTACAAGATGGTTATCGTTAATAGCTAGCGTGGTGAGCTATGACCCGATCTCCCTATTTACTATTGCTCTAATCTTGATATCACCATCAACATCTGAAAATCACTAACCAGTCTCCACACAACTAATTAATTTCACCATTATGTATACTGAATATATAGCTTTCCTGTACACTGATCAAATGTGGAGAAAAATAAAATATATTTCGATTGATTAATAATAACATACATAACCTAGGTTTGACATTGGACAATAAGATTAACTTTCACAAACATGTGACCAATGTTTGCAAGTCGGCCAGTAGAATCTTAGGTTTCATTGCCTTAATATTCAATACTGCTAGTGACTGTTTGCTTTTATTAGGATAAATTAATTGTAAGCCTAGCATAATATATCTAGTTGCCTCTATGGGCGGTTTTGTTATTATTTTTCTGTGGACAACTTTTTAGCCGGATATGTTTTGTCTAAGTAAGATTGTCAAATTAGAAGTTAAGTATGGCTGTTGTTGTCTCAATAAATAAATAAATAAATAAATACATAAATTATTAGAACATCTTCAGAGTTCATTAATTTGTCTGCAGTTGCCAGAGTACTGTACAATGCCTACTACGTGGCAAACTTGAATATGGGCCGGTCATTTGGGACCCCCATAAAAACATAGTCTCAATATTGAGAAAATACGGCGAAAGTATGCTAGGTGGCTATATAAAAAGAATTTCGGATATTATCCCTTTCTGTACTCTTTCTTGTTCGTGTCTGGTATGGTAGGCCTCGATACGCTCTCCTTTAGGAGAAAAATGCTGCTCGTCACACACTATCTCGCCGTGATCTATCATAAGGTGGATTGCCCGCATGTGCTGGAGAGAGTGTACCTCTCAGTACTCGTCCGCATTGCTCGTGACGCGAGGGGCTTGGTGGCGCCGCGGCGCCGGTCGCGCCTGCTGCGGAGGCCTGCCACGCGAAGCATCCACGCCGCTTAAGCACTTACTGTGCGGGCGCTGCGCCTGAATGGTGACGTGCTCGCTCAATACGATGATCTCGATTTATTCTATACCTAATGGATTAGAGCGATTGATACTCTTAACCCATAAATTTCTTAACTTTTATAAAATTTGACCTATTTAATAATGTATTATTCTTTCTGATATTTATCACATTTTTTAATGACTATTTTTTGTTTTTAATTTATTTTTATACCTGACTAAAATATTTTTTTGTTTTGATTAATTTTATTGATTTGAACTTATTTAATTTTGTATTGGTTATAAATAAATAAATAACAAATACATAATATAGAAAACATAATAAAATAATCATTAAGTGATGCAACTCCAAGAAACATGTATCTTTTGCCCTCCAGGCTCGAAAAGCCATTAAGCTGGACACTGTAAAGGCCTCAGCCAACTTAATAATAAAATCTAATACCAATATATATTATGATTATATTTTAATGGTCCGTAAACCATAAATCCTTGAAGTTTCGTCATGTCTGTGTGTCCATCTGTAAGTCACAACCATTTTAATCGCATTGGTTTGATGGCTTTAAAATGATGGCCTTTGCTCAGCAGTAGGACAGTTTTTGTTATACATAACAAACCTATATAAAACCAAGTTACAAATTTTTCCAAAACATTGTGAAATTCTAACAATGTAGATAGATTTTTCACTAAAAATATCTGAAGCCTTGAATAGATCCCTTTGCCTTTCCAACTTAAAAAGAAAAGCGAATTTAAAATAAAACCTCTGTGAACAGTTGTCATTTCCATCATTGTCTATGGCATCCTCCGTCGCGTTCCCGCCCGAGTGGCTCCGCAGCTGTGAAAGTGGTTTATCCACGGTGGCAGCGTCACGGTCGGCCGCCGCTGCTGCCCTTCCGCATCATGACGTGCCCCGACCTCTGGTGGCTTCCTACACGACTTCCGCGAACCGAGATCGATTGTCATCTTGCTTGAATCGATAATTTTTTGTTTTTTTTTTTGTTTGTGAGCCGGCAAATGAGCAGACGACCCGCCTGATAGAAAGTGGTCACTGCAGACCATAGACACTTGCAACTCCAAAGAGTATCACTTGCACAATGTTTTCTAACCCTAAAGATTTAGTTGTTAGGCCTTTATGATCTGTAACTTCATTGAATCTAGTACGCTTGAATAAGTAAATAAACTAAAAATCCACAAATGTCTTCAATTCTTTTTTTTACTATTTCAGAATACCGTTTATGACTACCTATTTCTTTATAATTATTATACATAAACATATATAAACATTAAATGTAGAACTCTAAAAATATAATTTTGAAATGATGTAGCTCTTCATAATAAAAATACCTATAATAGCTTCCAATAAAACGAAGTAAGCAACTCTTCCAACAATTCGCTTTTAAATTCGTTTTTAATTATATTTTCTCTCAGTTAGGTAAACGTTCTGGTACACTTCTTATCAAAGTTCAACAACTAAAACATACTTGAGATAAGAGACCGCCATTTTGAAAAGCGTGACCAATGGCCTTTCGGCTCGCTATCAGGGCACTGATAACAGTTCGATTTACGAATGCTGCGCGCTGATTGGCTTTACGGCGCGCTGCAACGACATAAAACGTCGTTATCAGAAATTAGATGTGGAATCTTGTTAGCGGAGTAAACGGGTCATATTTTATGTACCTTTGTATATGTTCAAAGAGCATAAGTATATATGTAGTACCAAAACTTCAATACTACTCGTATAACCACAGAGAGGTTAGATAGACTGTTCTATAACCAAGAAAAATTGTAATAGCAACATCCCATGTGCACCAAATAACAGTCAAATTTAAATATGCAATCAAAAATAATTACTCGATTTATTCACAACATAAATAGAATTGTACCTACATCATCGCGAGCATCTAATTAACTAAAAAAAAGACAAGTCACAAATTGGAATCACCAAAACAGAGTGCACGGTAAATTTAGCCGCGAAAACATCAAGAACAGACTTATTAACTTTTTAAATTTAGACAAATCTGCCTGCTCAGACGGTTAGGCGGGAAAGATTGACTGAGTTTTTTTTCTTTTTTAATCATCATCTCTTTGGTATGATGTTGATACTCTTTTTATTTGTACCTACATACATTTAGACCAGTATAATATTGAAATACGCAAAATAGTTCTGGTTACATTTAACTCGATTGGAAATCGACCTTATTCACGATTTTGTAATAATGGAATTCGAAAACGGAAATTTTGCGCTTCTATTGACCGTGAAAACGCTTAAGTGGTTCAAATTCTCAAAATAACAAAAATACTTTTTGGTTCCGCTGCTTATCAGTTTGTATGTTTTTCAACAAACCTCTTTAGTAGGAGAGTTTAAACAAAAACGTTTGTTATATTTAATTAAATGGAACAGACGATCGTGCGACGATGATTACTGATTAGTACACAGTTTTTTTGGTCCGTGATTTACCGACTCTTTGACTTAACGACGGCAATCTTTTTTATTATTTACTGTTTGGTTAAATATTTGGTAAATTATCTACCTGTTAGAATTCGAAAGTATATTTTTATGCACGCGTCTTTTATTAGCATGCCTTAAATAAACAAACGAGAAAATCACGCGTAAATCTATTTTCTATAGAACAAGAAATAAGTGAGCTTGTTGTACAAATTCGCGAGGAAGCAATTTACTCTCGCGCGCTACGCCAATTGGCTGTAGATGGTGCATGCGCGCGCAGTGTGGCCACGTCCTCAGCGACGCCATTTTAGCTTGTGTTCCTTTTTTGAAATTTCAACGTCTGCGTTTCTTACGTTTTGTTGTTTTTGTTTTTGTACTTCCTCATATTAACTCATTGCATGCATACTCTGCGTTGTTTGTTCTTTTTAAATAAAATACGTGTGTAACATAATATCTAAAAGAAACTCCGGAAGGAGTATTTTTTTATCATGAATGAAATTGAATAATAAAGGCCTTGAGATCACTACTTTCCTCAATTAAATGTCAGCATTTTCGTCACGTCTTCGATATTGAACGTCTCACTCAATTTTATTTAGATTAATGTTTACACACTCAAATAATTTCAGAGCCATAATATTACGATAATCGTTTCAAAGCTCATTATGGCGGGTCGGCCATAAATATTCAGCGTGTGTACTGCGAGGGTGCCCAAAATTCGCGGCGACCCATATGGCGCATGACACAATAAAAGTTTACAACGAAAATGAAAGAAAAAACACGATCGGCAAAACCGTGCACAACTGTTATAAACTTTACAGATATACTGACAAATGCTTATGTCCACTAGCGTGTACTTAAGGACTTAGCTTTAAAGTTGACTTTCGCTTGCAGGGTTCTGTCGGAGATGTATTGTACAAGCCCCTACAGGGAGTCGACCGCCCGCTGTGCGCTCTCAACGCTCTAAGCCCAAATTACTAGTGCACCTTTGTTTTGTTGGTTGTAACATTAAATTCTAGGTATAAAGGTGTCGACAATCTTAGCTAATCCTTTATTTAGTTAGAATTAGGAAACTTATCTTTCTAGGCGGTCATTTTTCAAGGTAAAAGATGGAACGTGACGTGACTCTCAAACAGATATTGAGGACAATAGATAATATATTGTGAATAGGATGAAAAAATATCAGTATCAACATTTTCAGTTTCAACAATATATGTTTTTGGTTACCTTTCATTTGTTAAATTTTAATATTTTTGTCCCTTATGTCATCTTTTATATCAACTATCAGACTATTAAATTATTAAATATATTCAACTATTGCCGACTCGCAACTTTGATACTCAAGGTTTTAGAAAAACCTTTTCACTATTCTCAATGAGAATTGCTCTGATTCTATAGCAAGCTCATAATGTACACTCATTAGCGGTAGGGGGCGCCTTTGGTGCAGGTAGTCGGTCGTTATTTATATCAGCCACAAACAGAACAATGTCCATGAACAACTCTGATATCAATCATCCTTTATCCCTAGCCGCCTGGGTGATTCTGGACCCTAGTACAATATTTGTGTAAAATGGCAATCTCGTATTTTGAGTTAGTAAGACGATTTATGTCACACATAATACGAAAGAGTTTTAATAGATATAGCAAACTGGCCAGACCTTTAATTACTTCTTAAATCAAAAGAAAACGATCTCAGAAACCAAATCATCAACCTCCTGAGTAGCTACTAAGCTAAGGTGATAAAACTGATGTTTTAAAAAAAAGATACACGAGTCTGTCGTAATGTCCCACAAAAAGTCGTAAACCCGTCGACAAGCAACACTAAACTTCATCGGTAATTATTAATAACGTAAAGTTTAATAACTGCAATAAAACAATGCGATCTACCAAGCAAGGCGCCAGTGCGCAAGCCATTGGTGGAAACATGCGATGAGGGACATTGCACAGCAAATAGTTATTGAGCTTCGTAATTAAACTGGCAGTTTCTTGTATACTTTTTTATACTCCTGCAGTTAACTTTACAAAAAAACTGAACTAACTAACTCGAAACTTAGGGTGTAGGGATCTCAGGAAGAGAGAAGGCACTACCCCGGCAGAGTTTATCCACTTACTAAAATAAGCATTATTATAATTTGATTCTGTATAACCATGTTTATTGATAAAACAAAGCTTGGTCTAAGCATATCGAATATTTGCATTCAGTTACGTCAAACCAATATCAATGAGAATACTTCCCACCACATAAATAGTTAACACTCTCATACTTATTTTAGTAGTTATAACGCAGTTTTACGATATCTCCAGCGTCGGCGTCGGCGCGGTTAGAGAATAGCCCCTGCGGCGCGCACGCATGAAATATGGTGTTTAACACCGAGCGGCTTGTCCGGCCGGCGCCCCGCGGCGGACTGTCCTGTGCGCCCGCGTCTCTCGTCGTCACCCTACCCCGCTCCGATATAAATAGCCGATATGAATTACTGTTTTTTGTATTGTTTAAAGTTTTTGGTTTAGCTTATGATTCGGCGTTTCGGCTGAATGTAGGTTGTTTTATTGAATTTATAGTAGTATAAAAAACTCTTTCGGTCAAAAAAAATAATTATCAAAATCGGTGCGTAGATGACGGACATATGCGCAAAAATACTTACATAAAAAAACAGAACAGAGAGGAAATGAGTTAAACATAAATTAAAGTATCACAGAACAATGAATAAAATCTTAACCTACACAACATGATTTCAATTCAGTAGTGTATCTATGATCACAGTCTTATTTTAGTATATGCACAATACCTAAACATAGGTATCATACCAATTCAATGACAAATGGCTAGGTCACTTTAGTGGCCAGCGATTGTCCAAGGCCATGAAGCATAATTGTGTAATTATTATCTGTTCAATGCTGCGAAATGTCAAAAGTTCACAAAGCGACCGTCACTTGTTCTTGCCTTACATTTCGTTCGAGTTTTTTGGCTGTCCCTTTTTAATACGATATTCGACCTATTATTTTACGAGACAAAAAACAATTGTGTGTAGTATTACAACGATTACTTATTGTTTTGAATGTTATTTAGATAGTAAGCGTCAAGTTAGCATATCAAAGAGGAGGCTTATGATGCCGTGGGTTTTGGACTAAAAGTAAAGGTGGTCTCTTTTTAGCCGACTGCGTCAGAAGGTTTTTAAATCCAAACACGCACCAAAAAGTGTATACAGTAAAGTTATATTATAATAATGCAGGGGCGGTAAAAAACCTATTGATCAAAACAAACAATTAATGAGCTGTGGAGCTTCTTCACAAATACAATTGTCTAAGTCAGTCAGCAACGAATGTCGCTTAATAATTTAGTACTCTGTCAAAGCAACTAACGAATGTAAACAGGAGCCCGTCAACTTCTAGTTGAGTTATTATGACATGGTGCAAAAGTTTTCAGCGACGTACGCTGTCGACTATAAAGCAATACATGTGCAATTTAGTCTGTGCGCGATGTAAGGCAAACTATATTGCTTTTTTTTAGAGTAGACACAGTTTCGAATGGCTTGTAATGCGCTGTGTGCGAAAGCGTGCGTGGGCGCATGCGGGCGGCGTGATCAAGGCGCCGCAACTAGAATGACAATGATTAAAGTCATATTATAGGATTCAGTTCATTTCTGTGGCGAAACTAATCGTTTATCTCAGTTTCTACAAACCCTTTAAGCTGTTAATATAGATGACACCATAAATTAAAGCTAAGGTAATTACGTAGATTAGGATTGAAAACCAATGAAAAATATATTACGCTCTGATATCATCTGAAGTGTTTTTGTATTTTTTATTTACAGGTTAAATTTAATTATTTAATTTGAGATGTTATAAGATAAGATAAAGATAAATAAACTTTATTGTACACCAAAAATAAAACATTTGACCAAAAAAACTAATATAAATAAGTTAACTTAATTTATACATATGTTGAAGATAGATTTAGCATCAGAATGGTCCTCATTATTCTATCTTACCTAATAAAGTGCAACCAAATAGAAATAATCAAATCTCCATAAATCAGGATTATACTTGAATCCCGAGTGTAGGTACTCTGTGGTAGTAGAATAGACTTAGACACTAGTGGTCTCTAGAAGTACGCAAGCGACAATGCCAGTGTTGTTTTCTTTGACACAAGAGAAAGAGGATTTGCTTGTCCTTTATCTCATCTATGGTAAATGACGACAAGGCTGCGATTCTACCAGACCTGTGCGGGGCGATGCGGTAGAAATGAATCCACCAATAAGGTTGCTTCATATGCCTTGCCTCACTCGGGCGGTACAAAATGATGTAATCTTATAAGTAGATTTGTTTTTTGCATGCCGCTTAGCTACCTCGCTACCCTATCCAATCTGAACCCCTCGGAAAAACTAGTAGGGAATTAGGAAACGCTTGCCTGGTGCCATTCTCTCGAGAAACCATCTAACGGTGTTTCGATCACACGGTTTGGGGAACAAGTTTCTAACCGCCCCCCAAAAAAGTCCTGTGACGCTGAAAAAGTCGCTTGAGGTCATGAGCAAACTCTTTCCAAGAAAAATAAAAAATCACTAATGGAAACGCAGCCTAAGGCCGAGCATGGCCGATAGGTAACAAATAAAAGAAAATTTAGGTAATAAAAAAAAATAATCAAGTAATCATACTTAAATTGAGTAGGTAATCGACAGATAGTATATCTTTAGGTACAGTCACGGGCGTTAACATGTCAACAATGTAACTCTTAATCATCATCATCATCATCAGCCTATTTTTTGTCCCCACTGCTGGGTCACGAGCCTTCCCTATGGATGGATAGGGAGAACGGCCAAACCACCACGCGGGCCCAGTGCGGATTAGTGGTTGTTAATGACTGCTTATGCAGCCGGGACCAATGGTTTTACGTGCCTTCCGAAGCACGGAGGAGCTCAAGATAAAACATTTTTGATCCGACGACCGGCCTTTGCGAAAGTTGCTTAACTCAGCATTCGCAGACCGGGCGCGTTAACCACTGCGCCATCGAGCTCCTCGAGAATAACTCTTAATACAATGGAATAAGAGTCAAAACTAGCCAAATGTGTATTCTTGTTAACTCTCGTGACTGTACATCCAAATGAGTTAATTACTATAGTCATTTAAAAGTAAACTACGTTAAATTCGTTGGAACACGTTGAATTAAAAGTGTTTTTTCGGCATACAATTAGTTTCATTTTGGCAAACAACTATAGGTACCTACCTACCGACCTAATTTGTTTCACTACCGTTTGTATAAAACGAAAAAGTGACCTTCAAATTCCGCCCGAGCGTTTATAGGCTGCTGATTATTTATATAAACATAATCGTTTGATGAAAGGTTAAAGAAAAAGTCTTTAAATTTGTATTTTCAAAGACGTTATTCTGAGTGTTAGAGTTACGCTGCGTTGCAGCACGAAATGGGCCGGCTCGCCCGGCGTAATACCACCCTCTCACAGAATATCAGCGTGAAACAATGGCACTCGTTGCTGTTGTGTTTCGTCTGATGAGTGAAAGTACCGGAGGCCCATCTCTCACCCCTCCCCCCTCCCAATTCCTACTTCTTCCTCAGGATCCAACTCCTTCCTCAAGGCCGGCAACGCATCTGCGATTACTTTGGTTTTGCGGGTGTTCATGGGCGGCGGCGATTACTTTCCATCAGGTGACCCGCCTGCTCGTTTGCCTCCTTTTAATATAAGAAAAAAAACGTTAAATCATATTTTATATATTACTAGCGTAGCGGCCTGCTCGCGACTTCCTATACTTCAGTGAACACCGTGATGGTTTTTCTAGCTCAAAAATATATTTTTTTCTTATACCAACCTTGTCCTTACAATAACGAACACAACAAAAACAAATCAGCCAAATCGGTCGAGCCGTTCTCAAGTGATGCTTTGACACACATGTGGCAATCGATTTTTATTAATATAGATTTTAAGCTATCTACATATACGAGTGAAATAATCATTTTGCAAATATTTATTCATGCAATGGAAGGTTTCAAAACTACTGAAATGTGGCTTATTGACCTTTGTCAATGCTTTTAACTTTGAATTGGTAACAGACTTAGATAATTTAGTGTTGGTAGCTTAAAGCACTTACAGCAAGTCTACAATATAACCAACCTACCATCCGTTGACAATTGAACCCGGGATCTCTGTCTAGTAACCGATATGATAACCACGGATGCATGCATTACTTATTTTATTATACGCCTCAGTATGAGAGTTAGTAACTTTTTTTATATTTTAAAATAAACCATATTTTGTTGATTGTGGTACCGTCGTTGCTTCTGATTTCCATAAAACGAGTGCTTTAGCTACTTACCTTGGGATCAGAACAATGTATGTGACGTTGTCTAATATTTTCCAGACATTAGTTTTGGATAGATTGAAAATGAAAAAAAATGTTTATTATTAATTGTAAAGTGACAGAATTACTTAAAACTAGATTTAAAACTATGGAATAACACCTTTGGATATAACGCTTATTAATAACAGTCCATATTCTATCGGTTCCTCACTGGGCGAGCCTATTGAGGTAACCTAGGCACAAAATTACATAATCCTTAGTTAAACCTCAATTTATACAACCATTTTATCAGGTAGGTACATTTTTACTTTTATTTTTAAGTGTTAATTGCTACACTTAAGCTGAATTAAATATTTTTTATATAAAATACAATGAAAAAATTAAACGCCCACCCGACCCAGCCAGGAATCGAACCTGGGTCTTCCGCAATCCGGGCGGCTGCACTGACCGTTATGCTACCAAGAAGGCTGACGTAAGCGATGAATTTACTCACTGCTTTTTGTTTTTTGAAATGCTTTGGAGCGACATTAGTGCCATCTATCTAAAGGTATTTGCAACCGATGGACATGCAGATTCATCTTTGCAGATGAATACCACAAATTGATAACACAACGCTATAGTAAATTTTTACTTTTATTTTTAAGTGTTAATTGCTACACTTAAGCTGAATTAAATATTTTATATAAAAAAATAGGTAGGTGCTATATTCGATAGTAATATTAATAATTTATACAAGTATATTTTTAGTGAGACAGTTACATAAAAACTACAATTATCTATTTATTAACAAGTTTTATAAGACTCCATAAGCAATGTTCCAGAAATAAATTGAGGTTTTAAATACGTGAAGGTCATCTAACGACTGGGCCTAGGCCGCCAAGGTAGGTCATTGTCAATGTGAGATATCGGATTGGTATAATTCATCGGGCGTTATGGCTTACCCACACGAGATCTCGTGAAGTGCGATGAAGCCGTTACCAATAGGGTTTGTAGAAGTCGTTACTACGTCAAATTTTAAAGTCCAATAAGAAATTACTAACTAAAGTTAGTTTAGATAAATCAAATCAAATCAAATCAAATCATTTATTCGTATTAAATGCGGTACATTATAGTGATGGTAAGTGTGAGGTTGAGAATCGCACGTTTAGCTAACATGTTAGCATACAAATATAAAATTAAATTAAATATAATTAAAGTTAAATGGAAATAGGATTAATTAAGTATACATTGTCACAAAATTGTATATCAAGCATTACATTCGTTATTCATACATTCATCAATAGTATAAAATGTATTATGTATTAACCATTTTCGAAAGGACAACTTAAATCTAGTATATGGGAGCTCTTTTATATGTACTGGTATTTTATTATAAACTTTTATGCACATTGCGTAACAATTATTTTGATAGCATGCGGTTCTAGGAGTACTCTCTAATATGAGTCTGTGTGGGTTTCTGGTATTAGTCCTATAATGGTACTTTGCTTCAGTAAACGATTTAAAATTCAGTTTCACAAATTTTCCTATCTCCAATAAATAAATGGAAGCTAATGTTAATATACCTAACGTCATAAAATACGGTCTGCATGATGTGTCAGGAATAACTACAGTTATTTTCGATATAAATAAAAATAAATAAAATAAAACAAAATACTTTTATTTCAGACTGTGTCCATATTAGTAGGTAGTTGATTGACAAAGTTCATAACATAAAAATCGTATACCAATTAAAATAAAATCAAAATCAAAATCAAATATATAAATAAAATAAAATGTATAAATAAAAATAAACAGATAGATATATAAATGAAATAAAAAAAAACAGATTTTTATTGAATTTTTATGGGATGACAGCTAGGTAATAGGTACTCTGTATTCAATTGTTGCATAATACTCAAATCAGTCGCTGACCTCTATTTTAATGGGTTCTTGTCAAATACTGATGCTACTACCCCTAACATCCAAAGTATAGATTAGAGAAAAAGGTTGATTGATAAAATAAAATGTCAAGAGACTTAAGTCTAGTCGTGAGGCGTCAAAATGTGTCTTAAAACGTCTTAAGAGCCTCGTATTAATTTCAGTAGGTATAGCATACAATCTTCAAAATCGTCATCATCGTCATCATATTGATCAGCGGATATTAGTCCAAAGCTGGACATAGGTCTCTCCAAATGTACGTACGCTCCTGAGATCCAATCTAATCATCTTTCTAACAACTTCAAAATAAAGTACAATAAATTACGTAGATACTTGGGAAAAATTCATATTGCACAAACTTGTTTGAATAAACTTTTTTCCGTCAATTATTTTTGATGGGTGCGTTCCGTTTTACGAAAAATGAGCTTACAGTTTTGACTTTGCAGTAACTAAGTAAGTGAGTAGGCGAGTAATTAATTTATCTGTACAATCTTAAACATACAAATTTACAAAAATATTTTAGTTCTTATTAAGATTGTGAGAGACTGGTAGCCTGTCTCACATGCAATAGCGCTGTCTCCATAAGATGTGGTTGGCAATTGTTTTAAATACATTTAACAATGTTCACTGATAAATCAAAGACTGGTAAGTGTCTGGCAGTGTGGTGTCTCTATTAACACTAGCTATCTTTGACTCTGTGTCAGATAAGAAAAGTAAAAAGTATCATTGTCTTTGGCACCCCTACCAAGATGCGATTCGTCTTGCGTCCGGCACGCGACGCGTCTAATCGCCGTGACCTCTCAATGGCCATATCGCGAGTAGTGATGCAAATTGAATCATGCATCGATGTCCCGCCCGCATCGATTTGTTAATCGATTTACACCCATGAATTGTTTGCTAAAGTGCTTTATGTTTTTCTGTAGACAGTTGAGAGGAGTTTATTTATAATTTTGACGCTCACGGTCATCGATTGCTGAAGCTAAGCAACTTTCGCAGAAGTAGATCATCGGATGAGTGACCAAAAATGTATCATCTCGAGATCCTCCGTGCTTCAGGAGGCACGTAAAGCCGTTGGTCCCGGTTGCGTCCTTCTTTTTTTTGTGTTTGTTGTGATGGAAAGTGTCCTTTTATGATAGGGCATTTTCCAATATTTCTTGACGCTGTAAGGAAGAAAAGAGCTTGACACTTGCCGAGTTTCTTGCCGGTTCTTCTCAGTACAGGGTCCCCCCCCCAGAGTAGACTTACGAACCGATGGCATAATGACGTCCATAAGAGCTATTTGTAGCCTAAACTGAATAAATGATTTTGAATTTTGAATTTTAAAAAAAATTAAAATTTTGAAATTTGAAATTTTTTGCTTTAACAGTCGTTGACAACCACCAATCCGCACTGGGCCTGCGTGGTAGCGTATGGCCTGTTCTGCCTATGATGTTTCCATTCATAGTAAAGCCTTGTGCCCCAGCAGCGATAAGCTGGTGATTACTTGTAATGTTTAAAATTCGGTATCTTTATCACTGACGATGAGGTTGAATATGGAAGCTTACTTCACCTGAAAAACTGAATTGCTATAAGTCGTGTTAATTAGTTATAATTACCAATCGCAAATCCTATTCAAACAAATGTTGTATTTAGTCTTGTCACATATAGATATTACATGGATGCACATTCATATTAGCATTTAGTTTATTTGAAAATAGACAAAGTGTTGAAAAAAATTGCCAGGTCAGTAAAATAATCATATAATTTATATTTCTTTATAACTTTCGTTAGACTATCTAGTGGACTTGAGAGATTGCAAAACTTTTTTGAGATGTTCAAAAGTTATTTTACTAACACAGACCTGTGTAAACTTTTTGGGTAAAATCATTTCGTTAGTTATCGAAACTTTTTACTGAAAGACATTGTTAAAAAAATTGTCTTGCTTCTTTTGTTTTATTTAATGTTTCAATATATTTCTTAGTGATGACAAGTTTTCTAATGTTTTTCTTCTTCAAAGTTGTTTTTTTGTTTGTTTGTTTTTAGTACTTTGAAGTAATTCATTATTACAGTTTTAATTATTACCACAAACCTGCATTTGTAATGAAAAGTATCATTATATTATAGGGATTTTCCAATATTTGGCGCTGCAAGAGAAAGGAAGAAGAGTTTCTTGCCAATACTACTCAGTACCAACGGTCTCACACCCTATGAACGTGTGAATTGATGGCAGAGTTCATAGGTGCTTAAAGTATTGTAGCCTTAACTAAATAAAACATTCTGTTATTTATTTTAATTTTAATAAGTCAAGTGGAATTCATATTTCTTTTTTTTTCTTTAGTTGATGGCTTCGTGCGATTAGCACATTTAGCCAGTGTCAAAGTAATTTTTCTTACAATTAATATATAAATAAACAATATTTCATTCCTGTATGATGATGAATGATAATAGAAATGAGAAGTGAGAAATGATATACCCCCCAACCCCTCGAGTATCTCAGTAAAGATGTGGGCTTTACTAAGTCCTTGGACGGATTCCTTGAGAGAATTTGAAAAGTGACGTTGCACGTGTTTTGTTTCATTTGCCAACACTTATGCACACTCACGAACACTTAACGGTTAACAATCCACCATTATTTCACATTAATATTCGACATAATACTTTTAGAAAATAAAACAAAACCGCAGACACGACTCTTCACTTTCCCGCCAAGAAGAACGGCATTTATATTAACTCTACTATTTTAACCTGAATGAAACTTTTTCTTTTGTTTTACTCACCATCATCATCATCATTTCAGCCAAAAAATGTCCACTGCTGGACAAAGGCCACAAAGATCTCCACAACGTCCAGTTTTGTGCTGCTCGCATCCAGCGGCGTTCCGCGACCTTCACCAGATCGTCGGTCCACCGTGTTATTTTACTCACATTTTACAAATGTTTTACATCACTATTTATGAGCAGATTCAAAGTTTTCTTTACAAATAACAAATAAGGCTTCGCTGGCCGCAACCGCAGCACCATCACGCGGTGCGAGCAATAAACATCGGCCAGGCAGTCCTGGCACCGACAAAGCGCGCAGATATTTGCATTTTTCTTTCATTGCTTGTGACTGTGATAATAAACAAATTTTTACTTTGCGGTTGCGAAGAGTTACGACGTTACAGAGGATTTTGCTACAAAAAGAGACAGGGAATTTGGATAGGGTGCGTCTTTTGATCTGGCGATAATTCTTACACTACAATATCAAAAAGTGCACTGGTGACTATTTTGACACCAAGATTTCTAAAGGACCTACCTAAATAAACAAATAGTACTATAGGTGTTAGGTGTTTGTCTTCAAATTTAATTCCAAGATCATCGGTTAATTTTGAAAATCGGTCCTCTGAAGCCTATATGGACAATATAGGATAAGAAGACTAACGGAATTTTATGATTTTAGTTGGTTTGTAACGACAGAAGAACGCCATGTTTTATTTTAAGAAAATTACAAACGATTCTCGTTTTAAGCCGCTAAGTTAAGTTCTAAGCTGCGGCTTAATCGAGCTGTCCTAGTTTTAACACTTTTTACTTTGGTATAGGATTACTAATTTATGCCAATCATCGTCTACTTTTAAAACTAAAAAGAGAACCCCAAAAATAGCCTAACCTAAAACAGAGATTTAACCTCAAAAGAGTATCACAAACTGTCAGTTGATAAAAAATAAAAAACTAAATAAAACCTTTTTTCCACAGGTCTGGTTTCAAAACAAGCGGTCGAAAGAGCGTCGTCTGAAACAGCTGACTTCTATGGGAAGGGGACCGTTCTTCGGATCGTCAAGAAAGATGCGAGGGTTCCCAATGAACCTCTCGCCCGGGGGCTTGGAGGAAGGTCCGCCGGGGTTTCCGTACTTCGCCACAGCCGATGGCAAATTCGAGTTTGGCTATGGCCCGCCGTTCCACCATGATGCGCCTTTCTTCCATCCGCCACCGTCTATGCCATTCAATCAGCCAGGTTGGTCTTGGAGTTAGTAAATTACATATTTTATCTATACACCTTTAAGTAATGCTTAAGTGCCCCAGTGGCTGAGCGCTCGGCCTCTTTCAATTCTCCGATACATCATAGCCCTGGTTTGTGATCTCCAACCAGCTTTGGCAAGCGTAGTGATTAAGCCCATACCCATCAATTTCAATGATGGAGATCTCTTCCCAGCAGCTAATTACATTTTACAAAACTTTTACTTTATTCACATACCTACACATATTTGGAAGAGGGAAATCTCGACACCCCACTAAGATAAGATAATACGTTGAGAAATTTAATTACACTAATATTATAAATTTAATACGAGAGTTTGTGTGTATGTGTGTATATTTGTTGCTTCTTCACGCAGCAACGGATGGATGGATTTGGATGAAATTCGGCATACAGATAGTTTATAACCTGGATTAACACATAGGATACTTTTTATTCCGATATTCCCACGGGAACGGGAACCACGCGGGTGAAACTGCGGGCGGCCGCTATTAAAGAATATTATGAAGTAGAGCTATAGTTACCTGCGGGCCAGCAAGGTTAATTATGACACGATCTCCTCATGTGCTATTGTTCATGTAGGAAGGCCTGATCTCACCAATGAGACGTCTATAAGCTGATGACGGTGATGATGAAGATACATTATTTTATTTACCCTTTTATATTTGTAAGAAGCTAGTATTAACTGGAGCAGGTCGTTTCGCAGGTGGCATGGAGTCGCTGCCGGGCGGCGAGTTCCCCGATCAGTTTCCACCACCAGACCACTTGGTCCTGCCGCGGCCATCCTCCCCCGAGTTTACCTTCGGCGACGCCCCCCCGCCCCTTCATCCCGAGGGTCTGGTGTGGTAGCTGAAGCCGGAGCCGCGGGACTTCCACGACTGATGCGGCTCGACGGGCTACCTAGTGGACTAAAGTGATTGCAAAACTTTTTTGTGATGTGCAAACTTCTTTGTGGATAAAGTGAAAACTTTTTGGAAGAATTTTTCCTTTTTAGATAGTTCGAAACTTTTTAATGAACGATGATTGAATCTTTTGTTTTTGTTTTGCGTCTTCTTTGTTTATGTCTGTATTTACTTAGAGCCTTAAGGTGTCTACACACTTTGCCACTTAACCCGGCCTAATGTTACATAAAACAACACACATGCATTCAATGTGTATGTAGACACCATTGGATGTGAATGGTATTCTTAGTGATAAAGAATTTTCGTATGATTTTCTTTTCTATTTCTTACTTCGCTGTATAAGTTATCTGGTGCTAATATGTTTAATTTTCTTTTGTCATAATTTGGATATTGTTTATTTGAAACTATACTTGTCAAAATTTCATGAAAAAATTGTCTGAATTCTTATGTCGGCAGCCTTTAATTTTATCCTATTTTCGATGGAGTGGGTGAATTATCAACTATTTGTGTATAGATAGATGTAAGTGTACAGTATAGAGATTTATTAAACTATTGGTAATTTATTAAGTTACAGTATTTATTTACGAGTACAGTGCGTTTATTCTGCATAGTAAAATAATTTTGGTTCCTATTTTAAGATAGATACAGCAATCGCAACGCATTTTACTTTGTATATTTTTTATTAATTTCTAATTAATAACTATTAGTACTTAAGTACATAAAGTAACATAGTGTATTTAAGCGGACAGATAGATACTTTGTAAATATATATGATGTGTACATAATAATATATCAAGAAATCTGTATGATATTATTATCGCGTACATAGTGAAGTATGTACTAAAATATAATTTTAAGGATTTATATAAATTTATCGATGTTCCGATCTATATATTTTGGAAGAAGGGTAAATACATAATGTCATCATTATTTTACTGTTTCGCATTTCTATGCCATTGTTTTTTTATCACATTAAACATAAAAAATATATTTTTAATTGATAAAAAAAAACACGTTTCACTTGACACATTGTAAATATTTTGTCACAATATATTTTTTAATGAATCTCCATACGATTAAGGGAACATCACGTTTTAAATAAAATTTTAAAAAGTTAATATTCCGTTATCATTTGAGGTACGCAAAAGTTGTTGGCGTCGACCGCTGTAGACATTATGTGGAAAACGAATTTATGTTAAAACTGCAATCTTTAGGTAAGCCGCATGTTAAAGTTAATTGGAAAATACAATGTTTTGTTTACTATCAGCACACCGGAGTCATCGCCGCTATACCGCGCACCCGTTATTCAATAACAACTGATGAATACACAAGTCTATTAAAAAACTAGTAAACGCCTAAACAAATCTACGGGATTCAAGTTGATTAATTAAATTACTGAGTACCTACGCATTTGCAATGCGATATGATTCTGTCGTAAGAGATTTGGTACTTTTCGGTACCCTATACAAACTTACTTACTTACTTACATTGTACACTGATCTCCAAACTTAAGTATGAAAATGGTATTAAATTATGATGATGTTACAAACTTAAAAGTAAACCTTTTCAAAAGTTTCCGTAAATATCGTTTTGTTTTAGTCTTTCTACTAGGTACTTAGATTTCTGCATTTTTCTTATGTGATTCCAATAAATGTCTTTTCATCTTTTTCTTTTTCTTTAAGCACAAAAAGTTTCATTAAAAGTGACTTATTGGTTTAATAAATACTTGTTTTAAACAAAATATGTTAGATCTACATATATAAAATTCTCGTGTCACATGTTACTTGCCATACTCCTCGGAAACGGCTCTATCGATTTTTTGAAATGAAATTTTATATGTATATTCGGTAGGTCTGACAATCGGTCGTATTTTTTTTCACACCCCTAAGTGATAAGGGTGGTCCACCCCAACCAATTTTTATTTACAATTTAACTTTCTAATACAAAATGTTCTACGATTTGTTTGTTTTGTTGTCATAGAAACTGTCAAAGTGATCCCATCAAAAACAATACTTGTCAAAAAAAACCAAGTCTCGCAACTCAGTTGTTCTGCGGTAAAAAGTTGTGAGATCCATGCCTTCGCACTAAATAATTGAATTTACATGTGTTTTCAGGCGATTGAATTTACACGTGTTTTCAGGCGATGGCCAAGTCTCAATATATTTATATAAAACATTAAAGAATGTTATGGACCACGATCGTGGTCTTAGAGACTGGACGTATTAAGAAAGACAGAAAGTCGCTTAAGTAGAGACTGAATAAATTAATAACCGACTTGGTATTACATGGATCTCACAACTTTTTACCGCAGAACAACTGAGTTGCGAGACTTGGTTTTTTTTTGACAAGTATTGTTTTTGATGGGATCTCATTTCTTTTTGTATTTTGTAGAGACAGTTCTACTTTTTTCCTTTCGATTTAGCAGGGGCACTACCATGCGCCTATATTTATATGGGACTAGCTTAAACCCGCGGCTTCGCACGCAATAATAATAATTGCCGTAAAATAAATAAAATAAAACATCGTTACGATAAAGCCAATATTGAAAAATTTAACTGAACCTATTATTCCATTATATTATACATGAATCAGTGGATTCATTAACTGCACATGTAACTTTGTAATCCTATACATTTATATGGGATTACAAAGCTATTTATGCAGTTGGTGTATCTAGAAAACTGGACCGAAATTGCAAAATATTTTAGTTTTTCCTTGATTCATACACCAAACACTACTTATATTTCAAATTTGAAGCTTCTAGGTCTGCTAGAAGTGCCTTAGAATTTTGATGATCGGTGAGTCAGTCAGTGAGTGACAAAATTAAGAAATTTGACCCGTTATAATTCTTAAAATACTGGTTCAAATTGAATGAAATTTGAAATATACGTGTCTTTACAATGCCTGCATGGTTACTGAAAATTTCAGTCTTCTAGTTTTATCCACAACGAAGTTACAGGGGGTCGAAAATGGTCTGAATTGCTTCGAGAAAAGGATGGTACGGCCGTGACGCTTTTTTGCTCGACTTGGTGGGGGCACGGCCGTGCCTCCAGATACGAAGTCCGCCGGGTCAGCTAGTATTATTATAAAAAGCTTATCACCAACTTATTTTATGTCCACTGCCGGCCACGAGCTATGGATGGATAAGAAGGACCGGCCTTAAACCACCAAGCAGGCCATTCATACTGCTTTCGAAATGACAAGATGACGCCTCCTCCTCGCCTCGCCTTCAAAGCGATCGAAAGCGAGAGAGTTAGGCGGTCGACCCCCAGTACGGATTGGTAATTATTACTAATAAAGTTTACCTGACGCTTTATATGGATTATGGATAAACTCAAGTTTTTTTTGCACATTATTTCAGTCAAAAGTTTCGTTTACACGATAAGTGATCACAGGTAGTCTTGATATATAAAAGAGTCTTAAATATGTAAAATAAACGCGAATGTATGCTTACAAAAAGTTATATGTCGACGCATATAGGTTTTAACGTGTCTCTAAAATGATGGAATGGTGGAAAACAGGACTTCTTTAATATATATGTATGTACTTTAGTGTAAGTGTTAATATGCGGCGCAAACTGTTGTCTATCTCTACCTAGCTTAATAAAATAATAATGGAATTGTCTGTAAGAATAAAATCTATTCGGAAATAATTTATGTATTTTTTTGCAAATCCTTTTTTTCTTCTTATCCAAGAACCTAAGAAATTAGCTATCTCTTTTTATTTTATTTTTATTTAAGGTAGGTACAACAACATCATCAACTACATTTACATTATTACTACTACTGTACTACACAGCATTTTAAATTAACGTGATCATACAAATGTAGCCGACCCCGCAAATGAAGGGGCAATTTATCCAAGTAAAGAACAAAAAAAACAGAAAAACTAAACTTAATCGAATTAAAAATTAAATAAGTTATATATTAATTTATATTAATGTTATACATCGACAGCTAAACATCGATACTCGATGTTTATTGAGCACAAAACATCGATATCAGCCAACATCGATGTTTTTTGCAAACATCGTCATCAATAAATAAAACAACCATAAAATCACACGATTTTTTAATTAAACAAAGAAATTATTTAATTGGAGATATCAGGGCGTAGAAACACATAAGTTCCCATATTTTTTGTCAATTGTTGTGTTATCGATGTTACGATGTTTTATATAATGCAATATCGATGTTAAAACATCGATGTTTTATCTTTTAACATCGATGATCATCGGTCATCCCTACTTTAGGCTCTTTGCACTCAAACACTTATTCACACCTTATAGTAGTCATTTTCGCTGTAGAAGACAAGCTGTGAACGGCGTCGAAGTGTTAAGAAGCAACTTGCGCGGCGGCAAGATGAAGACGACTAGTTAGGATTATTCCTACTACACTGTTTTCGCGTATAGATTTCGTTTCCACTTAAAATCAGTAACTGGACAAAGATCTTTAATTTTTTTTTTTACTTTTATTTTTAAGTGTTAATTGCTACACTTAAAATGTTTAAATAATTTTTAGCGCAAATTTTGTTGCGAACAATTATTTAAACATTTTATAATAGCTTGCCTACTTCTTAACTGATCTTTAGTATTTGTAAAAATATTATGATCGGATGTTAATGACGGTAGTTGTTGACATTGAATGGGCGCCTTTAGCTTTCAAAGTAAAAAGTAAATAGTTTTGAATAATTTCGGCGGGCTAGTTAGAACCACGATAGCTCAATTGGAAGAGCACCTGACCCGGAATGTCAGAAGGGTGCAGGTTCAAATCCTGCTCGTGGAATTTTTTTCAACATTTGTGTTTTTGCTACACTTAAGCCGAATTAAATGTAATGTTAATGTTAATGTTGCTCTAAAGCATTTCAAAAATCAAAAAGTAGTGACAAAATTCAGCGCTTACGTCAGCCTTCCCGGTAGCATAAAGGTCAGTGCAGCCGCCCGGATTGCGAAAGACCCAGGTTCGATTCCTGGCTGGGTCGGGTGGGCGTTTAATTTTTTCACTGTATTTTTATATAAAAATATTGGACAAAGATCTTTTCCTTTTTTTTGGAGACAGTTGATTGCCATTGGGCATTTTTAGGGAGGCCGAGAAACTTAAAGGGTTCCTTAAGCCGTATGAAACAGAGCACCGTCACATGTTTTCTAGAGAGAACGGCATCACGCACTATGCGTGTCCCTGTACCTTACTAGATTGTTCAAAGTTTTCGAATCGGATCGGTCAAAGACCTCAATGCGTCGAAGTGCTACTGAGAGTCTCCTTGGTTACCAAGGCTTTGTAGTGCCCACTAAGATAAGATAACTGTCTTCGTTCTAGTACTCTATCCTCCTAATACCAGGTGGGGGGTTAATTTGCCTCCCTAAATTCAGTATCGAAACAACTCCGACCAACAAACTCGAAGTTAATTTCCTGGTGGACCAGTTATGGGTACCGCAAGGGGGTAATCACACGAAAGGTAGCTTGCCACGTGTCGACTCCCACGCTTCACTCAGCCCTGCTAGTTGTAGGGAACGATGCTAGATGTTACAATGTATTTGGAAGTAATGAATCATTTAACCGCCTCTGTGATCTAGTGGCTAAGACCACCAGTTTAGACCCAAAGGTCCCGGGTTCGATTCCCAGCGGAGGGTACATGTTTGTGTACTCGGTTTGGTTGATGGTAGGGCTTGTTTGTCCGCCTGACTAGCTACCACCATCTTATCTAAATATGACGCCATAACATCAATGTTGTGTTCCGGCAGCTAGAGATAAGATAGCCAGTGCCTCACTAGTTGAGAGGGATCCTCACCCGGGAGGGTGAAGTGAGCTTCCATCATTGACCTCTTCATCACTTAACATCAGGTGAGATCAAGGCACTGTGCTTACCCGTTAATATAAAAAAAAAACTTTGAAGATTCACTATCTTATTTTTACTAAGACAAATTTTTATTAAAATAGTTTTTGTTTATATAATTTTTAAAGCAAATTTTGTTGCGAACAATTCTTGCTTTTTCAATTTTTGTGTTTTTGTAAATTTTTATTATTTTGATTTTTTTATTCACAATGCTAATATAGTTACAAGATACAATTTCAATCGAAAAAAAACGACGGGTTGCACTCTGGGAGTGCCGGCAGAAGTGAAAACTTGAATATTAACGTTGTGCATTTTTGATATTTTGGAATGGTTAGGGAATAATTTTGCACGAATTGCTTTAATTATCAGTATAAAAGTACTCTCATTTATGTGGTAGAATACAATATTTATTTATTGGGCTATCGTACACAAACATGACAATTTATATTACATTAAAAAGTTATATTAAGTTATATTAAAAGTTTATATTACGCCGCGCCAGCTGTCTACTCCATCCGTCTTACGAATTTTCGATCAGGTCACGTGTCCTGACGCGAGTTTAACATTTTTTACCCATTCCAAAAAAAGTGCACAACGCCGCTAAAGAAGTTTTCACTTCAAAAATCAAGCAGCTTCAGGAAGCTCGAATGAGAATCGAACCCACGACCTTTGGTTATCCAAAGTATAACCGGTATAACCGGTCATAATAATCACTACATAGTATAAAACAAAGGGTATATATAATTTAAACGCTCACCAGAAATATTTTTTAGACCCTAAGCCTAAGTACCAAATAAATTAAATGACTGTACAAATATTATTTTTGCTTCCCAAAATGGATAAATGCTCACCAAATTTTTAAACTATTAATGATTGAGGATACTAGGCTGCCCTACTCCTATAGTTCACGTGATAGGTTAGAAAGTTACTTTTTTTTAATTTCGAGGTTATTTTTTATTATACAACAGAAAGCAAAAATTACCAAATTGAAACTCGAGGCATAAAATATTGGTGTTATCTATTTGGTGACAAAATAACATATTTGGTCTGAAATATATATATTTAATAAAAATATAAATTGTATCCTTTCTATAATATTTTAGGAAACACAATTTGGTGAGTATTTATCCGTTTTGGTAAGCGTTTCAAGTTTTATTGGTAGTAGAACTGATACATTTTTGGTAGGCGTTTAAACACAAGCCTAAAACAAAGTCGCTTCACGCTGTCTGTCTGTCCCTTTATATCTATGCTTAGATCTTTAAAACTACGCAACGAATATTGATGTGGTTTTTTTAATAGATAGAGTGATTCAAGAGGAAAGATTATATGTATAAAACACGCATATAATTGGACTGGACATGCATATAGGTGGCACTGCCCTGCCATAGGGTTCTGTAGGATACGGGTGTTCACTCAAGCGGAGGAAGTCGCGAGCGGGCCGTTAGTATAGTCATAAACTCATAGTAATGATAGTAAATCCTTTATTTAAGTCACATTAAAGTCTTCATCATCATCATCAGCTCATTTTATATCCCCACTGCTGGGACACGAGCCTTCCCTATGGATGGATAGGGAGAACGGGCCATAAACCACCACATGGGCCCAGTGCGGATTGGTGGTTGTTAACGACTGTTAATGCAGCCAGGACCAACGGCTTTACGTGTCTTCCGAAGCACGGAGGAGCTCGAGATGATAAATTTTTGGTGACCCATCCGATGACCGGCCTTTGTGCGAAAGTTGCTTAACCTCAGCACCCGCAGACCGGGCGCGTTAACCACTGCGCCATCGAGCTCCTCGTTCTCTCATTAAACTCTTACGTGTATTATTTTGTAAAATTTTAATGAATAATCTTATGATATAATTCACCAGGTTCAAATCCCAATTCTGTAGACAAGAGAGGTATTTAAAAAAAAATTATGTAGTTAACTTTGAAATTAACGTCATAGTTCCTTATAACAAATTTATACCTAGCATATATCGTTTCGGAGTGACCCATACTTAACCCATTGAGAGTGCTCAACCTGTATAGTACAAATTAAAAAAAACCGCAATCAAATTAAAAACACAATAATACACACCAAAACAAAAGCGAAGTAAATAAACATTTGATGTTTTCATGATACAACGAAGCAGTAATTGCCGGAGACTGTACTAAAAGAGTGTTATCTTTTATTTCACAGACTGTACCCACTCGTGTCAGTGTGACCAATGCTGATCGATTGGATATCGGCTCAGGTGCTGAGTTTCCACGGCCAATTGTGCCTACATAAAATTATACAATACTTAATGTTGCTACTCTTGTGAGCGAAGTAGCCAATGCAATGGATTTATCAAAATCCAATACTCCAAAAAGGTTGTACACTATTATTTTTATTTGTAAGTTTGTAAGTAGTAAAAGTTGTGTAATATCCATAAATATAAACTTTTTTTTATGTGTAACATCTTTCCGCTCGCTTGCTATATAAGCAATTTATGGGAGTGATTTCGTGAAATGGGACGGAAGTATGTGTAACAGTGTAACAGGAAGTCGGGGAAGCGCGCAAGCGCGCGCCATTTTGTAAATTTAAAATTAATATTATGAACATGACATATTATTCTTATATGTGACATATTGTGTCATTTGACTATCAAAGGTCATTATGATATGTCTAATGTCTTCTAATGAGTATTTACTGGATTTATTTTATAGTTATAAAATGATGACCCATTTTTTTCAGAATAAGTATAATATTAAAATTACACATCATATGCGACTACTTTAAGGCTCGCTCGTTTTTTTTGTCACAGCAACATTGTTGTTCTCTCTGTGCGTGATAAACGAAGCTGCTAGCTAAGCCCTACCAAAGCTCCGTCCTTTAATTCATTACCAGCAATTTGACATCATCATCATCATCATCTCAGCCAAAAGACGTCCACTGGACAAAGGCCACCCCCAAGGATCTCCACAACGACCGGTTTTGTGCTGCTCGCATCCAGCGGCTTCCCGCGACCTTCACCAGATCGTCGGTCCATCTGTTGGAGGCCTGCCCACACTGCGCTTTATACATAAATACCTTTATTTGACATAGTATATTTATACAGATTTCATAACAATGGATCTATTGGCGTTTATTTTATATGTTATTTAATCCAGACGTTTCTGCAACATGTAAAAAAAAACACGTTTTACACGTGTAAAGAGTTTTGGCTACATTGTTTATTTTCAGTGGTGAATGCGCCCGGTCTGCGAGTGCTGAGGTTAAGCAACTTTCGCAAAGGCCGGTCATCGGATGGGTGACCAAAAATTTTAACCTCGAGCTCCTCCGTGCTTCGGAAGGCACGTAAAGCCGTTGGTTCCGGCTGCATTAGCAGTCGTTAACAACCACCAATCCACACTGGGCCTGCGTGGTGGTTTATGGCCCGTTCTCCCTATCCATCCATAGGGAAGGCTCGGGCCCAAACAGTGGGGACATAAAATGAGCTGATGATGTTTATGATGATGTAATGTTTAATCATAAAACAATAGTCGTCTCCTAAATATAATACGACCTTTTGTAGAGTTATAAAATTGTTCTGAGGATAAAATATGGATATTATGAACTTTCCTTCCAGTTTATAGCATATTGTGGCAGAATTTCAATATGGGAAGCGCAGTTACTAGTTTTAATTTATTCCATAACGGGGAAGCGTCTGGTCTTAAGATTACCTGATGGTAACTACTAATACAACCGAAGTAGAAGCGCACTTTACCCGCAATCCTCTACTACTGGGTTCCTGGTGCGAGTTTCAATCGCTATTTGATCACGTTTTATACGGGAAAGCACTTAGATTTACTTCATCTCACCTGATATTAAGAGGGGGTATCCAATCGTAGATTTGATTTTAACACTATAAGATAAACCACGACGTTCGATGAAACAAAAGATGCCTGTTGCCTCGGGTCAGGTGCGACAGATTGTGGAGCGTTCTGCGCGAAATAAGAATGTCGTAAGCGCCGAATAAGTTCAAATAAGTTCAAGTTTAAGTTTTAGTTTAATTACTCGTAAAATATACATTATTTTTTCAAATCGCTTATAGGGTCGCTTGGTAATATAATTTGATATGGGTTATATTTAATCGATCACCAAACTAACCTAACCTAACCCACAAAAATACAAAGTTAGCTAGCTAAACTACTATTTAGATGCTAACTTAGCATTTTAGGTGCTAGCCTACTATTTTTTTGTGGATCAATTTATTATTTCTCATTTGATATTATGTGTTAATATATTGGCTCAGTCATCATCATTTCAGCCAAAAGACGTCCACTGCTGGACAAAGGCCTCCCCCACGGATCTCCATGAGGGGTATTTGCCGTAATCGCCACGCTTGGCAGGCGGGTTGGCGATCGCAGTTGGTAACCTCAGAGAGATGCTGCTGCCCATCCTCTGGAATGGTCCTTTAGTCGGATTTTACGACACCCTCAAGAAGATATGGGGTGGTGCAATGCTTTATCCCTGGCACCACACAGGGGTGACACATTGGCTCAGTAATATGCATCAAATTGAAAATAAATTGATAATGGTTGAAAAGTAGACGTGAGTTCGTGATTTTTTTTATCAATAAAACTTAATTATAATATGCTTTCACTTAGTCCAGTCCCTTTCAAGTATAAAAATATACGATTGGCGATTTACCTTTATACCTTAAGTGACGATAACGCCTACTCGCCTGCCGGAATACAACAATGCTGCAAACATTAATATTATGGCGGCATACTTAGACAAGATAGTGGTAGCTAGTCAGGCGGACAATAAAGCCCAATCAACAACTAAACCAAATACTCAAACATACACCAACGCTGGAAATCGAATTCGGGAACTCTGAGTGGTAGACCGTTGGACCGCAGGCGATTAAAAGAAATCACGCAAACGAATGACGACAATGTTAATGCATTGAAACAGTCGTCTTTGTCCAGTGTGTTTTAACAGTGATGATATACAGTACTGAGACGTGGTCGCTCACTATCAGGGTATCAGGGTCTCATAAGAAGGCTCAAGGTCACCCACAGATGCGTCATCTATGCGGAATGGAATGAGGAGATGATCGCTAGGGCGGAACAGATCTCGAAAGGCTACCAAGCGTAAGACGCAGTGTAGGCAGGCCTCCAACAAGGTGGACCGACGATCTGAAGGTCGCGGGTAGCTGCTGGATGCGAGCAACACAAAACCGGTTGTTGTGGAGATCCTTGGGGAAGGCCTTTGTCCAGCAGTGGGCGTTTTTTGGCTGAGATGATGATGATGTTGATTGCAGATGCGTGTCCTGGTAAAAAACCAGGAGAGTTAAAAAATTTCAAAGATGATTTCGTTATTGTTAACGAGTTCCTAAATGCGGATAATACACTGAAAAACTGGCTGGCTATAGCCTAAATAAAACCTAATAAGTTGTCGATAAAAAAAGGAAGTACTGTCTTCCCCAAAACGATTATTCAAAAACGTAACTAGACATTACTCATAGAGCGCTGACGCCACTTGATTAACCTCTATCACGTATTCGTTGTCAAAGATATAAAATATCACTGGCCAACAATAAATATCAGGGGCACCGACGAAATAACAAATAAATACGAGTGGCTCACGTAACTGTCTGTTAATTAGTTCAATTGTTATTGGAGGGAAACTACAGAAGGAAGAGCTTTTATGTATATAGAGCATGCAACACCCCCTACTTGCAATTAAATGTGGAATTTTGTTGATATATTCTGTGATAAGAAGTAATTGATCATTTAATTATTTTGACGATTATTTGGTTGGGCATTTAATTGAGTGATTGTAGTTTGGATTATTGTGGTGTTGTACGTGCCTAACCTGCTCAACCTTTAATAAACTGACGAGTAGCGAGGACGAATGGGGTTGTAGGAGCAGTAAGAATTAGGGTTGATTGCTGTTTTGACTGTTCTGACCACCAGGTGGCCGATAACAATTAAAATTGTATTGTGTCTGGTATTCGCGCGCTCGAGCTCATATGTGTATTAACTGAAAATGAATGCCTAATTTATAACTCACTATTACACTCTTTGCTGTGATTTTACATTATGTTATTTTCATGCCTAAAAGAAAACGAGTAGACCTTTGAAATACGGGAAATGCCGCCTTCGAACCTTTTTGTAATAAGTGTAAATATTGTGTACTGTCATATTTTTTCTCTTCTAGTGTTCTTCACGTTATTTTTTCTGCCTTTTTTTATATTATACTATGGGTTAACATAGCCAAAATTCTCTTCTGCTACATTTTAATACTATTATGAAAGTAACCCTTTCGCTTTGCAACGGTGTATCAGAATCTTTATGAATGCCCGCCCTCCCTGCTATCTCAGAACGACTTCTCTGCGTCAGGATATCCTAGGTTATTCTGTAACTTAGAAGGCCCGACATCATATTGAGGCACCCTTCAGTGCCACACTTGGTTTATGTCAAAATTGTGAGTGTCAATTTGTAGTTGTGTCACTAAAAAACGTTATTCCATTCTGTTCTTCTGATATAAGATCGCCAATCGTGAACATTTCTGCTACTTTGCTTACAGCTAAAAAAAGCTTGAAAGGATATAAAAAAATATAAATAGTCTCCCCAAAAAGGTGTTAGCAGCTCTATAGAGATGCGTACGAGGCACACGTGCGTGGTTTGACATTTGCGTGCGCGCGCCCCATTGGTCAGCGCGTGTGATCTTTGCCGGGCGACGCGACGGCGACGCGCCTAAATCACCGATGGTGAGGGAAAACACCGAGTGTTGCCATACAATTACAAAAAGGTCGGTAAAGTTTTAATGTTTCTTTTTTTATCTGTAAGAAGTATTTGTTTGAGCGTTTACATTTAAACTCTTTTTAGATCTTGGTTTTGAGTTTCATTCGATCACGAACAGAATTTGTATGTCATGGAAGTAGCGCCTTCTTGTGACAAACGAGAATAGTTAATTTTTTTAACACAGAAATTCTCCTTTTTATGGAAGAGATTGCTGTTTGCCGCCGGATAATTTTTACAGCGTACTTTATTTTAGAAGCGACGAGAAACTAAGGTTCCTCAAGACGTCACACAAATTAATAACAAAATGAAATTGAGAAACTACTACCTACTACGTTTTCATTTAAAATAATTAATGTTTCTGAGTGCCACAGATAGATTTTATGCTGTTTTTGTTCTGAAAATGAAATAACAAATCAAAATACGTAGTTGCCTTAACGAGACGATGAAAAATTTACCGAATCATTTAATAATACTATACAATTAATAAAAACTTCTATTAATTAATCGTTGCAATATTTCATAATACCCGCAACAAGTTTCACCTGTCCGAAAAATTTAAAACATAAAAAGAAAAATCTATCTATATCTCTTTTAAAAAAAGTAAAAAAGAATCCGCCCCGAAAAATGCCACAGTAAAATTAATTAATGTTTTTTTCTCGGGGTCGTTCAAAAATGCTGTAGCAGAAATTATTTGGTCTTTAGCCGCCAGAGGGCGTGGTGCCGTGTGATTAATACATTTCTTAGGAAAAACATTTTTAATGACCGAACCGGCCGGCCACCGATTCTCGTTTTGTAGGTGTCAGACTTATGATCGGACTGAACCACGATGCTGCGCGTTTTTGTTGTTCACAATGCCTAGATGTGCCAGTCACTTCTTTAGTTTTGTTTATTTATTTACTTTTTGTTTTTGGGTGGGCCAAGAATTCGTTAACATTTAAATGTAACTTACCGCGCAAACTATTGCCGCGCGGGGCGCGGGCGCGGGCGGGGGCACTAGCTCGCTTCTTGGAAATTTAGTCGCAATGGATCGCTTCACGGGGCCGCAACGCGCTTACTGCGTGAAACAGTTTTATTTAAACAACTTTTCGCTCATTACTGTGAGACGCTTATTTCGCGTTGAATATGGTTTACACGACTTAAGTCAGTGTCCAAGTGCTCCTTTAATAAAGAAATGGGTGAAGAAGTTCGAAGAGACGGGATCTACACTAAATGTGATACAAACCGGCGGCCCGCGGACTTCTCGGAGCGAAGAGAACGTGCAGCAAGTTTCCGCTTCTGTTCGACGTGATCCAGATTTATCGACACGCAAACGTTCGGCTGAATTAGGATTATCCCGCACATCATTACGCCGTATTTTGAAATTAGATTTGAAATTACATCCATATAAGATCCAGGTAGTGCAAGAACTAAACCCTAATGATTTAAATTTGCGTAAGTCATATGCCGAAACAATGTTAACTCGATTCAGTAATTTTCACAACATCTTATTCTCTGACGAAGCCCATTTCCACCTAAATGGACATGTAAACAAACAGAATTGCAGGTATTGGAGCAGCGAAAATCCTAAAGCTAAACATGAGAGGCCACTTCACTCTCCCAAGGTAACTGTATGGGCTGCAATTTCAGCAAAAGGAATCATCGGACCTTACTTTTTTGAAGATTCTCGAGGCCGTTCAGTTACTGTTAATTCTGCCGAGTATGTGAAAATGTTACGGGAGTTCTTAGCACCGATGCTACTGGAATTTGCTGGCTATAATCGTAACACATGGTTTCAACAAGATGGAGCCACGTGTCACACATCGAACGCGTCCTTGCCGGTGGTCAAAGACATGTTTCCGGAAAAGCTGATATCCAGACGGGGTGACATCCCATGGCCACCCAGAAGTCCAGATCTATCACCAGCAGACTTCTTTTTATGGGGTTATTTAAAGAGTCGTGTCTACATTGATAAACCGAATACACTGCGTCAACTTAAAGAAAAAATCATCGAAGAGATGTCGGCGATCTCGCGGCCTCTTTGCAGAAGAGTATTCGAAAACTTTAGGACTCGCTTAGATGAGTGCAAAAACCGAAACGGTGGTCATTTAGACGAAATAATTTTTAAAAAATAAATTACAACTAATTAGCTTTCTCGTAAATAAACGATTTCTAAAATATGTTAAATGGTTTTTTTTATACGATTTTTTCAAATGTTAACTAATTCATGGCCCACCCAATACGTGAATCAAAAACTTTGTACCCCTTTTTAGGAAAGTTGCGCAGACGGAGGAGTATGAAATTTCGCACACTTACCTATAGTTTATATAGAGAAGAATTGCAGAATGTTAATTTTTTTTTAATTATGCATAAAAAATACATTAAATCAATAAAACAAACATCACACACACGCTTAATAATCTTTTTCAAAAATTTCAAAAATGGAAGAGAAGCGGCCGAAGTCTGTCAATGCCAATCCAAACTCACATTCTATCTTTTTAATTTTTCATTGCTTAGGATACTATCCGTGCAGCCTTAATAAAATTATGGTCGAATTTCGACCACTGGGCGACCACTATAGTCTTCATAATTTTGTGATATTTGCGTAGGGCATATAGTGGCACCAGTCTTGGACACTCTAAGCAAAGACTTCGACACATTTTTCGTCGCTACAAAATTACATAGATGTTCATTGAAATTTTATGGCATGACAGCTTTGTTACTAAAGACATCAGTTAACAACTCACGTAGCATAGTTATGATAACACGGCTTTTAGTTATTTATTACATAATAATTATTAACTAGTGGTCGCCCAGAGGTCGAAATTCGACCGTAATTTTATTAAGGCTGCACGGATTGTAAACATAAGCAGTTAAAAAATTTAAAAAGATAGAATGTGAGTTTGAATTGGCTTTGACAGATGTCGGCTGCATTAAAGACAAACAATACGTGTGTGTCAAATTCATGGTAGTGTGTGTAGTGTTGTTTTTGTTGATTTAATGTATTTTTTAAGCATAATTTAAAAAAAATTTTTACATTCGGATAACCTTCTCTATATAAACTATAAGTTTGCGAAATTTCATACTCCTCCGTCTCGCTCAAGTTTCGTAAAAACGGGTAAGTACAAAGTTTTTGCTTCACGTATTAATGTATAGATAATACAAGCTGCTACAATATTAGCCGCTGGATGCGAGCAGTACAAAACAAGTCGTTCTGGAAATCCCTGGGGGAGTCCTTAACCAGCAGTAGACGTCTTTTGGCTGAGATGATGATGATGATACAATGATCATTACCTGTATTTCTTACTACACCTACCTACCAATTACCATATAGCAGAGCTGTATAAAAAATTCGGCCAAGTGCAAGTCGGACTCGCGCACGAAGGGTTCCGTACCAATATCTATAAAAATATTTCAAGTTTCCGACCGAGAAAAAAATTTGAAAAAGATTACGTTTGTTGTATGGGAGCCCCCCTTAAATATTCATTTTATTTTAATTTAATTATTTATTTTTTAAGTCAATAATATAATTCAATATTCTGTGAATATTTCAAGCATCTACCTGTTGCCGTTATCAATATCGAGCAAAAACGAGCAAAAAAATAACGTTTTTTGTATTCCCATACTTTATAATTTATTTAGCCCCCTTAAATATTTATTTTATTCTGTCTTTTAGTATTTGTTGTTATAGGGGCAACAGATACATCATCTATGAAAATTTCAACTGTCTAACTATCACGGTTCATGGGTCCCGTTTTATCTTATGGGTACGGAACCCTAAAAATGATCTTCACAAAAATCAAACAGCAGACGTACTTCTCTATTAGAAAATGATAAAATAGAATGGAAAAAAATTTTTTGGTACAATAAGTACATCACACATATATATTCAAAACACAGGAGTTCAATAAATAGATTATAATAAATTCATCATCATCATCATCATCATCATCACCCTCTGCCTGCAGAGGTCCACTGCTGAACATAGGCCTTCCCAATTGATCGCCACCACACCACACCGGACCGGGGGGCCGACCGCCTAACTCTCTCGCTTTCGATCGCTTTGAAGGCGAGGCGAGGAGGAGACGTCATCTTGTCATTTCGAAAGGAATATGAAAGCAATATCGAAAGACCTTCGCCGATTTAATACCGAAAGTATTAAGTCGGCGATTGAGCGCAATAAAGGCTCCAAAGTGTTCGCAAGAGATCTGTCTATTGGGCAAAGTCAAATGACGAGGCTGAAAACTGAGGTAGGTGACATCATTTCATCAACACCTGAAATTCTGAGAGAGATCGAGAGTTTTTATGGCCAGCTTTACTCCACAAAAACACCTGTTGAAAGCAAGGCTAAAGATCCTAGAGCCAAGCTGACCCGACACTATACCGAAGATATCCCGGACGTCAGCCTGTATGAGATTAGAATGGCTCTCAAGCAGCTTAAGAACAACAAGGCGGCGGGTGATGACGGAATCACAACAGAGCTTCTGAGAGCGGGTGATAAACCGATACTTAAGGTCCTCCAGAAGCTATTCAATTCCGTTATCCTCGAGGACAGAACGCCAAAGGCATGGAGCAGAGGCGATGTGATGTTGTTTTTCAAGAAGGGTGATAAGACGCTCCTGAAAAACTATAGACCCATCTCGCTTCTGAGCCATATCTACAAGCTGTTTTCGAGAGTCATTACGAATCGTCTCGCGCGCAGGTTCGACGACTTCCAACCTCCCGAACAAGCCGGGTTCCGAAAAGGCTACAGTACCATAGACCACATCTATACGCTGCGTCAAGTTATACAGAAGACAGAAGAGTATAACTTGCCACTTTGCTTGGCGTTCGTGGACTATGAGAAAGCCTTCGATTCGATCGAGACCTGGGCAGTGCTGCAGTCTCTCCAGAGGTGTCAAGTAGACTACAGGTACATCGAAGTGCTGAGGTACTTATACCAAAACGCCACTATGTCGGTCCGATTACAGAACCAAAGCTCTAATCCTATCCAACTACAGCGAGGTGTGAGACAGGGAGACGTTATTTCTCCGAAACTGTTCACAGCTGCGTTGGAGGATATCTTCAAGCTTCTAGACTGGAAAGGATACGGCATCAACATTAATGGCGAGTATCTTACAAACCTTCGGTTTGCCGATGATGTAGTTCTCATAGCTGAGACCTTGGAAGACCTGAACACAATGCTCGAAGATCTCAGTAATGCTTCTCAAAGAGTGGGTCTTAAGATGAACATGGACAAGACGAAAATCATGTCCAATGCCCATGTTGTACCCGCTCCAGTTAATGTTGGGAACGTTACACTCGATGTTGTTGACCATTACGTTTACCTGGGACAGACGGTCCAGTTAGGTAAGTCCAACTTCGAGAAAGAGATCTCTCGACGAATCCAGCTCGGATGGGCTGCATTCGGGAAGTTACGTGATGTATTCGCATCCAAAATTCCTCAATGTCTCAAGACAAAAGTCTTTGACCAGTGTGTGTTGCCAGTGATTACATACGGGAGTGAGACGTGGTCCTTTACTATGGGTCTCATAAGAAGGCTCAAGGTCACCCAGCGAGCAATGGAGAGAGCGATGCTCGGTATTTCCCTGCGCGATAGAATCAGAAATGATGAAATCCGCAGGAGAACTAAAACAACTGACATCGCTCGGAGGATTGCTCAGCTGAAGTGGCAGTGGGCGGGACACATAGCGCGGAGAACCGATGGCCGTTGGGGCGGAAAGGTTCTCGATTGGCGACCACGCACCGGACGACGTTCCGTAGGCAGGCCCCCTACAAGGTGGACCGACGATTTGGTCAAGGTCGCGGGAAGCCGCTGGATGCGGGCAGCGCAGGACCGATCGGTGTGGCGATCCTTGGGGGAGGCCTATGCCCAGCAGTGGGCGTCATATGGCTGATGATGATGATGATGATGATCGAAAGCTATAGGCTATAGCTTTCGATATTATTCGATATTATATTTCCATATTATATTAGAAGGCGAGGCGAGGGCCTCGCCTTCAAAGAGATCGAAAGCGAGAGAGTTAGGCGGTTGGGGGGCTGGTGTGGTGTCTCCTCTATCTGTTTCTATTATTATAATTATATATACTTTTTTACTCTTTGTTAATTTTAAACAACGTTTTTATTCAGTACTAGCTGACCCGGCGGACTTCGTACCGAATTTTTTTTAATATAGCCTATGTCACTCAGCGCTAATGTATAATTGTAATTGTGAAAGATTTTCTTAAATCGGTCCAGTAGTTTTTGAGTTTATTCGTTGCAAACATACATACAAAAATACAAAGCTTTCCTTTTTATAACAAACAAAGTCACCTTTTTAGGGTTCCGTAGTCAACAAGGAACGTTTATAGTTTCGCCATGTCTGTCTGTCTGTCTGTCTGTCTGTCTGTCTGTCTGTATGTCTGTCTGTCTGTCTGTCTGTCTGTCTGCCTGTCTGTCTGACTGTCCATCCCCAGCCTAGCTCATATACTCTTAGTACTAGAAAGCTGCAATTTGGCATGGATATTCATACGGCACATAAGTACATACTCGTACATATCACGCCGACAAAGTGATGAAGTAAAATTTTGAAAAACATTTTTTTAGGTTACCTCCCCTTAACACGTGAAGAGGGGATGTAATTTTTTTTTGTCTACCCCATAGTATGGGGTGTCGTTGGATAGCAATTTCAAAAATATTGCGGGTTTGTGAAAACTATTTTTGATTGAGGCATCCGTTTGTGAACTATTATTAATCTTTAAAGTGCAAAATTTTGTTAGAGTCAAGTGTCCCCTTTCCATGCCAGGCAAATGATTGTTTTTGGATACGTGAAAAAATTCACGGTAGTTGTATATATGACAAAGTTAAAAGGAAAACTATCACAGCTAAGTAGGCTTTACAAGTTAACGAGTAACAGTCGACCAACTTATAAAATGTACTTGGCGCAGTACAAATTCCTCATTGGGAACTACTTAAATAACGTTGTCAGGTGTGTGAAACCGGTAGTATCTACATTTAAGTATATGAGCCATCGTTAAATAAATGTTTATAAAAGCCCTCTTCTCAGAGTCCGCATTATTGAGATGGGCTACGGAACCCTACACTGCGCGTGGCCCGACACGCACTTGGCCGGCTATTATCAATACTTAGCACAAAGACTGAATTTTATAATTACATACATATTCATCATCATCATCATCATCATCATCATCATCTCAGCCAAAAACGTTCACTGCTCGTCGTCGTCCGTCCGTCCGTCCCCCCCCCCCCTCAAGAATGTGCAGATACATACATACAATCACCCCTGTCTCCCATAGGGGTAGGTAATACCATTTCCTGCCCACATGCTACGATTCTTACATACTTATTTCGCTTCGTCTGCCCTCATTAATTTCTTTATACATGCTCGTCGGTTTAAGGTACTTGTTGAGGATAGGGCACGAGCAATGAGACCACTTTTTCCCGTTATTGATGTTTATTGTCAACTGCTGCTGCTGTAGACCAAAGAGAGATCCAAAGAGGCTGTAACGTTGCTGGTCGGTAACAGTACTCCTGGCCTGACTTTGCGTTAAAATGTCCTCGATTCAGTCAAAACATCCGCCTAGGTTTTCTCGAATAATACTTACTTAGTAAAGTTGGTTTAACATTACAATAGCTTGCTTGCGATTAACATACAAATGTTAGTGTTTTTTCTTCTTACTGCTACAAGCATGTCCGGTAACTGCCGTAATTCGGTATGTTATTGACAGTTTTACTGACTCGCACAGTAAAACGCAAACATTATTACATGCTCTCAGTTTACACATTTGGTTATGATGGCCGCCGCGTCGTTCGAAATTCAAAATTAAAATATTTTTTCGCGCGCAAAATATTATCCGTTAATAAAGTCCCGATGACGAACAAACATGTTTATTACAACTGTTATTTTTTAAGATACTCGTACGAGTTTTTAAAGCGATAAGTTTTTTTGCTGGACCTCGCCGCTCGCATTATGGCGTGCTCCGCCCACGGTCAAGGAATTTGCATTTATTATATATAATCTGTCATTGTCTGGGATGCCAGTGGTAGAAAAAATGTTAACGATTTAGGGTTAGAATGGATGTTCGGCGGCTACTGTAAGCGTTGACTATTAAGAACGATGCTGGGTCTTACAAATTTTAGGTAGATGAGACTGAGCAAATATTTTATACTATATATCTATACTAATATTATAAAGCTGAAGAGTTTGTTTGTTTGTTTGTTTGTTTGTTTGTTTGTTTGTTTGAACGCGCTAATCTCAGGAACTACTGGTTCGAATTAAAAAATTCTTTTTGTGTTGAATAGTCCATTTATTGAGGAAGGCTATAGGCTATATTACATCACGTTATGACTAATAGGTGTGGAACAGTCGCTAGTTAACGCGGGTAAAACCGCAGGGCACAGCTAGTGCCTTATAAATAAACAAAGAATAAGGACCGAATAGTTATTCCGTGTTTGTTCCCGTCATGTAAACGCCATTTCAAAATAGAGTAAAAGAGACAAAACACGGAATAACTATACCAAACTTATTCTTTGCTTATTTGTAAGGCATTATGGGTCTTGGTGTTGGTGGATACCAGGGATTTCGTGAAATCCCTAGGGATTTATATAGAATCTACTTAAAATTAAAATTTCAATCAACTTAGACTGGCGGGCGCAGGGAAAAAATGGGCGGTCATGTGGCGAATAAAGTAATTTCAAATAGTTTTGTAGATAAAAAATGCTGGTGATAAGATAACACAGATACTACACGTATAAAGTAAAATAGGTAGATACGTTATTGGCGCTCAGAAGACGCTCGGCAGGCTTATTGATTACCGATCTTTAAGTGATAATTTAAAATTTATCGCTGCCAAAACATTTATTCGCATTACGGAATGTAGAACGACAACGACGAACGACGAACGAGCGATTGACGAACTAAAATTCATGCCGGCGCATAGAATCATCATCATCATCGTCGTCATCATCGTCATCATCATCATCATCATCATCATCATCATCATCATCATCATCATCATCATCATCATCATCATCAGTCGTATTGCCATTGTGCAATCAGCAACTAGTTGTTTTTTTCGCTAGTAAGCCTGCCGAACAAAAGAAGGCAGCCGTATCCTTTTGGCCTCACTCGCTCTCGAAGACAGAGACAGACAACTGAGTCAGTTGACAGTTCCGGTTAGAAAATCCCATATTTAGAATAGGTTTCGTTAAAAACATGCCGAATAATAAACAATGTAATGTCTTCTTACAAGCTTTTATTTAGTTTCACCTTCCCCGATCTTTGTCTGTAATTTAGAATATGTTCCGATATACACTGCGAGCACTATAAGGTGTGACGTCAATGTAGTATACTGCGAAGCCGTTCCTTTATAGTTAGCTATACCTGTTTAAAACGGAACGAAGTCCAGTATACTGTCAACCATGCTGTCATCCATGTCATTTCCGGGCGCAGTACAAACATGGCGACGATTTATAACGTCATATATTTCCCTAGGATACTGCGGCAGTATACTGTCAGTCCATAACGGAACAAATTTCTCACCAGTAAGACAAACTGGACAGTGCTCGCAGTGTATATCGGAACATACCCCAAATCTTGCAAGTTAAATTTTAATTGAACTGAAATTATGCATGCATGTGTAAATCGGATGACAATGTCTCTGTCTCTCACAGAATATCGGCGTGAAACAATGGCACCCGTTGCTGTTGTATTTCGTCCGGTGAGTGAAAGTACCGGAGGCCCATCTCTCACCCCTCCCCTCTCCCAATTCCTACTCCCTCCTCCAACCCGGCAACGCATCTACGATAACTTTGGTTTTGGGTGTCCATGGGCGGCGGTGATTACATTCCATCAGGTGACCCGCCTGCTCGTTTGCCTCCTTTTAACATTAAAAAATATTTATTATGACATCGAGCTGATCTGATGATGGAACCGGAAGGTGGCCATATGATCACGGTAGTTAAACGACAAGACTCGATCGAGTTTGGGTTCGTATGATTTGTCTTGACGAGTACTTTGGTGCTAGATGGTAACCAGAGTCTGATGATGGAGCTGGAAGATAGCCATAGGAACTCTGTAATAAAACGACACAACCCCATCGAGTTTGGGCCCGTATGATTTGTCTTGACGAGTACTTTGATGCTACATGGTAACCAGGGTCTGATGATAGAGCTGGAAAATGGCCATAGGAACTCGGGAAAATAAGTTCGTTCGTTTGTTCGTTCTGTTTGTTATAAATGTGGATTCTGTCTTTGATTAAATGGATAAGATGGATGACCCAATGCCAAGGTGATGAGCACGTGCCGAGGGCTGAATGGTATGAGGGTGTATAAACATATCATATCGCTAACGTTGCGCGTCAGGGTACCAGGGTGAACCCTGTTGTACTGAAGCCCTTATCCCCCTACATTGGACCTCTGGGGGGATGGACCGTTTTTGATTTATACTCGTGGGAACAACATGAACAAAAAAGAAATTACTACACAAATAAAAAGACGTTTAGAGAAGGCGAAATTGAAGCGACAGGAGAAGATTGCTAATGAAAGCGATGTCCACAAGCGACAACGCTTGGAAATTACTTGTTAATAAAAAAAGAACTAAAAAGTTAAAAATAATTGAAACCTGATAATAAGAAGCATTTTTGTAATTGTTTTGTATGCTTAACGTATATATCTACCTTTATAAATTCATTACTATGTACCATGAATATAACTATAAAAATCATATGTGAAAGCCTTTATGTTAAGTAGTCATTGGTTGATTAATGAACTTACGCATCATTCAGTATGATCCGTCCGGAGTGTCCGCAGTCATAATGCCCACTTCACAACGTGGATTGAACAGTTGAATGTCCAAACTACATGGTAAAAACTTTTTTGTTGTTTTAGTTTTTTTTTATTACTTGGTCATGAGCAAACGACCATTATGGTCCCTTGGTAAGTAATTGCCTACAGAGCTCATGAACCCGATCAAATCCGAACCCCTTGGAGAATTCCCTCCCTTCTTTCTCCTTCATTCCCTCTAGAAACCCTCTGATCGTGTTTCGATCACAGAGGAACCCTTTAAGTTTCTCGCCACCCCCAAAAACTTCCGGTGACGCTGAAAAAGCCGCAAGAGATCAGCAGCAAACTCTTTCCTGAAAAAAAGCCTATGAGCAATTGAACACTTGGCTAGAAACTAACCAATCATAAAACAATGGGTTTTATTGACTTTTCCATCTTAAGCATCTTAAATTACTTAATTACCAGTAGGTACCTATCGCCTTTTAAGCTTAGCTTTGCTATTTTAGCTTTTGTGTGTATAATAAATTGGCTTAAAACTGACCAATTACCCACTGATATACGACTTATCCCCATTCATTAATTTTCTTTGTTACATTTTCCTATTTTATGTCATTGGCATGTCGAGTTCACTTCGACTCTGTGGTTGGGCGATTCTGGGTAGAATTTTACCACTAATAAGCATTATAAGTCAAAAATAGTTATTTTTATAAAAAAATATATTATTATTAGTTGTCGCCCGCGACTTCGTTCGCGAAGACTACACTATCCCACAGGAACCTGTTACCGGGATAAAAAGTATCCTATATCCTAGTCCGGGTCATGGTCTGTCTATGTGCAAAGTTTCATCCAAATCCGTTCAGCCATTTTCACGTGATGCGCGGTCAAATAAACAGACAAACAGATAAACAGACAAACAAACAAAACATCTAAAAACTGTTGGAACGAGTTCTGTTATAGTATCCCCCAGTCAACTTTTTTTCGAATATCTTCCATGTAGGTACAGATTTTCGACCCTCTTTAGCTTTATTATATGTATATATAAACTGTTGTTCCCGGCTGCATTAGCAGTCGTTAACAACCACCAATCCGCACTGGGCCCACGTGGTGGTTTATGGCCCGTTCTCCCATCCTACCATAGGGAAGGCTCGTGCTCCAGCATTGGGGACAAGAAATAAGTTGGTGACGTGATGATAAACCGAACTGTTTCTTATGTATTCGTAGGATTATGACCGGTTGCGCTATTATCTGGCTGTAAAGGCTAGCCACTCGTTCGTGCAGGTCATAAATTTAAGTCATCCGTCAGTCAGTTTCGGCGGCACCGTTAGTGGACCACGTTTCCATGGTACGTATAATAATAAGTTATGTTTTAAGTTATAATAATTTTATGCGAACACAATACAACACTTTTCCAAAGTAATTTTTTTTTATAACTGTTAAATACGCCTATACTATGATACTGATCTGTCTTACTAATATTATGACACAATGTAAACAATTTCTTACTTTTAATTTAACAAGGTAAATTTTTGATGACGGGCTATAAGCAAATTAGTTTTACATTAAAAAGGAAAATAATATTGTGTTGTTGTATCTATGCACATTTATTTTACAAAATAATATGATTTAAAAAAAATTATTTTAAAGGAAATCATTAAAAACTGTCTCTTGAGCGGGGGCCGCGAAAAAATATTTTCTTTTGTGTATTTTAATATGAGAAATAATAAATTGATCCACAAAAAAATAGTAGTTTAGGTGCTAACTTTGTATTTTTAGGTGCTAACTTAGTATTTTTGTAGGTTAGGTTAGGTTAGTTTGGTGATCGATTAAATACAACCCTTTTAATATAGACTAGGTGTTTCGTGCACTTACCTACTATATTAAAGAAAACTCAAAAAATAAGAAATATTTATTTTAGTGTATCACAATTAATTTACAAACAGTCCATGGGACCTATCTAGTTACCTACCTACCTATATTAAAAGTATATTTGTTATTTTTTTAAGGCAATTTTATTAGTTTATTTTCGAAAGTAAATCTCCTAATAATCTTAAAGTTTACACAAGGCTTACTCACATCGTACATGGAAAGATTGATAAATATCACCATCATCATCATCATCAGCTTTTTTTATGTCCTCACTGCTGAGGCACTAGCCTTCTTTATGGATGGATAGGGAGAACGGGCCATAAACCACCACGCGGGCCTAATGCGGATTGGTGGTTGTTAACGACTGCTAATGCAGCCGGGACCAACGGCTTTACGTGCTTTCCGAAGCACGGAGGAGCTCGAGATGATACATTTTTGGTCACCCATCCGATGACCGGCCTTTGTGAAAGTTGCTTAACCTCAAGCACTCGCAGACCGGATGCGTTAACCACTACGCATACGATTTCCTCAATATAATATTTTTATTGTAAAACTTTTAAATTTTCTGATGCTTATGATAACACGTGTTATGGAAACGCATCACCGTGCGAAACAAAAAAAGTACATGTTAATATTCATATTGCCACTTCGCCCGCGGCGTCTCCGCGAAATTATAACACAATAAAAACTAAACCTGACTCCGATTTATAATGAAAAGGGTAAAAATTATTAAAACCAACCAAAAACAAAAACACACCAATTCATTTGGTGCCCCGTCAAGCGGGAAGTGTAAAAGATATATGTAATTTGGTCTCTTACGCAAAACAATGCATCGCAAACTAATTTACTTATTTATTGTTACTAGTGGTCGCCCAGTGGTCGAAATTCGACCGTAATTTTATTAAGGCTGCACGGATTGTATCCTAAGCAATTTAAGAAGATAGAATGTGAGTTTGGATTGGCATTGACAAATTTAGGCCGCTTCTCTTCCATTTTTGAAATTTTTGAAAAGAAAATTAACATTCTGCAATTCTTCTCTATTAAACTATAAGTATGCGAAATTTCATACTCCTCCGTCCGCGCAATTTTTGTAAAAAAAGATACAAAGTTTTTGCTTCTCGTATTTAATATATAAATAGCGATATGGGTAAGCTAAAGTTAAGGGAATGTATATATAAATCTATATATAAATACGTGAAGCGAAAATTTGGTGCCTCTTTACGGAAGAGTAAGATTTTGTACATTCGTAGTTAAAGTTTATATGAAGATGACATTTATAATTATGTGTTACATTAAATTATAAATATAAACATTGTACATTTTATGAATTACGCCCCTAAGCGATTACTGGTAAATCTCTGGGGAGATGGTTTTTTGGAGAGAGTTTGCTGATGGCCTCATGCGACCTTTCCAGCGTCACCGGACCTTTTTTGGGGGCGGCGAGAACCTTAAAGGGTTCCTTAATCCCTGTGATCAAAGCCATTCTCTTTTGAGACCCTCTGACGGGTTTATAGAGGAAATGGCATCACGCAAGCGTGTCCCTTTCCCTCTATTCTCCGAGGTGTTCGGGTTGGATCGGGAGGAGCTGTTGCAGCGGCGTGCGCGTTCGGTTTGCGATCCTGTGAATTAAGCAATGCTTACAATGCTGTGGAATTGGGATAAGTCACAATTAAAATCTAAATGGCTTTATCGTTCTTCGGAAAGCAAAACAAATCGTTAGTCCTGAATTGGCAGTAGACCGCTTATGGCAGATGAATAATCGTCTCATTTTATCTCATCAATCATCATCACCTGATGATAACATCTGCTGGTATAGGTATTGGTAGGACCCTACTATTTTTAATGGTATATACTATTTATAATTTAACCGTTTAGCCACTAAATACATAAAAGTAAACACGCCTTTGTATTTATGATATTTGCGAAGTATCTTTTATGTTTGATACTGGCAATTTATACAACATTTTTAGAAAGATTCTTTAATTTTTTACCTAGTCCAAAGTTATCGTAAAGAAACATCCCGAATAGCTGTTATTTCTACAAAAAGTTTCTTATATAATCAAAGACAAAGGAAGTAAAAACGTTCCATTTTTAAAAATCGTAGAGAGTTTTTAGGTAGCGACCGCTAGCGGGGGTGGGCGTCAAGACGCTCCCATATAATACCAGGTCGAGTTTCGCTTTAGGCTGTGCACGTTTACGCCTTTGCTCGAAACGGCGGGGGAGTAAATTATTTCACAATTTCCTGTTTTACAAACGTGTGATGATTGGTGGTAGATCGAAGATGTTTTAAGATAATTAAAAATGGAAAGCATTTAAACAGATTTACCAAATATATATATTTTTTTTAAATTGTAATTTTTATATTTTGGTACAACTACTTACCTGATAATGATACATCTCTGACACAAAGGGTGACTTTTATGTTCTGTAGGTGCAGCTGTTGCTATAAAAACATGTTTTAATGCTTAGTCATCAACATCATCGGCCTATACTAGTCCACTGCTGGACAAAGCCCTCTCAAAGTGCACACCACTGAGCACGATCCGCGGCTACCTTCATCCAACTCTTGCCAGCCACCTTACGAAGATCGTTAGTGTACCGTAGTGTAAGTACCAAGTTGTTACTGTAAAAAACAAGTTTTTTTTAGCCGTCTGTCGTCATTGTCGTTGTCTTATTAATGATTGGTTATTTGTGGTCATTCTTCACTGACCAAACTAAACTTTTTAATGTCAAAATATACATCAAGCGGTCTAAATCATACAGGCCCGCAGCGTAGCGTGGCCAGCTACCAGTTAAGCACCGCTTGTGCTCGGCCGCAGCCCGAAGGCACTGGGGCCACACCCTTTGCCTTGTTACAGACCATATAATTTTGTCTTTAGCATAATTGTTTTAAGTAAATTGTCTTTGGGCACATTAACAGCCAGTTAAGAATGAGGTTTGAAAATTTTGCAAATAAAAAAACACGCCTGTTTAGGATTGCTTATTATACGTGGTGCGTTGCTATTGCTTCGGTATATTTTCATACTTTGATGTAATTATTGAAGCCTATATCTGCATTTATTTTCAAAAAAAGAACTTATTTGATTTATCTATACTGTTCGTTCTTATTTTAAATAGTGAAAGTTGAACGAAACCTTTTTAAACCATTTCAATACACAACTGACAAGCGTAACTTTTTTATCGAAACTCCTTTTCCATTATTAATTGGCCACATAAAAAAGAAAAAAAGCAGATCGTGAAAAAGTAGCGCTGGCTTTCTACTCTACATACTTGGATAACAAAGCATTGGTCTGTTAGCCACATACAATACATAGCTAGCTACTATTTACAAGCACCGGCCTACATGGTCTTTTTTTTTCTTTCTTTGGCTTGTCTGTGAGTTTCTTTCCCACAGTCTCCGCCTTGCAAGAAATGCATGGTCATCATAGACAACAGTTTAGCTAAATTCAGTAGGTAAAATACAAAACTAGTATTGTATACCTACCTTTATCTTCATATAAAAATAAAAAGTCAACAAAACTTATTGTAACTATTTTAAGTAAGGTTATGTTAATTAAAAACTTCATTCAGAAATTTTAGTTTTGTTTGAGCATTTATTGTTTACTGGAATACTGACTTCACTGTGCCACAAGCTTTCATTTAACTTTTTATGTGGAATAAAATTTAATCACAGTTTAATCTGCTGTTTCAATAGGCGGAGTTTTTAATGTATTCGTTAATAGTGTGTTTTGTTATGTGCTGCGACTTCTGTGCGCCATAGAAACGTAAATCACCTTTCTGAAAACTATTTCTCGTGTACCTATTGATAGAATATTCTTATATTATTGTTTATTTTATTGAAATATTGTTTGTCAACGTATTAAGCTAGCGTCTTTATAAATCTAGTGGTGCTATGATCGCGTGCCAAAAATATAGATTAAAAACCATAGATTTAAGCGTTAGCGTATCTTAGGTCTATGTTCAAAACAGACTCTCGATTCTGCTATCTTAAAATGTCAACAATCGTGTCTCAGTGGCCCGATTTGACATTTTGTTGTAAGGGATTTTTTTTATTGCTAACGGGCAAGTACTTGGCTTTCATCTGGTGATGATAAGGCTGAAAGTGGAAGCGCACTTTACTCGGAAGCGCACTTTACAACTACTGAGACATTGGCTGTCTTATCTCTAGCTGCCGGAACACAACAATGCTACAAACATGGATTTTATATGGCGACATATTTATTTATGATGATGGTAGCTAACCAGGCGAACAAACAAGCCCTACCACCAACTAAACCGAGTAGACAAACATGTACTCGCTGGGAATCGAACCCGGTACCTCTGGGTCTTAGACCGGTGGTCTAAACCACTCGTCCAGTCCACAGATATGTTTAAATGTCAGAATAAGGCCCTGGTTACTTTAACATTTTGAGCAAACTAATTTTTCCTACGTCTCTGAATGCATTTTAATGTTCAAAAGTGTATGTCATCTTTATAATACCTTTGTAATACAGTTTTAATATTACCGGTTTATTAGTAAACGCGCCCGCTCCCACTAATTCAAAAAATAAGACAATGCAACATTAACTTCTCATGCAAGTTGCTTACAATAACCTGAAGATGAAGAAAAAAAAACAAAGTTCTCTATGGATATCGTATGGGCGGCGCGCGCCCATAATTACGGGGTAGTGGCTCCTGCGCGCTCTAGTCTATGGGCAGACCAAGATGGCGTGAAATCCATGAATTATCCACAGCAATCTAGGGAGAGATTGAATGCTAACTATAAAATACGAAATTACTGTGCACCTCTGCGATCAAATCTATTTTATTGATGCGTGTGATAGTAAAATTATAATTTTCTCTTCTATAAAAGCCGTAGCTATTTGTTGGTACTTGGAAACTGTAGGAGCTTGATGAAAACCCATTATGAAATATAGAGATGACCATAGACACACTTTATTTATGTAGGAACGTGTAAAGAGGTTATAGATGTACGAATAAATTATGATGCTATTGAAAAGGAAAACATCTATTAAAAAGATTATCAAACAATGATGTATGATATTATCATCAGCCCTTTAACATCCAACTGGAGATAAGCCTTCCCACACAAACAGTAGCATATGGACAAATTGGACTATATATATACCCACCTTGCCATCATAACCTCCTTTTTGTACTGAAGCTTGGCACGAATTTGCCACCAGATTTCGGTCGGAATCGGTCCAGTAGTTCAATAACTCAACTCAATAGTTTATTCGTTGCAATCATACATAAAAAAATACAAAGGCTTCTTCTTTATAATATTAGTATAAACTAGCTGACTCGGCGGACTTCGTACCGTATTTAATTTTTTTTTAATATAGCCTATGTTTCTCAGCGCTAATGTAGCATTCTAATGGTGAAAGAATTTTTTAAATCGGTCCAGTAGTTTTTGAGTTTATTCGTTGCAAACATACATACAAAAATACAAAAGTTCCCTCTTTATAATATTTGTATACTCGTAGACTAGCTGACCCGGCTGACCCGAGTTTCTATGACAACAAAACAAACAAATCGTTAAATATTTACGCGTGAAAGCGTATCAAACAAACAAACAAAAAATAAATTCACTTTTTTTTATAAAAGTATTCTATATCCTTCCCAAAACTTTTGAGAATATGTGTACAAAGTTTCATGATGATCGGTTGAGTAGCTTCTGCGTGAAAGCGTACCTAACAAACAAACTCACATTTACATCTATACTTATAATATTATAAAGCTGAGGAGTTTGTTTGTTTGGTTGAACGCGCTAATCTCAGAAACTACTAGATCGAATTGAAAAAATATTTTTGTGTTGAATAGTCCATTTATTGAGGAAGGCTATAGGCTATATTACATCACGCTATGACTAATTAACGCGGGTGACACCGCCGGGCACAGCTAGTTTATAATATTAGTAGGAATACAAGGTGGACGGACGATCTGGTGAAAGTTGCGGGTAGCTGCTGGATGCGAGTAGCACAAAACCAGTCGTTGTTGACATGCTTAGTGGAAGTGCTTTAGTGGAGGTGGAAGGCTTTTGTCCAGCGTTGGACATCTTTTGGCTGAGATGATATAGAACACTCATTGTTAGCTTAGCTACCTGTCCCACTCAAAGCCAAAGGCTTATGCTTCAATAAATTATCCTAAGTTAAAAGAAATCATATTTTAAGTTGTCAAAAAATATTTTATGTTGTTATAAATAAGTTTCAGGACTGACCATTGAACTTGGCACCCATTTAAATCTCACTTCGTTTGTCGTTGAAGACCAAGGCATATATCATAATATTGAAATTGGCTCTCATTTCACATTTATGTTTTTGATGGGTAAATATAGAAAAGAAAATATAGAAAAAAAATACCCACTATTCTAAAACGTCACATTTGCTTTGGTGAGCACGGAGGCTGGAGGCTGTGTGTTCCCTCGGTTATATGTCACTCAATCCTCATAATTTGGTGACATATTTTTGTAAAATATTTAAAAAAATGTCATATCTCACATTCCTCCTTGCGTTCAATGTGCAAAGGCAAAAAAGGGTTGTTACAAAGGTTTTTTTTAGGTGTTCCTATATAGATATAAATAAGTCCGACCATAGAGGCAGTCCAATTAACAAAAAAAAAAAAACAAAATGCCTCGAAAAAATTTTCTTATGTGAACCATAAACAATTTCTTTGGGAGTCTGCTCCTCAATACCGTCGGCCATGAGAAAGCAAAAGGAACAGCGCACCAGAGGCAGGAAGCCGCCCCCCATAATTACGGCCACCGCTGGCCCGCCCCCCACCTAGATGTACGATTAGCACCGGTCTTGGCCTCGCGTTACTCCGTACAAATAATATAGCGGCCAGGAGACGGTATTGGAACATTAATGGCCGGTTGCACAGAACATGTCTAAATCCGATTGTTTCAATATAAGTACCGATATAAGACTTTCGTTTTTAATGTAATTGTAATAAATTTTTTTTTTATGAGACAAACAAAAGTGGACCTAACGTCGTTCCTTGAGGAACCCCTGGAATAATTTAACTCATAAAACATTATGGTTTTCGTGAAGTTTATAGACGATTCAGGCTGTTTTAGGGTTAGTAGGTAAATGTGGCTATGTTAGTGATTTGCGACGAGTAATAAAAAAAAGTTACGGAAACAAATTCGAAAAAACAAACAAATTTTTGACGATGCGGGACCTTTTAACATTCAGCCCCCTGACTATGAGCTCTTATAGCAGTATTATTGCAGTTGTGGAAAAGAGACGCATGTATAACCGCCGCTACACACGTCTCGTTTTCACAACTGCAAAAATACTGCTATAAGAGCTCATGATACCCCCCCTGAAACCTATTTATTCTACCCCTATAGTTCTTAGGTTATATCTGATTTTAACATTTTTACTAATACCAAAGATTAGTTGAAGAGCTCGATCGCGCAGTGGTTAACGCGCCCGGTCTGCGAGTGCTGACGTTAAGCAACTTTCGCAAAGGCCAGTCACCGGATGGGTGACCAAAAATTTGTCATCTCGAGCTCCTCCGTGCTTCGGAAGGCACGTTAAACCGTTGGTCCCAGCTGTATTAGCAGTCCTTAACAACCACCAATCCGCACTGGGCCCGCGTGGTGGTTTATGACCCGTTCTCCCTATCAATCCATAGGGAAGGCTCGTGCCCCAGCAGTGACAGAGGATTTAAATGAGCTGATGATGAGAAGAGGGGACATAAATGAGCTGATGATGAGTTGAGAATAGGCAAGTTTACCAGTTTCTAATCGGAAACCATAAGATATTAATTTCTCAAGAGAATTCACATAAGCGAATAATAGGTAACCTAATTCATAACAAAAAAAACTAAAATCATAAAATATACAAATTAAGTTTTACCTTTATAAAAGTTATTTTATTGCGAATACATTTGAATACAAAAAAAAAATGGAAAATTACCTTAAGGCGAAGTGTAAGGCACACTAGCGCCGCTAATGCCGATTTAATTTGATAACTGCTAAACTGGATTTTTTTCAAACATTGCGGACCTTCCGACACTAGGCAAACATCTATTATTTAATAATTGTGGCAACTTTTAGGCTTGTTTTTGTATTCATTCGCTAACACCAAAAGTGGCCATTGTTTGTGAATAAATGCGATAGCCCGTTTTGTGAATAAACCATGCAACAAAAAGTAGTGCACAATTGTTAAATAAATACTATGGATGCTTTCCTGTTATCGGACGGTACGCAATGTTAGAAAAAAGATCCGGTCCGTTAGTAATTGTCAAATTATCAATTGGTGGCGCTAGTGTGCCTTACCCTTCGCCTTAAAAATCAACTGTGGTTGGTAAATATTTATTTTTAGAGCAATTCAGTTAAACAACCAAGTGTTGTTTTGAAATTGTAATAAACCTTTTTTATTAAAGTGCAGACTTATTTGAGTTTACTTGTGGTGCCACTGTGTACTAATTTTAATACCAAACTCTTTTTTTAGGCCACTGTTGCACGATTATCTGACAGTAGTAGCGGGCTAATCAGGCGAATCGAAAACACAGTCTTAATCCATAAAAAAAATATAAATGAATCAAACCTTCGGAACAAACATAAATTATGACAATTACGCAATGCTAGGACCCCAGATGGGAAACCAAGTCCATGCTTCTTTGGATCTCCTCCGTGCTCCTTTTATATATGAATGGTACAATAAAATTATTGTTAAGGCGACATCCTTAGATGAGATGGTGACAGCTAGCCAGGCGGACTTAAAACAAGCCTTACCATTAACCAAATCATGTACAACCGCTGAGAATCGAACCCGGGTCCAGGTGAATACTAAACTTGTATCTTGTATTTTTTTAACATTTCTTCTTTTCAGATAAGTTAACAGAAAAAATATTATCGTATAGAGAATCAATGATAATAATCTTTACAAAATCTTTAAGAAGATGTCAATCGTAACACCTATACCAATACTCATAGGATGGGTGCGTAATGGGTTTTAACCCAAAATAAAGTGCTTTTGTTTTCGTGGCCTAATTCCAGCAAAGGATTCTTATATGCCGATGATGATACAGCGATTCCAGAATAAAATTAACCCTTCAAAGCGTGTTTGAACTGACCACCAAACAAAGCCCCTTCACACGACCTGTACGTAATTAAAATGATAAAAAAAAGCATTCATGAATGAATATTCCCGAGATAGTCTCTCTCATGTTTATTAAAATCTTAGCTGGGATCTGGCCTTATGATTTATGTGCAGAAGGAGCGGGCCGCCTCCATTCATTTGTTTTTTTCTTGACTTTCTTTTTTTTTCGAAGTCCACGAGAACCAAAGAGGTTTTGTTCCTCGATTTCCAGATAGGTTTGATTAGTTTTTAGCTGGGATTAATCGATTGTAAGCCCGGTTTTTTTGGTGGCCGTGTTTGGGCGTTAACTGCCACTGTGATTTGTGGGGAAACAAAGCGCGGTGAAAGGGTCCGGCGATACGAACAGTATACTTCTGTGGAAGATCACAACTGTTTTGGAGATAAAAATGTACACATTATTTTTACGGGTAAGCGCAGTGTCTTCATCTTACCTGATTTTTTTAAAGTGATGATAAGGCCCATGGCACTACACTCGGGATACTCAACATTCGAGACACTGGCTATCATATCTTTAGCAAATTAAAAAAGACAAAATGTTGAAAAAAAATCCACGAGCGGGATTCGAACCCGCACCCCATGACATGCCGGGTCAGGTGCATTACCAACTATGCTATCGTGGCTCAATCCAACGCGCCGAAATTAATCATCAATCAATATCTCTAGCAGCCGGAACACAACAATGCCACAAACATGATGTCAAGGCGACATATTTAGATAAGATGGTGGTAGCTAGCCAGGCGGACAAACAAGTCCTAGCACCAACCAAACCGAGGACACAAACATGGTCCCCCACTGAGGGAACTATGAGCCAGCTAGTGAAGCTGGATTGATCCTCACTAGACGACTTAACCTTATCGACCCGCTTAAATTTAGGTACTTCTTCATACACCATTTAAAGAATCCTTTCGATCCTATGTTGTAGGATGGAGGGAGTAAAGTAGAGTAGAGTTAGAGTATTTAAAAGCTTTTGTTTTTATATTTATCTTTCACCTTTAGCAAAACTTATTTCTTCGTTTGTGACGTAATAATGGCCACGGTAAATCGTAATACCATACACCAGCACGCGTGATCCTGAAGGAAGGTTGAAGGAGCAATAAGGGAAAAAATAATTTTGGAACACTCACCGTAAGTACTAAGTAGATACATATTTATTAAAGTTTGTATATTGTAATTTGAGTCGCTACAGCAAATAAACGTTCGTTACTTATTGCAATAGACATTTGAGCTATTATCGCGCTTACCCAATACTCCCCGATCCGATCCGAACCCTTCGGAGAATCTAGTAGGGCACGGGGACGCGCACTAGTGCGCGATGCCGTTCCCTCTAGAAAACCTCCAAAGGTGATTCGTTTCACACGGCTTGAGGGACCCTTTACGTTCCTCGCCGCCCCCAAAAAAGCCCGGTGAAGCTGAAAATGCCGTCTGAGGCAATCAGCAAACTCTCTCAAAAAAAAAAAAAAAAAAAACCCAATACTCAATGTGATTATAAACGACTGCCGTTTATCGCCGACTGGTTAGAATTATTAATATCGAAATGTTAGCGTAATCAATCAGTCGGATGCTACCGCTGCCATTGCTTGATGGATCAGATGGTTCAACAAAATAAGAAGACTGCAGAAAGTAATCTTCGTACTGCTCATACATCGTTTACCGCTTTACAAACATTGCAGATGTCTGCCTTTTTGTAAAAATTTCTCAAAATAAATTAGACTTTGCGTAACTCCTCGGCAAAATAGAGTTAAAGATCCCAGACAAAAAAATATGTGTTAAAACACGTCGCTTCGCATTCCCTTCGCTCCTACTAACTACAGAATGAATGTTTTATAATAAGATCTAGTAAATACTATTTTAATTGTTAGTAATACTTATATAGTATAGTTTATTTATTTATTCTAGCTGACCCCGCGGACTTCGTAGTGCTTTGACAGTTTCCATCATTAAGTTAAATATATATCAATGGTTTCCATGACAACAAAACAAACAAATCATATTGTATTGGTAAATTAAATTGTCGTTTTTAGTATTTTTTTACATATCGCCTATGTTACTCAGCGTTAATATAGTGTGTAATGCGTTAGCGTTAATGTAGCATTCTAATGGTAAATATTTTTTTTAATCGATCCTGTAGTTTTTGAGTTTATTCGTTGCAAACATACATACATACGTACAAAAATACAAAGGTTTCATTTTTATAATATTAGTATAGATTTATTTATTTATATCATAAAGTTTATTTGTTTATCTATTTATAATATAGTTTATTAGTTTCGAATGGCGAATGAAACTCACACTAGGCACCCTATTGCGAGATTCCGTGTCGTGCGTTGCTGCGTTGCTCGAGCGCGTCATGTATGAAGCTTACCTTCTGCAATCTCATTATTTTGTGGTGCTTCGATGGACCAGTGTTTCGATGGATCAATGTATCGATTACGTAGTCACTTGCGCGGACTGACGATAATGATCGCGAGTTTATTTAACGCATTTGTGGTGTAGTATTTGAGCTACCGGTCTCAGACCCTGGCGACCGGGTTTGATTTCTAGTGAGGTACAAATTACACTTGGTTTTATTGGTAGTAGGGCTGGGTTAGTCTATGCCTATTTAAGAGGTTTACGCCTAAGGCTATTTAGGAGTATACCATCATTGTCATCAACATAACAATATCCAATACCAATACCAAGTTGCATCACATGACCGTGGTCGGTCTTGGTCTAATACATCGGGTATAAAAGGTCCCTACACATATGTACTACACATATGTAGTATTCCTATAGTAAATACTTATAAAATACAGTGAAATATTGTTTATTTATGTATTACTTGTAAGAAAAATTACTTTGACACTGGCTAAATGTGCTAATCGCACGAAGCCATCAACTAAAACAAAAAAAAAACTTCATACTCTGATTAGGTAGTGCGTTCGGATTGCAATTGTCGCTCCCGATCCGAACCGAACCTCTCGGAGAATCTAGTTGGGAATGGGAACACGCTTGCGTCATAGTTTATGTAATAGTTATTATTCATTATGCCAATCCCGTTTAGTGGTGGGTTAACAAAGTCTTTTATGTTGTTTTTGAGCTTCTTTCGAGATCATGGCGCACGTAGCATAGTACCATAATATTAATGAACTTATTATTAATGCACTGAAGCTGAATTAAATGCCTATAAAATACAGTGAAAAACTGTATTTTATAGGCATTTAAACCGACCAGCCAAGAATCGAACCTGTGTCTTCCGCAATCCGGGCGGCTGCACTGACCGCTATGCTACCGGGAAGGCTGACGTAAGCGCTGAATTTTGTCACTGCTTTTTAATTTTTGAATGCTTTTATAGCAGCATAGTGCCATCTATCCAACGGTCATTGCAGCCGATGGCCATATAGATTCATCTTTACAGATGAAGGCACAAATTTGATAACACAACGCTATATTAAATTTTTCTTTTTTTTTTTTAAGTGCTAATAGAAGACCCAGGTTCGATTCCTGGCTGGGTCGGGTAGGAGTTATATTTTTTACTGTATTTTATAGGTTTTTAATTCAGCTTCAGTTCAGCAATAAATTCATTAATTTTGGTACTACGCCACGTGCGCCATGATCTCGAAAGAAGCTCAAAAACAATATAAAAGACTTTATTAACTCACCACTAAACGGGATTGGCATAATGAATAATAACTATTACTTAAACTGTGACGCAAGCGTGTTCCCGTTCCCAACTAGATTCTCCGAGAGGTTCAGTTCGGATCGGGAGCGACGATCGCAATCCGAACGCACTACCTAATCAGAGTATGAAGTTTTTTTTTTTGTTTTAGTTGATGGCTTCGGGCGATTAGCACATTTAGCCAGTGTCAAATTAATTTTTCTTACAAGTAATACATAAATAAACAATATTTCTTTCCTTTATGATGATGATGAATGATAATAGAAACCCTCGAGTATCTCAGTAAAGATATGGGGCTTTACTAAGTCCTCTGGCGGACTTCTTGAGACTATTTGAAAAGTAACGTTGCACTGTTTTGTTTTATTTGCCAACATTTATGCACACTCACGAACACTTAACGGTTAATAATCCACCATTATTTCACATTAATATTCGACATAACACAAATTTTAGAAAATAAAACAAAACCGCAAACTTGACTCAGATCACTTTCCCGCTAAGAATAAAGTATTATTGTCCTTATGCCTCATCACCGTTAACTTAAAAGCTCTTTGAAAAAAGACAAAGTGATGAAAAATTCCACGAGCGGGATTCGAACCCGCACCCCATGACATGCCGGGTCAGGTGCACTGCCAACTATGCTATCGTGGCTCAATCCAACTCGCCGAAATTAATCAACACTATCTACTTTTACTTTATAAGCCAAAAGAGCCCTATTCAATGTCGACAACTACGTCATCAACATCGACCTGAAACATCGACATTGAATAGAGCTCCTATGGCTTATAAAGTAAAAGTAGATAGTGTTGATTAATTTTGGTGAGTTGGATTGAGCCACGATAGCATAGTTGGCAGTGCACCTACGTGCACCTAGTGCACCTACGTGCACCTAGTGCACCTAAATAATTAAAAATTCTTATCTACCTCTAAATCTTATGGGTGCAGCATTTTCCATTCCTCTCCATCCCAAGCGAATTCTTTTACTTATTTATAAGACCCGACGTTCGCATTCTCTTTGCCTCGTGTATACAATCAAAAACACAAGACACAACGTTACCATAATCTCAAAACTCATTAGTATGAAAAAATCGACAACTCGACTTTTTTAAAACCCCAGGCTTATGAGGTTCGAACTCGCGACGCACTGATGTCACAAAATAAGGAGATTACAGAAGTTAATATCTGCCGGTCGGCCGGTCATGTCTGCAGAAGGGCCGATGATCGTTGGAGCAGACATGTCCTAGAGTGGAGACTGCATTTAGGCAAACTTAGTGTAGGACGAGTACGAGAGTTTCTCTTAGTGGTAGAGCCACGCTGATGGGCCGACTCGCCCGGCGTAATACCACCCTCTCACAGAATATCGGCGTGAAACAATGGCACTCGTTGCTGTTGTGTTTTGTCCGGTGTGTGAAAGTACTGGAGGCTCATCTCTCACCCCCCCCCTCCCCCCAATTTCCCCTCCTCAAAATCCAACTCCTTCCTCAAGGCCGCCAACGCATCTGCGATTACTTTGGTTTTGCGGGTTTCCATGGGTGGCAGTGATTACTTTCTATTAGGTCTGCCTACCTGCCTGCTCGTTGGCCTCCTTTTAATATGAAAAAAACGACGCCCTGCTGCGCGGTGGACCGACGACTTGAAAAAGATGGCGGGTGGTGGATAGATGCGGACTGCGCAGGACCGGAATGGTTGGCGATCTTTAGAGGAAGCTTACGTTCAACAGTAGACGGCAATATGCTAAAGAGACAGAAGGTAAGCATAATACATACTTACTGCGCTCTAGCAACGCACACATAGGCTGCTCGCGCCAGAAACGCGACGGTCGCATTCGCTTGTTCACCCAATCACTCATTCAACTAAAATATACGCCGCACAAGCCGACGGCGGAGGAGTCTGGCTCCATCGGCCCGCCCATGACGTCGTTCAGCACAAGCCGAGTTACGATCCACTCAGCTCTCCACTCAAACCTTCTAGAATTATCTCGTTCGATAGCCTACCGGCCTGCACTTAACCGCTTTGATAGTGCATTCGGCTCAAATATTCAATTGCGTGGGTGAACCCCCCTCATAAAGTGCGTGTGCGCGCTTGTGTGTACTAATACGTGCTATAAGTAGTTGTAAATAGACATTATCTAGAAGAAGAAGAAGAAGAGACTTCTGCCGGCTCAGCTCCATCCCCACGACAATCGTATCGTGGCTACGCCATCAACGTCTGCTCGTGTTTCCCCATAGTACCAAGTAAGTCTCCCTAATCCTTCAGCTCCCATTGCTGTACCGGCATTGCCTGCCTTAGGCAGCGGATACATAGGCTCTCTTACGAACTCGAATCTCGGAACAGCTCGAGACAGTCCGAGCGAGAGACAGCTGGTGTGAGATTCCGGGTCCGTAATAGGTTGTCTAATGTGTGCGTTGCTCGAACGCGTGTGTATGGAGCTTATCTTCTGTAGTCTCCTTATTTTGCTGATGTGGTCACAGACCGCATCACCGCAACCTTTATGAGATCACGGTGTGAACATTATACAAAGAGCATGCGCAATTTCAGTACCTACAAAGTATTATAAGAGAGATGATTTAAGTATTAAATATTAAAACAGTCAGTCGCCATATTTGTATATCACTATGTTACTATATTTTACCGGTTGCGTTGTTGGTGTACTGTAATATATTATAATGTGGCTAAAAACAATGAATAACCTATACCAAATATACCTTTTATTCTTATTATATATTATAATTAAATAAAAAATATAAAGTAAAAAATAACAATTTCCCGTTCATAACATGTTAAATTTTTGTCAAATTACAAGTATTGGTACGCAGATGATTTATCAAAAGTCAATATTGAGTCATTGTATTCTTTATTGTGATCAGAAATAGAAAAAAATCTTTATTTAGTACCTACATTACCTACATTACACATATGAATAAAAAACATATTATAAATAATGTAAAATTTAAAATTAAAATCATTGTCAATATTATAATTAATGTTCTGAGATAGCTGTTATAATATAATGTCAATTATAACACTGTTCACTAGCTTTCGCCTCGCCAAAATTCCTCGTTCACTAAAACCGTATTCTTAGAACATAACCCGGTGTTTATTTTAAATTTGTCCAAAAGCGGTGCTGTCATGTTGTGACGTCATGCGCGGGCGCCGACAACCGATCACCGCCAATTTCAAAATTGGAACACTTACCGGCCGCGCCTTTGCCGACCTAACCCCAACCCTATTGTGTTTTATTATAAAATTCCAAATTTAAAAAACGACCACCCTTTTCCCATCTGTCACAAGAACGATACAACTGAAAAAACAAGTTTTTACAATTTTGTGTTTTATGAATAACAAAATAGAGCTTTTTTTGAAGTTTTCTGTAAATTCTATTGTTTCGGTCGGGCGACTATAATGACATAATGGGTCGATCCGATGCAATTACGCGGCACACGATCGATTATTGTGATCAATACGGGGGTTAGCCGGCCGATCGACGGTTCACTGCCAATTTTACATCTTTTTTCATATAATTTGTTACAAACAATGCGGTCGCGATGCGATTATCGATAACTCTATTCGGCAGATGTCGGTGGAAATGTTTATTGGAAAAACTCGATATCTGATGTGTGTAAATTGGAATTAACAATACACATCCTGTTATTGATAAATTATTATTTTTAAGGTCATAGTATTTTATCGGTTATTGCGAGAAAACTATTGTGAAATTGACTTTATGGTATATAGATAAGCTGCTTTCATAACAATACAGAAAGGTATTTAAAAAAATCTACGGTTATTTCACTTTTACTAAAAAATTTAAACTGACTTATGATCGATCTATCTATGATTTTAACCTCATTAACATTACCCTCAACGGTACTTCTTAATATTAAATAAATAATAAACCATATTATAATACGATGCATTCATTACATTCTCTCTCACTCATTACGTTCAGACACGATACTCCTGAATAACTCAATAAATAATTTAGATAATTATCCTATCTCCAATAGCCACCGGCGACTTCAAATACGAGTGGGATGAATATTCGCAATTGACATCATAGTGTGACAATTTTTATCAGTTCACAATCGCACTCCTTTAGGTAAATCAATCGATCATGTCAAATCAATCAAATCGATACCGTGCCCATCCCTCGATCGAAGCCCGATCGGCGCAGTCGCCGACATGGCTCGACAATTTTGTAAATTGTGGTCCGATTAGCGGCCGATTACGACTATTACCGACCGTCGGACACCCGTGCCCGGCCGGGCCGATTAAAATAATCGGCAACCGATAAAAACCGGTGAAATAATCGATAAAATAGACTTTTAGGACGTCGTTTTTCGGCAGTTAGAGGAAACACATGATTGTGACCTAATTGTAGGCAGCTTTTGTTTTTGTGGTGAACCTTTTTGGGGCGAGCCGTCTGCGGTTAGACCACCGGTCTTAGAACCAAAAGCCCCGGGTTCGATATCTCAACAAATTATTATATTCAGTTCGGTCGGTAGTATGACTTGTTTCAAGTCTAGACTAGCTAGTACAGTCTTAGCTTATTCTGCCACTACATAAAAAAAAATAGAAGCATAAGAGTGACACTCCATTAAAGCTGGACTGAGCTGAACTGAGCTTTTTTATGTTAAAAGGAGGCAAACGAGCAGGCGGGTCACCTGATGGAAAGTAATCACCGCCGCCCATGGACACTCGCAAAACCAAAGTAATCGCAGATACGTTGCCGGCCTTGGAGGAGTTGGATCTTGAGGAGGGAGTCGGTGAAGAAATAAACCAATACTGGAGCAGAGCTGAGGAGAGCCATTAAAATAAAGGGACTCTTTTGGTGATTCCACACAGCTTGGCTCAGCTTCAATTAAGTGTCACCCTTATTGTTCTCCAACAGTTAGAGATAAGATAGTCAGTTCTTCAGTAGGTAGTGATCGGTTTGGGGTGAATAGTCCTTCCACCTTTGGCCTTCATCATCATCATCAGCTTATAATATGAATGCCAAGCGCTTCTGCGTCGCGGAATAGAAGACACAATATATCATTGAGACGTTATTGTAACCAGCTTTTGTTTTTATTATTAAACTTTTTGGGATGGGCCTTTGTCCCGTTCACCAAATCGTCATCTACCCAATGTTACTGCTTTAAATTTTTCCTTAAAACCTATATTAAAATTGATCATATATTTTCAAGCGGTGTTTTAGGCCCATTATGTTTACGATAATTTCATACCAGACAGTAAGTGATTCGTCAGCGGAGTTAAAGGATATACCTTGTAGTCAAAAGCAAAAGAGAAACACAAAAAAAATAAAAAAACCCGTCTTACCTCTTGCTTACGTCACAAAAGCGACCTGCCTGCCAATGGAAATTTCAGCGTTCTAGGTCCAGCGATTCATATAAGTACTTACTGTATAGTTTTGTAGGTCGTAGATTCGGGTCATACTTGAGGCAAATTGTCTTTTTTTTTTTTGCGTAATTTTCCTTTTTAAATATATAAATATATGTAGCTTGAAAGCAAAACATATCGATTGGCCTGTTAAATTAACCGATGGATCGTCACTATGTTGTTATTATGACGTCTAAAACCCGCCACACAGTAAACATAGCGTTTAAGACTTTTTTGACCTGATAAAAACATCAGTTTAGTCGGAGGTTCAGCGAGATTTTCACCATCACTCACCTGCTCACCAGTTGATGACCAGACGAGAATGTTGCATAGCCTCAGCAATCGTAGACCGGGCACGTTAACCACTGCGCCATCGAGCTCCTCAGCGTTTTCGCGTTGGTGGAACTCGGTGATTACCTGCAGTCGTCGTCTCGAACCATCGCCGTATCAGAGAAAAGTTGTTACTCGAGTTTTGGGCAAGCCTTTCCTCCCTCCGTCAAGTAGTCGTGCATTTTCGATATTCAAAATTAGCTGATTCGGCAAACGTTGTTTTGCCATATAAATTATTGCTGCTTCACTCCTATTAGTCATAGCGTGATGTCAATAGCCTATAACCTTCCTCAATAAATGGACTATTCAACACAAATAATATTTTTCAATTCGAACCAGTAGTTCCTGAGATTAGCGCGTTCAACCAAACAAACAAACAAACAAACTCTTCAAAAATTCAAAATTCAATATTCAAAATCATTTTATTCAGTTTAGGCTACAAGTAGCTCTTATGAATGTCACTATGCCATCGGTTCGTAAGTCTACTCTGGGCGGGAGATCTTGTACTGAGAAGAACCGGCAAGAAACTCAGCAAGTGTCCAGATCTTTTCTCCCTTACAGCGTCAAAAATATTGGAAAATGCCCGATCATAGCAGGACATTACAAATAAACACAAAACATACTTATAGAAGACAACCACAACATGTAAAAAAAGAAAAACAAAAAAAAAAATTCTAGGTTAACAAATTTACATCAGGCAAAAGTTTCAATTTCCACAATGTCATACAGTACCACTACAGCATTCTAGTAAAAGTCAAAATTGTTTTAGAAGAACAAAGTCAAACTATAGTGAATAATACTAAAAATAAGATAAGTATGCAAGAGCAGACCAGCCTCCACAGGCGGCACCTGCTTTATAATATTATATAGTATATTAGTGAAAAGGTAAAGTAAAATTTAAAGGCTATTAAGAAAGCTGGTAAAATCTGGCAGAGCGGAGTTATTTACCAACTCTTCGATTAAAAAAATATGGACAATAGAAAAAATGTCTCGTTGGTCAGAATCAGACCACTGAGACATGATTGTAGGCTTTTCAAAACAGCAGAATCAAAGTCTTGGCAGGCCAAAAGCCTACTTGTCTTGTAGCTCAATCAATTAAACCAAAACCCCACGAAGCAACTGTTCGAAATGTTATTTAGCACAGCCTTCCGTAACACCTCGCACAGTTAGCTTGAGATGTATGTACGGATCTCCAAAGACACGTCAAAGCCCATCCTAATTTAAACAGGGCTGTTTACGTCCCAGGGGCTTGGGCCCCGGCGACCGTAGGGTGTGGTTGCAGGGTAAGCGGGAGTTCCAGTCCTAGAATGGATTGATTGGATTTGTTACGACATTGTGGAACTTACTGATTTGCTTTGGGGTATTTTATTGTGATATAATGTACAGAAAAGTATAAATACAATTTTTAAGGAGCGTGTTCCTAATCTTCTTAAAGGTATGGTTTCTGATATGACTTGTTATAACAAAAAACATTTTTTGTAGATATGCTAAATATACATCGAGATATTTTAGTGGTTGTTTTCCTGCAGGTGGGTAGATCAGACCATGAAACTTAACAACTTTCCCCAAGAAACATAGGTCAAAAAACGAGATAATTTTTTCACTTACTATACAAAGCCTCTATTGACCGAGCATGGTTTGTATGGACAAGTTAAAAAATTATCTACATTACATTTAATTCAATTTAAAATATTTTTTTCAGTTTAGGCTACAAAATAGCACTTATGAATGTCACTATGCCATCGATCGGTTCGTAAGTCTACACAAGGTGGGAGACCTTGTACTGAGATGAGAAGAACCGGTCAGAAACTCTTTTCTCCCTTTCTTTTACTTTGACAAAATATTGGGAAATGCTCTATAATAGAAGGACACTTCCATTACAAATAAACACACAAAGTATAAAGGACAACAACAATATATATAAAAATAATATATATAATATATACACGATGACATATTTATACATAAGGTCATATTTTATCAATTGCAAGTATTTTGACAAAACATCTAATTATATAAGAGAAATAAGGCCAAGGGCCATTAAAAAAAAATTCATGCTAGTTTTTTTTCACTTTTCCTGACACAAAAATTGTAATATTTTTAAAAGCGGCCTCTCTATCGGCTCCTTTGAATGAAACTACCAAAAATGCTTCATTTTACTTTTTAATCGAAATGTCTTTTGGCGTTTTTCTTGAAAACTAGCGTTTAAAAATTTAAGGTTTTTTCATAAAAATAGTTAATAGTTATGTTGTTGAATTTATCCTCAAAATATTTGCATTTGATAAAATGTGACTTTATATAGCTTTGCATAAGTGGACATTTCTTTAATAGCAATTTTAATAGCATAAAAACGTTAAAAATTAACTATCAATAAATTTTTTTTCAACGATTATTTTTGAAAGGAATTAATATAAACCCGCTGTCACTAAAGCCCCACCTCACGCCAAACTCATTTCAGGGTTGAGCGAGCACCCGCCGCCCCTAGGCGGTTTGTCGAACCATCGCTAGTGGCTATCTCCCTCCGTACCGCCAGGTCTGTACAACAATGTAGACTTACGTATATACCACGAGGCGATGTCGCTGCGGCTGCAGAAAACGATTGTAAAAGCTAAGCAGTATACGCTAGGCTTGGCCCGGGAAGGGTGACCAAATTTATCTTAGGAAGCCATTATAGAAATGAAAAAAATTAAATGGAAATGGAAATGAAATAAAATGAAATGAAAAATATTTATAAGAACACAGTTGATAGATTGTACACTTATGTAGAAAAAAAAAATTTAAAATTTATCTTAAAGGGACTCCACTCATCATTTGTTGTAGTGAATCAATCACTGCAACGCTGGTCTTCCTTGTAGAGAAAGTCAGTAAGTCAGTAATTCCGCCCAATATGCCCTTCTAGAGTACAGACATTTCCACCTCGCCCCGCTACCGCTACCGCAGACATCGAGGACGCGGCCCTAGTTATATTTATTTATTATTGCATTATTTACATTTATCTTAATGTAAATATGTGTAAGTATTTCTATATATATTATTTTCTTTAAATCGCTACCTCACGTTTAGGGAGCTGTCTGAAAACCAGCGCTTCTGTGACCATGATGTGTGTCTAAATCAGAGTTTATACCCTAACTATCCTAACTAATAGTATCATCTCATCATCTCAGCCAAAAAGACGTCCACTGCTGGACAAAGGCCACCCTCAAGGATAAATCATTTTGAGGGGAATTTGCCATAATCGCCACGCTTGGCAGGCGGGTTGGCGATCGCAGTAAGGTGAGAATAATCACAGAGAGACGCTGCTGCCCATCCTCTGGAATGGTCCCATAGTCGCCTTCTACGACACCCACGGGAAGAGATGGGGTGGTGCAATTCTTTACCCCCGGCACCACACGGGGAACTAATAGTAACCTAACTTAATATGCGAAAGTGAGTTTGTTTGTTTGTTTGTTATTTCTTACGCTCGAGCAACGCACACATAGACTAGGTACTTCTCACGGACGCTTAATCTTGCAACAGCTGCGTTCGGATTGTTCCGAGCCGCGCGTTAGGTATTAAGCTCATCTTCTGGGTATCCTTATTTTGCGGCACACCGACCGCAAAGTTGCGGTCACGACACGGTCTCGCAAGTTGCAACATTTATCTTTTTGCACAAAATTAGGTGCCAATGTGTAACAATACACGGGCAGACCACAGCTCTGTATATATTTATTGACCATCACCTACTTTTACAAGCAAAATTGACCAACGTGTGGTTCTAGATAACCTGCATAGGTACAATGTATAATTATATTTGACGACCTCCTTGGTCGAGTGGCTTGCACACCGGTTTTCATGGTGTCGCTAGCTCGTGAGGTCCCGGGTTCGATCCCCGGTCGGATCAATTTAGAAATACCTGTTTTTCTATATTGTTTCGGGTCTGGGTGTTTCCTATGTATAATGAGTATGTATTTAAGTATATTAACTATGTTTATCCGTTGTCTAGTTAACCATATAACGAGTTTCTTAAGGAAGTTTTTCTTGGGACTAGATAATTGGTGTGAGTGTAGGAAACATTTATTATTATTATTTATTATATCTTCTTTTTATTTTTTTTTATTTTTATAAAAGTAGGAGGCAAACGAGCAGACGGGTCACCTGATGGAGAGTAATCACCGCCGCCCATGGACACCTGCAAAACCAGAGGAATTGCAGACGCGTTGCCGGCCATTAAGGAAGGAATATCTATTATACTTAGATTATTCATTGGGCTGGTGAAAAAGTACTTGTCTGGCTGCAACTGCTACGTAAGGTACAACATGTCATCCTGAATTAGCCAGCAGGGTTGTGCGATATAGTCAGTTTTTTTAAAGATTATTAAATATGCACTATTAACAAATTCAAATTCAAATTTATTTTATTCAGTTTAGGCTACTTAGTTCGTAAGTCTACTCTGGGCGGGAGATCTTGTACTGAGAAGAACCGGCAAGAAACTCAGCAAGTGTCCAGCTCTTTTCTTCCTTACAGCGTCAAAAATATTGGAAAATGCCCGATCATAGCAGGACACTTTCCATTACAAATAAACACAGAACATACTTATAGAAGACAACCACAACATGTAAAAAAAAACAAAAAAAATCTAGGTTAACAAATTTACATTAGGTAAAAGTTTCAATTTCCACAATGTCATACAGCACCACTACAGTACTCTAGTAAAAGAAAATTGTTTAAGAAAAACAAAGTCAAACTATAGTGAATAATACTAAAAATAAGATAAGTATGCAAGAGCAGACCAGCCTCCACAGGCGGCACCCGTTCACGAGTATGACATATGAATCAGTCATCGCTTCGCTCATCACCGCAGAGACAATAAAGAGAGCATGACACACTCAAGATACTCTAAATAAAAACTTAATGATCTATTTAACAGGTTACCAATTCAAAAGTAAAAGTACAAAAAGCCTACTGTTTTCTAAAGTTTACGCGAACACTACAAGCTACTAATTAATTATGAGATGACCAACACCTCAGTCTCCCTGTGACCACGGACCGTGCAAAGGGTTCGAAACGTCAGGATAAACATTAAAACGTAATGTTGTACAATAAACGCGAGTAGATCCGTAAAAGTTGTTTCATTAAAAAAAACAAATAAACTTAAAAATATGTATTTATGTATTTTGCTAAATATGTTTTACTTAATATTCCTACTACCCATTCAGGACGTATCTATCTCACTTTCAACCCTAACATTTATTAGTTCGGCTACCGACGAGCTAAACGACAAAAAATCCGTAGTCACTTACCAGATCATCTATATATTTATTTTGTTTGTATATTTTCTCAATAAACTTTTAAACTCGATTACCTACGCAAATAATAATCATAGAAAAAGCATTTTATCAAAGTACCTACTCTGCATGAGACTACTTGATAATTTGGCATCGCTCTAAAAACTTGTTTCAAATCAAACAGCATGTTCAATAGTGATGCTGTTAGATAGGCAGTATATGGGAATGGTAAAAATAAAGCTAAGTAAAAGCATAAAATCAAGGCCAGAAAGATTTGTAGGTTGCAGGCCGCCAACAACTACGAGTACACAAAATGTGGTAATACTATTGATGACCTGCTACCTGATAGCATCGGTGATATTGAACTTTAATTGTTGCTACGCTATCGATACTATCTCCATTCTAACAGATTTTTAAGATTATCTATCGATAACGGAACTATCGATATTTCGGCACCACTACTGTTCAATTCTGCAACATTTTGACAAATTTTAGAACCACAGGGTGCAATTACGCCTCCAGTCGCTTAGGGGCACAACGGACCCCCCACCGGGTTCAAAAACGTAAGTACATATGGCGCGGAAGGGTACAAAGTTTCAACAAGGAGTTACCGAGTATTACAAACTCGATTTCCGGACAATCTAAAATGCGAATTTTCTCGATTGACTTGGCGAAGTTATCTTTTGTTTCGGCTTTGGAGTTGGCTATCAATTCGGTGAGCCGCCATCATTGAGGCGCCTCTCGACGTAGTTAACGGTTTAAAACCAATTATTGAACAGAACCTTATAAATATAAGCTCAACTTTTAATGTGAAAAGTTTACGTAATTGACTGGAACCAGATAAACAATGTTTTTAACGGGGTTTTACTACATAGTATGGGTATCATAGGCATTCCTAAATACTCGACGTTTCGTCCTAACAGCTATGGTCAGTGGTGAAACTTGGGCAAAAGTATATATATATATATATTTTTTTTTATACGTAGCACGGCAAATGACTCTATTTCACCTGATGTTAAGTGAATATGGAATCCAGATGCGACGGCAACTGGTGCAGCGTGAAAACAACGCAGCATCAGTTACCCTCACTCTGCCGGCCCACAAGGTGCCTCTTCACGCCTCGTTTGAAGGACCCCATATCATAGGAAGGAGGAAAAACGTGTGCTGGCAAACTATTCCATGTTTTGGAAGTGCGACAAAAAAATGAGTCACCAAATTTCTAAGTGCGTGATGGAATATTTGAGATAGTGAAGCGGAGACTACGGAGAGCAGCACGTGTACTCCTATGGTGGAAGGGAGAAGGTGGGATGAGGTCAAAGAGTTCTTCAGAGCACTCGCCATGGTATAAGCGGTAAAACACGCTGAGTATATATATATATATATATATATAAATATATATATATATAAATATATATATATATATATAAATATATATATATAAAAGTACTAGACAGTGTCGTCTCTCTTACATAATTCTATGACGTATCTCGTATGACGGAGGCAAAGTTTTGACAACCCTTTTCAATAATTGATAAGTATAAAGTCTTACCGAAACACTGTGCCGAAACTGTGGGTTTTAAGATTTTTGAGATAAATCTCACTCTCTCACTACTCGAAAATGGCAATAGAGATAAATTTGGTTAACAGTTTTTTTACAATCCTTTTGCGATTTATAATTATAATATTATTTATATATTTCAAACTCAGTCCATACTATAAAGGGTTAGTTGTAAAGTCACCTATCTGTAAGGACAGTTGCAGATTAAACACAAACAATCAAAAAAATATTCTGTTCGATAAATGGTAACATTATTTTACGGACCGGTTAAGATGCAAGTTCATAGTAATAAATTTTATTTATTAACTTACGTTATAAAATGTTCAAATAATTTTGAACGCAAATTTTGTTGCGAACAAATTACAAGAACACAATTGTTGTAAAAATTTCCACGAGCAGGATTTGAAACTGCACCCTTCTGACATACCGGGTCAGGTGCTCTTCCAATTGAGCTATCGTGGTTCTAACCAGCCCGCCAAAATTATTCAACAATTTTTACTTTGAAAGCCAAAGGCGCCTATTCATTGTCAACCACTACCGTCACTAACACCAACTAACACTGGTTAGAACCACGATAGCTCAATTGGAAGAGTACCTGATCCGGTATGTCAGAAGGGTGCAGGTTCAAATCATGCTCGTGGAAATTTTTTCAACATTTGTGTTTTTGTAATGTGTTCGCAACAAAATTTGCGTTAAAAATTATTTGAACATTTTATAAATAGCTTGCCTACTTCTTAATTGATCTTTAATATTTGTAAAAATATAATGATCGGATGTTAGTGACGGTAGTTGTTGACATTGAATAGGCGCCTTTGGCTTCTAAAGTAAAAAGTGTTGAACTTACATTGTATTTACTTGTAAGTATATAACACTCGTGTTACAGTAATTAACTTTTACATACTATTTTATTACTACTATTATCTCAAAATTATATCAGTATTTCTATTTATACACCCAACTGGTAGCCATTTTCTGTAACCATTGTTGTTATTATGGCGTTTAAACGAAAAATTATCGATAAAGCCAATGGGGCTTGACCATGCAGGTTGTATTGAAAACGGTTTGCCGGAAACGCATTATAGATAAACACGCCTCTACTTACATGAAAACAATGAATATAAACGTGTTTACATATGAGTACAACACAAAATTTCTTACATATTTTTTGTTTTTTTTTTTGATTTTTTGTTTTCTATTCTTTAATTTTGAAATTGCCTAGTGGCAAAGCGCTCGTTCCAAAATCGTGGTCGTGGGTTCAATTCCTTAGTCGGGCAAAGTGTGTTTTGTATTTTTTCATAGCTTATCTGTTTTGTTTTGTTTCTTGATCACAAACTATTAAGGGGGTGCCGCGCGGAATTTCGAAAATTTACGTGTTTTTAAGTCACTGGTGCTAGGCGCTGAATAGGTCATATACAATTAAAGGACTAGTGTAGGTTAGCTTGATCCTTTCACAAGGCCATGGTTGTCTTGGAATTTGAAACAAATACCCAGAAACTGCATAAACAATACGTAAAAGTAATGATGTGTAAAAACTTATTTCTTCAGAAACTTTGTAAATATAGCACAAATGAAACAATGATCCGACATCAAAATGTTTGTATTGATAATCCGCAGGCCACTGTTGGCTTATTTTTCAATAAAAAAATATGAATACGAAAATATTAAGACTTCTATTATTTTTTACCCAAACGCCTATGATTTTACGAAAGTAAACATTGCTCTAATTAAATCACCAGCCTACTCTGTACAGATATTAGTGTGCGTGCGTATTGGTAATCGTGCGCCGTCGTCACACCACTGCCACGCGCCGCTCGCTCGCTATCATAAAGAAACTCGAAACTCGCAGTTTTGCGTCCGCGCTGCACCCCCTTAATAGTAAAATTATCTCAATAATTTATAAGTCTTAATAGTTTGATTTATATATTTCTTTTTATTGCATTATTGACATTTATCACTTGGACTTCTAGTTGATTTATTTGTAAATTTAACATCTCATATTTTGTACTTTTATATTATTTTATTTTATTGGTATTCCTGTGTTTGAATATATTGATTTAAAGATGGAAATGTAGTGAGACATTATATGAAATACTAACATCTACTTATAAAATTTGTAATACTAACCTACATTGCACAATAAAGTATACTATTACTATTAAAAAACCCGTAAGCTTAGGAGGTGGTTAAGCCAATGACTCTATTCCTATTAGACTTAAAAGAGTTATAGATACGCTAGAATATATAGTTATACGATAACAATTTAGAACTAAAGTGTCGCATTTTAGTTTCATAGTCCTATAAAGAAATAAAAATATGTTGCATTTAAATCTTAAACCTTCTATACCACTGCAAGGCAAAGGTCTCCCTCAAATCTTTTCATACCTCGAAATCTATATATTAATACGTGAAGCAAAAACATTGTACCCGTCTTTACGAAAATTGCGCGGACGGAGGAGTATGAAATTTCGCACACTTATAGTTTATATAGAGAAGGTTATCCGAATGTTCATTTTTTTTTTAATTATTCATAAACAATACATTAAATTAACAAAAACAGACACACACGCATATGTATTTGACACAGACGTATTGTTTGTCTTTAATGCGGCCGACATCTGTCAATGCCAATCCAAACTCACATTCTATCTTTTTTAATTTTTCATTGCTTAGGATACAATCCGTGCAGCCTTAATAAAATTACGGTCGAATTTCGACCACTAGTCTCAATAGATATGTGACCAATACCTTTTTCAACCGGGAAAAAATTCGATGCTTATAACATAAGTAGGTATAACCAAAACTCGAAGCTCGTACCCAGTAAGAAATCGTAATAACATAAATGAGCAATTTGATCGATTAACATCGCACCGGAAGTCGGTGAAGCTCGGTGGGCGGCGCGCCTGCTCATAGCAAAAATAGCGGTTCTCATAATTATATATTTATTATATCTTCTTTTTTTCCAATACCAAATTGCCAGTAACATTTTTATGGCCTTTAATAAGTAAGAGTCATTTCACACTGACCATACAAAGACCGCAGGAAATTTTGTGTACCTAATAACGCCAGTAGAATATAAATTGAACGTACGGGTTTCACATAAGCGTACGTATAAGTATCATCATCATCATCATCACTAGCTCCTTTTATGTCCCCACTGCTGGGTACGATGCACATAGGGATAGGGAGAAAGGGCCAAACCACAACGCGGGCTCAGTGCGGATTGGTGGTTGTTAACGACTGCTAATGTAGCCGGGACCAACGGCTTTACGTGCCTACTGAAGCACGGAGGAGGTTGAGATGATAGTTTTTGATCACCCATCCGATGACCGTCCTTTGCGTAAGTTGCAATCGCAGGCCAGGCGCGTTAACCACTGCTCTATTGAGCTCCTCATTGGCTCATTGGTTTGAAAGAATTAGAACTTTGAAGTTTGTATGAGATACCGAAGTGTGAAAGGGCTCTTAATAAGTATTAATGTATTTTACACCGGTATGGAAAGGTTATCTCGAATCGGCTCCCGAGTTCATTTGTTAACTCTTTCGTTCAATAGCAAATGGGGTGTGAACGAAGGTTAAAAAATAATATATTTGTACTTACTTTGCGGTTTAGTTTTTTTATTTGTTAAACAGCTGTGTTAAATAAATTGTAGTTTAATAATGAAAACCGCAGAGTTACCGAACTGGTTAACAATAACAACGGCCATCATTAAATTGATCGAAGCAAGCGAAATAAGTGGTGAAAATACGATTATTTACATATAGTTTTAGACAAATATTATTGCGAACAAATTACAATTTGAAAAAAGACAAAGTGTTGAAAAAATTCCACGAGAGGGATTTGAACCCGCACCCCATACATGCCGGGTCAATGCACTACCAACTATACTTTCGTGGCTCTATCCAACTCGCCGAAATTCATGTCATGGAGTTTGCCTTTTTTTAAATGGTGAAATTTGCATTTTTGCAAATTTGCATTTGCATTTGCATTTAAAAAAAAAAGTTTTTACCGATGACCTGTAACTTACCAACAGAATGTCTATTTACTTATTAAGGAAAGATTTACAGCATTATAACTAGTATTACGAGTAGTAGTAGTAGGAGTAAAGAGTATTTATGTTAAGATTAAGAATCATCATCATCTCAGCCAAAAAGACGTCCACTGCTGGACAAAGGCCTCCCTCAAGGATTAACCATTTTGAGGGGAATTTGCCATAATCGCCACGCTTGGCAGGCGGGTTGGCGATCGCAGTAAGTAAGTAAGAATAATCACAGAGAGATGCTGCTGCCCATCTTCTGGAATAGTTCCATAGTCGCCTTCTACGACACCCACGGGAAGAGATGGGGTGGTGCAATTCTTTACCCCCGGCACCACACGGGGGCCATTTAAGATTAAGAATACAAAAAATGTAAAAAAAAAAACAAAAAACCCGCCTGCGTAAAATAATAACTAAATAGAAAATCAACTGCAAAGACCGGAACAAGATAAAAATTCAATAATAACATAAAGCCAGCGAAATAAATCGAAACAATATCAAACATAGTACTGTACTTTTTACGCAGGCGGGTTTTTGTTTTTTTTTTTATATTTATTTTATTTTACATTTTTAGTTAGACAAATTACGTAGGTAATCGGTTCAATTCATTTAAAAAGTTTACATCATGTGGTTGATTAAGTAATTTTATATAATCGTAGACTAATGATGTTTCTTTTTAGTAGGTATTACGGTAATGATAATCATGATATACCTTTTTAAAATCCTTGTGTTGAGCCCTCTAATTTGATACCCATAATTTTACCAAGTCCAAATGGCGTCGCACAGCCGCCATGTTTTTTTTAACGTCACCTATCTAAGAACACTTGGGCAGCTAAGAATAAAGAATATTACATACAAGATTATACAAGAAAAACAATACCCTTTCTTTGCAGTCGGGTAAAAAGAATCTTAATCACCAACAAAATAAATCCTAAAGAAAGTATTAATTTTAAATTTATTTCTTAAAGTATTGCTCAGCCATCCAATTGATTAAATTGAGTCTAGTGCAAGTTGCATGTTGCGTTCACCAATTGATCATGTTTAACGAAATAAGAGTTTGTATGGCATTGAAGCAGCGACTCCCGGGTGCCCAGCGCGAGTTATATTTGCCATTTGATCACGATAACGAAAACGGGAATTTGTGTAAGTTGCCACAAGGAGGATGAAGCTTTTGACACAGAATCGCAATTACTGAATGAAACCCGCACGGGTCGCTGGAACACTTGCACTTTGCTGTTGAGGAGAGAGTTTGCTGATGGCCTCGTTTGGCCTTTTCATAGTAACCCGCACTCAGCACCCAGGTGATATGAACGAGAGCGCACTCTTCGCGACAGCGGCTCAGTCGAAACGTAGAGTATGAAAAAGATACACAGATGCCTAGATAAATACCTTTTCTATAGTTTGCGTTAGTAAGTATACAGCCTATAACTGCCCCACTGCTGGGCAAAGGCCTCCTTCACTGAAATCAAGTCATCGCTTTGACAATTGATGGGTAATGGCTTAATCATCACGCTTGCCAGATGCGAATTGGTGATCCTTGGGCTATATAAGTATCGAAAAATCCGAAATTCGGCCTGTCCCTGGTCAGGCACTTATTTCATAAACAAACAAAGAAAAGCATCACCCCTAATATCTTACGCAAGAAATCATACCAGTCGTACAATAAAGTCATGCATGTGTAAAGCCACTTGCGCCTGCGTTCCATTCTACGCACGTGGTGTATTGGACACGCGTTTAACGCGACATTAGGCCATCGCGGCACACTGGCCAGCGATGCGGAGCTGATGGCGTCCCCCAGATTAAAAACAAAAATAATATACATAGGTTTTTTCTTCTTCTAGTTGATGGCTTCGTGCGATTAGCACATTTAGCCAATATCAAAGTAATTTTCTTATAAGTTATATAAATAGATAATATTTATTTTGTTAATATACGATGAATGTAATGAGAATGAGAAATGATATACCCTTCATCAACCCCTTGAGTATCTTAATAAAGATGTGGGGCTTTTAGTATTCGGACTTCTTGAGAGAATTTGAAAATGTGACGTTGCACTCTTTTGTTATATTTGCCAACACTCATGCTCACGAACACATAATCTTTACAAATAAACAAAGAATAAGGTCCGAATAGTTATTCCATGTTTAGTTCCTGTCATGTAAACGTCATTTCAAACTAGATTAAAAGAGACAAAACACGGAATAACTATTCGGATCTTATTCTTTGTTTATTTGTAAGGCACATAATAATTACTAATCCACCATTATGTCATATTAATATTCGACGAAATATAAATTTTAGAAAATAAAACAAAACCGCAGACGTATCTTTTCCGCCAAGAAGTCCGAATAAAAAGGTTGATAACAGAAATTAGCGCAAACTATTTTGTATAACTGATACTTTGTATAGGTCTTGGTCAGCCTATGACTACGACCGGTGGAACTCGGTCAAAACGTCGGGTATATAGGTATGTATGGAGATTGGACGGGGATTAACGCTAACTACTTTGTATATAGGTATCATGTTATACAAATTTTGCGTATATTTTAGTTATAAAAAGAACTGTGATTTTTATGTAGAAATAAGGCTGAATTATTTAAATTGCTCTGATCATGAAAAATTAATAAATAACGTTTTTACTTCACTTATTGTTTCATTTTTCTGCTGTCTGTGTCGAAAATGAGAGTGTGGCGAATTTACTTGATAAAAATAGAACTATGGCGAATTTATACATACTTTTTTTTTGTGGTAAACTAACTTTGTGGCGAATGTACAACAACCCGGATAACATGATACCTATATACAAAGTAGTTAGCGTTAATCCCTGTTATCACACTAATATTAGGTACAAATGCGAAAGTTTGTGTGTGTGTATATTTGTTGCTTCTTCACGCTGCAACGGATGGATGGATTTGGATGAAAGTCGACATACAGATAGTTTATAACCAGGATTAACACATAGAATAGTTTTTATCCCGATATTCCCACGGGAATGAAACTCATACCTTTTCTCTATATTTGGTTCCACTATTTACTAGGTTAGGTCTTGGATTTGATGTTGGGAATAGAACTTATTTGGTAATTTTTTATACCTTTTTATCGAAATTTTGACAGACTTTTGAAACTGTTAAAGCGGTACGAAGTCCGCCGGGTTCACTAGTATTTAAATATATCTACGTTCATAATGCATCAAGAAACATATATATTTAAAAACACGACCACCTTATTAGTTCGTGATAAAGCGAAGATTTGATGTACTACATACCGTTCAAATGAGACTTTTTATCCTCTATAAATTTCAAGGTGGATTATAGACTTCATTACGCTCAAAAGAGCCTTATAATAGGCTTCTTAGTAATGGCGACCTGGATCACAAAGTAACGTGACGGAGAAAGAATATAGTTAGACTTATTTGAAACTGGTTGGGCCCGCGACTCTGCTCGCGTGGATTTTATCTTCTGAGTCGTCATTTTTTTTTTTTTATTATTTTTTTTTTATACGTAGCACGGCAAATGACTCCAATTCACCTGATGTTAAGTAAATATGGAATCCAGATGCGACGATAACTGGTGCAGCGTGAGAACAGCGCAGCGTCAGTTATCCTCACTTTACCGGCCTACAAGGTGCCTCTTCACGCCTCGTTTGAAGGACCTCATATCATAAGAAGGTGGGAAAACGTGTGCTGGCAAACTATTCCATGTTTATTAATTTAATGTTTATTAATATTTTGCAACAATTGAACACAGACTCCCACCACAGTCATTCCGTAAATTTTGAATGAAATTATAAATTTTTTTTGGCTATGAAAACTGTGTGAGCGAGAAACTTAATACTGAACAAAACTGGCCAGAGACACAGCAAGGGCATTTTTTTATCGAAGAGTCGGCAAAATGCGACAAACTGAAAAAACGCACTAACTTTCGGCGACTACTATAATATGACTCACGAATCTGAAATGTTGATATAGGTAAATTCATGTCTTTGTCTTGAATTTGCTTGGTCAAGTACACGATTGTATAATTTTGACTCGATCATAATTATTTTCGAAAACACCACAGCAAAAACACTGTTGTTCAAATTACAACAGAATTACTTAATTGATATGCTTGGAAACCAGTTAAATATATTGATAACAACAATATTCGTAATTTAGTAGCTGCATATTTAATAACTAAAACCAATAATTAAAAAAAAAAGATTTTTCGATTTTTTTTAACTTGCGATCTCAATTGTCGCAGGCGCTATATTTTCGACCTTATGACAGCGCCAGTAAGGATCAGTATTTTTGAATGTTCACAAAGCGAAGTGTCTTCTTAACCAGAAGCAGTCCAGATACGAGAACAGCTACTGTAGCAGAATGTGCTTCAATAGCCATCCTGACCTTGCCGACATGTAAGTTGCTCATTTACTGCAAGTAGTTTCATTTACAACCTCAAATAATGGAAAATGCCCTTCATATTATGGTATGTAGAAGAGCACTTTCTGCTATGGGTTCCAGTAATGGATTCACGGTCATTAATGGATATGCTGCTTCTATACAACGACAACTGTACATAAGATATATGCTGCAAGTTCGCCAGAGTTTCTGCAAACTTACTTTGACAGTTTCCAGAGTTTAGAAAAATGTATGGTGTAAAAAAATACAATACCTACACGAGCGGCAGTACAAAACACTTTGAGCATTTTTACAGAAGTGCCTCTTTTCTAAAAGTTGCCGTGAAACTCTCTAAACATGCATATATACATGGGCGAAGCATGGGCGAAAATTCTATTCAGATATATTAATTGGAATTTAGATGTACCTAGTGCGTACTTAAGTGTTTGTTCTAAGTGAAAATATTTAAACTTCAACTTAAGGTGCGAACTGACAAAAAAATGTTCAAAAATTTATACCTACGTAACGTCCGATGCCAACAAAAAAAAAACAAAAAAAGCAAATGAAAATCTAGCCACCTCAAACCACTGGGCAGCATCTACGCAACCGCAGCGCGGAGCCCAGCCTTAGCAGTCACGTAAGCCGCAGTAATCTGCGAACACTATAATTTGCGATATTGGCCGCCGCTCCAGCGGAAGCTTGATTAAAAATCGGATAAAATTGGATATGGACAGCGCAAAATGAATGCAGACGGTCGGCTAGGCGGTGGGAACCGCGGCCGCTGACGGGAAATCCTAAGCCGGTTTCTAATATATCAAATTTGTATCGCTACCGATCGATTGCTTTGCTCTGAAATTAGATATTGAATTGTACTGTTGAGATTTGGTAGGCAATGGTAGACTTTGAGATACCATTTTCTTAAGACTATTTATTATATTTTTACACCGAAAGATTTTAGTGGTTTTTTTTCCCACAGGTGGGTAGATCAGACTATGAAACTTTACAACTTTCCTTTGAGATAATTTTTTAACTTTTCCTTACAAACCATGCTCGGTCAATAGAGGCCTTGTATAGAAAAGTGAAAAAATTATCTCGTTTTTGACGTGACAACGTCTTATAATTCGATAGAGCCGGTTGCACGCACGAAAAAGTTCGGCGTTACCTCGCTCTGAGGCGTTCCATGTAAGGCTTGAAGTGCAAGCGAGAGCGCGGAACGAGCGACAAAGAAGCACAATCGGCTGAGTAGAAATTTAGCCGTGCTGCTGTGCAAGCCCGTGTCCGGCATCGCCACCGCGGTACTTACCCCCAACACCCCCCGACACCCCCAACACCTCCCGACACCACCAACTCCTCCCGCCTACCTGTTCGACGGGCTGCTGCTGCTGTGCAAGCCCGTGGCCGGCATCGCCACCGCGGTACGTACCCCCAACACCCCCCGACACCCCCAACACCTCCCAACACCCCCAACTCCTCCCGCCTACCTGTTCGACGGGCTGCTGCAGACTGCTGTGCAAGCCTGTGGCCGGCATCGCCACCGCGGTACGTACCCCCAACACCCCCCGACACCCCCAACACCTCCCGACACCTTCTTAAGACGTTGTCACGTTCAACTATCGTCAGTAAACCGACTTTACAGACAACCAATTTTTTTGACCTATGTTTCTTGGGGAAAGTGGTTCAGTTTCATGGTCTGATCTACTTACCTGCGGGAAAACAACCACTAAAATATCTCGGTGTCTTAATATACATACAACTATTCTTACAGACTAACTGCAATCTGATAGTTGCTTGATACATAACGTTACATATTACATACTATTACATATAATAAGTAGTTAGGAGTCTGAGCTAAGAGGATTGAACCAGGGTTTCTTGTATTCGATCCGAGCATCTATCTTACCGAAGGGACGCTTCAAAATTATATTACCGTTTATTTAGATTTTTTTTTAAATAATTTCATATACTAAACCGTTATTACGTTTTTGTCTCCATTAATGATGTTTTTCAAAATCAAAGTAACAAGTAGGCTTTTATCAAGTAGGCTCAATATGCAACCTCCGTCGTAACTTAATTCTATTGTATATTTTTTAGCGTTTCCATTAATTTATCTGTCAAAGTGATACAATCGTGAGCATTAACGTGTGTTTGTGATCAACGATCACTGATCACCAACCTGTATTTGGTCAGCGTGGTGATTAAGCCATACCCATCAATTGTAGTGATGACTTGATTCCAATGATGGAGGCCTTTGCCCAGCAGTGGGACAGTTACAGGCTGCTTACTTACTAACGCAAACTATGTAAAGGTATTTATCTAGGCATCTACGTATCTTTTTCATACTCTACGTTTCGACTAGGCTGTTGTCGCGAAGGTTGCGCTAAATCTCGTTCATCTCACCTGGGTGCTGAATGCGTACTATGTGAGTACTATGAAAAGGCTAAACGAGGCCATCCGCAAGCTCTCTCCTTAAAAGCAGAGTGCAAGTTTTCCAGCGACCCGTGCGGGTTTATGGAGTTTCGGCAAGGCCTCCATGCCTTTGCCCAACAGTGGGACAGTTATAGAATATTCACTTTATCAAGTTTAATTTACCCTAGTAACAAACAGAGTTACCGCTGTACTGTCTCAAACATTCCATCGCGCACAAAGAAATTTGGTGATCGTTTTTTTGTCGCACTTCCAAAAGATGGAATAGTGTACCAGCACAAATTTTCCCTCCTTCCTATGACATGGGGTCCTTCAAACGAGGCGTGAAGAGGCACCTTGTGGACCGGCAGGGTGAGGGTGACTGATGCTGCGTTGTTTTCACGCTGCACCAGTTCTCCTTGCGTCTGGACTCCGTTTCCACTTAACATCAGGTGGAGTGGAGTCATTTGCCGAGCTACGAAAAAAAAATTAAAAAAACATACTTTATGTGAGACGACATACATGTAGCACGTGTACAAGGCAATCGCAATCGATTTCACGTGCGAATAGTTTGATAGACCGGCCGTAATCGAGACAATCGGAACGGGGGACCGACTCGGTGCAGCCGTAGAACGATTTAAACGTGACTTTGAATATAAAATAGAGTTATATTTAGTATACTACAATATTATGTACATCAAATACCGTTGCCGATGTTGGTGCGAGGGCTCCGTCAGATGTGCGTGTTTTTTGTTTTATTTTGTGCCATAAACATTCTCGATTACGTTAACGTGATCGAATGACAAGTAAATCTCGCACTAGCATCCTGATATATAATTTTTTTTATATTCAACCTCCTTCAAGCGAATAAAAATAAATTAAAAAATTTTGAAAAAAATACTTTTGCACGATTTTGCCCAACCTTTCAACCTCTCGTTGCCAAACAAAAAGTTGATACAACCACAAGCGTCCCGAGCCAAGAATGATATGGGATGACATATTCACGACACGCGAGCACGTCCGCGAAATATCTTAATTATGCCTTTTTTATATATTTTGTAATACAACCAACAAAACACAAAACATCACACATAATATAACAATGGTTTTAGACGGTGAAACGTTTAGTGGTTTTCGGTTGGTATTAAAGTTTGTTTGTCCGCTTGGCTAGCACCATCTTATCTGAATAACATCCTGTGTCGCAGGAGATACGATAGCCAGTGCCTCATTTCATTTTTTCATTTTTTACATATTTTTTTAAACAGCATATTTTTTATCAGGTAACGCTTGGGTAATACCTGTTCCCGAATATGGCAGATATGGTACTGTGCATAGAACCTTGGAAAACTATACACATATCTGAAACCACCGTATGGCCGAGATATTGCGGTTGTTTGTTACTAAGTAAAATTACAAGGTGACAATCTCAGGTCCTGCTGATACATTGTTCTTGGTCGTCCATCTCATATAAAACCAGAAGTCAAAACATGTCAGGGTTGAACCAAAATAATGTAATAAAATAAATGTTCAAATATTTTTTAACGCAAATTTTGTTGCGAACAAATTATAAAAACACAAATGTTGAAAAAAATTCCACGAGCAGGATTTGAACCTGCACCCTTCTGACATTCCGGGTCAGGTGCTCTTCCAATTGAGCTATCGCGATTCTAACCAGCCCGCCGAAATTATTCAACACTTTTTACTTTGAAAGCCAAAGGCAAAATGGAAATTTTTTCAACATATGTTTTTTTTTTTTGTAATAAAATAAGTTTGAATTTTTGTCAGGAAAAGTAAATCTACGTTAGTACTATTTTGCATGTCATCACAATGTTCTTTATACTTGGTTGCATGGCTTTTTTTTAGGATTATACTCCTATACCAAATACCCTGTATGTATACCTTACCTTCTACATACTAACATACAACATATTATATACGAATATAAAATGTAATGTTACTATATATTTTGGGTTTTAATGAGATCCACGGCAACCGCATTAGCCTTATGATCTATTTTCTTTGATTTATACGATGGGGCTTGTTTTAACCTAGTAAGTCCCCGTGTACTTATACAAGTACGAACTGAGCATAGTAGTTCAAACCTGACTTTTAAACTACATAGCACGAGTATCTACCTAATGTACTTGACCGAGTACAAATTTTCCATTCCCTTTTTATTTCAATAGAACCTTTTAACATTTTGATGTTGTTTTTATTATATGATAAAAGCATAACGTACTTACAGGAGTACAAATTATTTTCATTATTTTCCTTTCTAAAAATGTGCTACAGATGCTAAACATGACGTCAAAGTAATTAAAAACTAGGAAGCACTTCAAAAACAACATAAACCCTTCAATTTTTTATCTCGGTCTGAAGCACTAATCTTAGTTTGTACTTGGTAAAGTACATCCGGCAGATATGAATAGTGGTCTTAAAAAACACAGGATTTACGAGGTTAAGTCCGCTTGGCTAACTATAACCATCTTTTATATAAAAACACAAATGTTGAAAAAATTTGAAAAAATTTCCACGAGCAGGATCCTGCTCGTGGAAATTTTTTCAAATTTTTTCAACATTTGTGTTTTTGTGATTTGTTCGCAGCGGGGTTTGCGTTAAGAATTATTTGAACATCTTTTATATACTTATACGAGTACGTCACACAGCATTAGGGTATCCCTGATGTTTTTTTATCGTCAGCTCAATCAAATCTAAGCGCTCAATGTGTTTGTCCAAAGGCTTGTCGCCCTGCTACAATGACTCGCTGTTGACTCTCTCACATTAATAGCGTTTGACAGTTAGCAGGATTACGCGTGTTGTGAACAGAACTAACTGCCCATAAGCTACTACGGTACTACAACTCCAGCAACCGTTCCTGAGACGACTAATCGGTAAGAAAAAACCGGCCAAGTGCGAGTCGGACTCGCGCACGAAGTGTTTCGTACTTTGTGACGTATTAAAAAAAACTACTTACTAGATCTCGTTCAAACCAATTTTCGGTGGAAGTTTGCATTTTGACATCATATATATTTTTTTAGTTTTATCATTCTCTTATTTTAGAAGTTACAGGGGGACACACACACACACACATTTTACCAATTTGGAAGTGTCTCTCGCGTAAACTATTCAGTTTAGAGAAAAATTATATTAAAAACCTCAATATCATTTTTGAAGACCTATCCATAGATACCCCACACGTATGGGGTAGATGAAAAAAAAATTTTGGGTTTCAGTTCTAAGTATGGGGAACCCCCAAAATTTATTGTTTTTTTTTTTCTATTTTTGTGTCAAAATCTTAATGCGGTTTACAGAATAATCTACTTACCAAGTTTCAACAGTATAGTTCTTATAGTTTCGGAAAAAAGTGGCTGTGACATACGGAAGGACAGACAGACAGACAGACATGATGAATCCATAAGGGTTCCGTTTTTAGCCATTTGGCTACGGAACCCTAAAAAAAGGTATGCTCTCTTGGCGGTTTGATCTTCCCCCATTCGTAATATATGACTGAGGGAACTCTGTGCGATTCGAAATTTAATAATTCGTTATACAAATCGCAAATAACCCTACGTAACGACCACCTCCATGCAATGCATTAGCTGTGACTCCGCACGGTGCGCCCGCGCACGCGTCCTCGCCGCGTGCCGCGTCGCCGACGATGACAAATCGCCATTTAAGTACCCGATAACGCGCTCGACTTAATCTCATCACTGATTCGGGATTAAAGCTTTTTTATTTGAAAAACAAGGGCTCGATAGCTATCTATTAGGTACCTAGTGTGAATTTTGTTTACTATCCGTATTCATTCGATTACGTTTACGAAAACGAAAGTTAGTATGGCATTGAAGCAGCGCCTCCTGGCGGCATACGAGAGGAGTTAACATTTTGCCATACATATTCTCGTTTTCGTTAACGTAATTGAATGGCGAATGGAACTCACACTAAGCACCCTGATATGCAGTCATCAGTAGTTGAGGATTCCGGGTGAAGCGCGCTTCAACTTTAGACCTTGTCGATAGTATTAATTTTGAAATAAGTCGACTCGAAGTTCGTACCGATAAGCCGAGTTCGTCTTGGAACGAGCTGAACAATTAAGAGTACATTACATACCACATACAAAGACTGTTTGCACATAAAGATCCGTAATCTGATCCAGATCTAACCGCTCTACTAGCTGTCCTGGACTCTGCTTCTGCCTACATCAGGCAGAGCAATCATTTGCCTAACCTTCTAGACGAAAAAAGAACTAATTCTCTTGGTCAGGAAGTTGCTACGAAAACATGACATTGTAAAAATTTTAACAAAGAGAGAGATCAAAAACGCTCTGAATCCCGAACCCCGCGCTATTTATTTGCGTGAAATTTAAATTTTTACTATTCATTGCGGCTGTTTTTCTGACGTTCGCCTTTTGCGTAGGGTCTGGCCCTAGAATGGGGTGCAGTCTCTAGCGTATAGTCACGCGCAAAATGTTCAATTATATTATTTTTATTTTATTTTTAATATACTATATTGGGTTCAGTGGCCTGCACTAGGAGAGGCTAATAAAGAGGCTGCTAAACAGGCAGAGTAGCTGACAGCAGTCTATTGAATGAGAAGACTAAAAATCAGATTCAGTGGTATGCATTGCAGGCTTATGTCAAACAGTGTACTGACAAAGGCAGATTAGTTCGTATGATGCTTATTTATTTATATATATATATATATTTTTTTTTAAAGTTGTTTTATTTCTATTTGTTAAGATTAAATAGTATACGTCAGTATTATTAATAAACCTTTACTCAAAAATTGCAAAAGTTATGCGATTTTAAAAATTATGAAAATTTTAGAAGTAATATATTTCTCTAAACTTACGTATACCTGCTTACTCTACTTTTGTAAAGAATATTTGAAATAAATATAAAATAATCATGAATAAGAACACTTTTGTTTAATATTTATGTATGCGACTGTCCAAACTGCAAGCAATACGCATTCCCAGCATTTCTGGCGGTTCTCAGCGAATTAAGTGCGGGCCTGGAAGCGCGGGGCGGGCATCGTTTACCCCTCTCATTTACTCTTGACTTTTGAACAAAAAAAAACAAAGTAATTGTAAAAAATGTTTTCAATAAAGTAAGCTTGCTCTCAGAAAGTCTTTATAAAATATGTACTCGTGATTCTAGCAGCAGTTTATTTCTGCCACACAGTGTCGGTACAGGGTTTTGTACCGACACTGCGTGGCGTGGCCGACCTAGTGCGAGTTTTAACATTAGACATCAAAAAAGGGAAGGATCTGTCTTCTATACTAATATTATAAAGAGGAAACCTTTGTATTTTTGTATGTATGTACTATGTATGTATGTATGTATGTATGTATATGTTTGCAACGAATAAACTCAAAAACTACTGGACCGATTTAAAAAATTCTTTCACCATTAGAATGCTACATTAGCGCTGAGTAACATAGGCTATATAAAAAAAATTAAAAAAATACTAAAAACGACAATTTAATTTTCCAATACAAAATAATTTGTTTGTTTTGTTGTCATGGAAACCATTGATTTATATTTAACTCAATGATGGAAGCTGTCAAAGGGGTACGAAGTCCGCCGGGTCAGCTGGTGTAGAATAAAGGTCTTCCTTACCTAAGAGGCAGAGTCATACTTTGACTAAAAACTCTATTTTTGTAACTTTATATTACTGTTGTACACTGTTTAAGTGATGTGAACTTTAAAATATATTAATATTATTATTCACCATTCAATCACGTTAACGAAAAACTAGAATGTGTAGCTCCTCTTGGTGACAGACGTCGTAACGTTATGACACTTGGCATTAAGGGGGTGCAGCGCGGAATTTGAAAATTTACGTGTTTTTAAGTCACTGGTGCTAGGCGCTGAATAGGTCTTATACATTAAAAGGATTAGTATAGGTTAGCTTGATCCTTTCACATGGTGATGGTTGTCTTGGAATTTGAAACAAATACCCAGAAACTGCATAAACAATACGTAAAATAATGATATCTAAAAACTTATTTCTTCAGAAACTTTGTAAATATAGCACAAATGAAACAATGATCCGACATCAAAATGTTTGTATTGATATTCCGCAGGTCACTGTTGTCTTATTTTTCAATAAAAAAACATGAATATGAAAATATTAAAACTTTTCTTATTTTTTACCCAAACGCCTATGATTTTACGAAAGTAAACATTGCTATAATTAAATCACCAGCCTACTCTGTACAGATATTAGTGTGCGTGCGTATTCGTAGTCGTGCGCCGTTGTCACACCACTGCCACGCGCCGCTCGCTCGCTATCATAAAGAAACTTGAAACTCGCAGTTTTGCGTCCGCGCTGCACCCCCTTAAAAAACCAATTTTGATAAAGTGACTTTAAAAATTCTTAGAAAAAAATCAGGTCTGCTGACTGATCATGATCAGTGATCGGTGTCTAAAACATTAGTTTTTTTAATGGGAACATAATAGGTGACCCCTTAATCACCCAGGGGTGAAGGGGTACACTTGAAGCATTTTGAAAGCACTTTTATTCCACTCCCACTTAGAACTTTTAAGAAAACTTTACAATTACGTAGACCTATTTTAATAAATAAAAAATCTTTAAAAGTCGGTCGCGATTCGTATATCAACGCTGCTATAAAAACGAAATCTCTCGCCAAACTAATCAAAGAGTATTTATAACCAATTTCGTTCAGAAAATGCGAAGAAAGGCCTCCATAGAAATTGCCACGCGACCTCTTTAGACACGGAGTGGCTTGACACCATACAAATTTACTGTTATAAAGATTTACAACTTTATTTCAAGAGAAATTAAGTCTATTATAGCAATGACAATTTGTGTAAAAAAAACTAGGAGAACGTCATCCGAATAAGTAGAAATCTACATTTGTGACAGTAGCTGTGCCATTTCATTGTCGCTTTTGTAATCAATGCAGGAACGTATACTTTACTTTGACCCTTTACATTGTCAAATTAGGGAGTTTATAAGCATACAATAAATAAATAAGATTGTGTGTGGGTGTGTAAAATTGGTTGAATATTATCTGTGGGGCGTGTACGGCGCGTGGGACCAGTTAAGACTGTTTTCCCATGACTATTGCAATTATGGTGTACTGTGGCCAATTTTTATGATTGCTGTTTAATGTTGCCATATTTGATTAATATTTCATTTTTGTTGTTAGTAGAAAATAGAGTTAAGTAGTTATTATTTTAAATTCTGTAGTAGATCAGTATTAGTTTATTTTATAAAATAAGAAATCATTTTGTGGGAAATATTGTTTCCTTTAACACATTTTTGCTCTATGTGTTTAGGCTTTAAGACATGTGTTTAACTACGCATATATACCCAGTTTAGACATGTATATTACAGGATACTCATATTTCACAACACGTTATTTTTTTGATTTAACGGTTAACGGACCCATTATTTCCACCGCAAACGGAACAAATAAATAATTTCGATCTAGGTTTGTTTATTTATGAGTATCTGATATTTCGGCACGCATGCGCCATGATCACGGAGTTACTGAAGTTAATGCGTGTGAGTTTTTTATGAGCAGACAAAATGTGGTGTATACAAGATCGATTGCAGCTGCGGTAACTCTTATATTGGCCAAACGAAACGTACAGTCGCCTGCCGCATTAAGCAGCACATCAAAGCTGTCAAGAACAACAATACGCAAAAATCGGCCATTGCTGAACATCTGATCCAGTCGGGTCCTAATCACTGGATTGAGTTTTACAACCCTCAGATAATTTCGACAGAACGCCACTACGTACCTAGATTGATGAGAGAAGCGATTGAAATTACGAAATACAAAAATTTCAATTGTGAAGATGGATTCAAACTGTCGCGTGTCTGGAATCCAGTGATTAGTCTTGTTAAAACCTGCAGAAACAACAAAAAAGCCGATACTGTGAGTGTAGTGTGTCGTAAGCAATTTCGAGTGAATAGTGACTTAGAAACCGGTAGTACGGGCATCGAGCGCAAAAAACGACTAAGGAAGAAGGTAGATCGGTTTGTCTGCTCATAAAAAACTCACCCGCAGTAACTTCAGTAACTCCGTGATCATGATGCATGCAACTGTGCCGAAATATCGAATACTCATAAATAATAAACATACTAAGAATCCCATTAATAATTACTCTATTGCAAGTGGCATTGCAAGTTTAAATAGTTATAAATAGTATTTATTCATTGGCGTCTTTATTAAAACTAGTGGTCGCCCAGTGGTCGAAATTCGACCGTAATTTTATTAAGGCTGCACGGATTGTATCCTTAGCAATGAAAAATAAAAAAAGATAGAATGTGAGTTTGTATTGACATTGACAGTTGACGGCCGCATTAAAGACAAACAATACGTGTGTGTCAAATACATGGTAGTGTGTGTAATGTTGTTTTTGTTGATTTTATGTATTTTTTATGCATAATTTTAAAAAAATATTAGCATTTGGATAACCTTCTCTATATAAACTATAAGTGTGCGAAATTTCATACTCCTCCGTCCGCGCAATTTTCGTAAAAACGGGTACAAAGTTTTTGCTTCCCGTATATATTAATATATATAGATTATCATTTATAATTGCTAGAAAGAAACAAATGACTAAAACTAAAATCCTTTACCTTAAAGCAGTATCAAAACATCACCGGCCCAGCTACATCCATCGAGCGCGGCGCTTTACAACCTAATTATTACAAGAAAAACCACAAAAAACGTCCCGAAATTAGTTCCCGATGACAGCCAAAAAATATAGTATCTAAGTATAATTTTTTTTTCTGGGTTTCGGCCTAAAAAATGGCCGGCCGTAGCGCCACGGACGACGCGCGGCCCCTTTACACCCAGCGGGGGCTCACCTCCAAGTAACGATAGTAAATTTCCCCCATGGCATATTTATACACGTCGCCTTGCCTCAAGATTATTTTCTACTAGAGTTTTATGATAATCGTAGCACCATAATGACTAATGAATTACGTGGACTCGTAGAGGACGTGACAATTTTGTGGCCTCTAAATGTTATACCATGTTTTTATACCGTGTACAGAGTGTTGTTAACACGATGGCCAGATAAGAATCGGACCTCTATATTCTCTTATAAAAACTAAGGTAGCTTAAATTACGTGATTTGCTTAGTATTACAAGTAAGTAAGAGGGTCAAAATGACTACTGTTGGGCATTATATGCATATATTGTTATATTTCGCTAATAAAAACACAATGAGGAGCTCGATGGCGCAGCGGTTAACGCGCCAGGTCTGCGAGTGCTGAGGTTAAGCAACTGTCGCAAAAGCCGGTCATCGGATGGGTGACCAAAAATTTATCATCTCGAGCTCCTCCGTGTTTCGGAAGGCACGTACAGCTGTTGGTCCCGGCTGCATTAGCAGTCGTTATCAACCAACAATCCGCACTGGACCCGCGTGGTAGTTTATAGCCCGTTCTCCCTATCCATCCATAGGGAAGGCTCGTGCCCCAGCAGTGGGGACATAAAAATGAGCTGATGATGATGATGAAAAACACAATATGTTTAGAAGCTTACGTTTTTGGGTATAAAAACCAAGAGACTAAAAGTAAATAAGTTTCAATAAGTTGTTATGTGGTACCTAATTCTAAAACAAACGAACACTTGGGCGTTCTAGTTTTAAACTGTGATTAGACCCTTTGTGGAGGTGCTAAACATCTACATTTTCATATGCTAAAGTGACAATCTTCACATGAGATTATTATATCACTACAGTTTATTGAGTTTCACAAGAGTTCTTTCTGCAATAACACGTTTTGTGGACTCCGTGCTTAACTCAATCTACCGCACAATTCTTAGTTTATAATAATTATAATACTTACTTGAAATTGGTATAAATAACCCAAAATAAACTGTTTACCCATCTCTCTCTATCTCTTGTCAATATTTTTACTATTGTTTATTAGGTACGACTACCAAAGACTACAGAATATAATATAAGACAGAACCACATACAAGAATAATTAAATCATAATTAGTTAATTAAAAAATGAAAACAGTTATATTGTCTTTATTTTTGCTTAAAAAATAAAACACTACTTCATTGTGTGTGTGATTGTGTCGCGCAAAGAGTTTCGATTCAAGGTTTAATGCTAAAACCTCCTTTATTCTCTCACGATTTTGTTTTTAAATATGGAACCCCAACTACTATTAAAGACGAAAACAATTGCCGACTCGGGTCACAGCTATTGCGTTCTCGATGATCGTAAAAAGTAATGTTCTGTGAGGGTCAAGTGACACGCTGACGTCATCAATCAAGCTGGCTGGTCGTCCAATGATGATGGATGGCTTCTGGGCACCGGGCACTCGCCGCTCGCAGATAATTACCGAAGGATGAACTTTTCTACCCGTAAACTTAAATTTAGATTGGTAACCATAAAATTTGTAATGAGTATTTTCTTGGCGCTCTTTTTGTATCGTAGACAAAAATGCTGTCAACAACCATCCTTTTTATTTAAGTAACATAGAGGCACCAGTATTTAGACGCCAGTTTTCGAGGCCAAATAATTATATTGAATTTCATTAAAAAATTCTGGTTTGTCATTCAGTACAACAAGAAAGCCATTCATACAAGAAAACAGGTGGTCTGTATTCAATTGTTGCTCAAGAAAGTAAAGTAAATAGTCTATAACTGTCCCACTGCTGGGCAAAGGCCTCCATCATTGAAATCAAGTCATCGCTACAATTGATAGGAAGGACTTCTTGGCGGTAAAGTGAAGAGTCATGTCTGCGGTTTTGTTTAATTTTCTAAAATTTCTGTTATGTCAAATATTAATAAGAAATAATGGTGGATTACTAACCGTTAAGTGTTCGTGAGTGTGCATGAGTGTTGGCAAATGAAACAAAACAGTGCAACGTCACTTTTCAAATTCTCTCAAGAAATCCGCCAGAGTACTTAGTAAAGCCCCACATCTTTACTGAGATACTCGAGGGGTTGGGGGGTACATTATTCCTCACTTCTCATTTCTGTTATCATTCATCATCATACAGGAAAGAAATATTGTTTATTTATGTATTACTTGTAAGGAAAATTACTTTGACACTGGCTAAACGTGCTATCGCACGAAGCCATCAAATAAAGGAAAAAAAAATTATAGGAAATGGCTTAATCACCACGCTTACCAAATGCAGATTGGTGATCACTGGCTATGCATCGAAAAATTCGAAACACTGCTCGACCTGGGAATTAAACCCGGGACCTTGGCTGAGCGCTGTGCCACTCTGCCGCCGAGGCGTTTTATTTTTATTTATTAATAAAAAAAAATCGATCATCGTTCCCTTTCAAACCTTATATATGTTAGTTCATAACAATAAATGTTCAAATAATTTTTAACGCAAATTTTGTTGCGAACAAATTACAAAAACACAAATGTTGAAAAAATTTCCACAAGCAGGATTTGGACCTGCACCCTTCAGACATTCCGGGTCAGATGCATAATTTCGGCGGGCTGGCTAACCAGTTCTAAAACCACGATCTTCTAAAACCACGTTCTAAAACCACGATAGCTCAATTGGAAGAGCACCTACCCGGAATGTCAGAAGGGTGCAGTTTCAAATCCTGCTCGTGGAAATTTTTTCAACATTTGTGTTTTTGTAACATAACGATCTTCGTCTTCCCAGACGCTGTGGTATGTGTAATGATTGTGGTAGCGTGTTACGTAAAAATTGCCAGAACAAAATATCACATTGTACTTATGTAATAACCTACTTATGACGACCGCAGACCTTAGAATAAATATACGCAAATGTAGGCTGGCGCAACAATAACTAATGCGGGAACAACTTGCGCCATTTCTTGCCACACGCTTTACTATAAATTTGCGCAATTCTTTTGGCGGCATTATTGTCCTAAATTACTAAAAAGTTTCAATGATGGACGCCTTTGCCCAGCTATGGGCTATTTATAGGCTATTTACTAAAACTACTATTACTAAAAAGTTTATTAATTTGCGCTTTAAATTAACACTGACAATGAAAGGTCAATACTCTCAAAAATAGTGTTATTATGTTTGAGAGAATAAATCATTGGAAAATTATAACATTAAATGGATACTTATTTTATCTTATCTTAGTGGGGCCTGCTGAGGTTTCCCTCTCGCAATAACACTTCGACCCATCGGGATCTTTTGTGAAACTCCATCCTTTCACTCTTCTCCCTCTGTAAAGATAGATGCCATAAGTTTGGCAACGTCTTTAAGAGCGAAGAGCCTGAAGTCCTCCGGTTTCGGATAGGCCGACCCCAGGAGTCCCATTCTTTTCCTAGCCAGAGAGTCGCAGTCACACAGTAGGTGCTGCATTGACTCCGTTTCCTCTCCACAATGCCTACACAAGCTATTTGTTGATAGATGCATTCTGTGAAGCATTTGTTTTGTGGCATAGTGCCCTGTCAAGGCACCGATGATGGTTGATCGGGCCTGCCTTCTACTGCCTCCGCATATGAACTTACTCCGTCCTAAGGCGTTTTCGCCTAGGAAGGATTTGGAGTGTTTCATACCCGGCTGCTCTTTCCATTCGATGCTGTGCCTGTTTACGATGTAATCTTTTAAATGGATACTTAAAACATACTAATATGAATATGTTTGTTTATTTGTAGATAGCAAGTGGTCATCCAGTGTTCGAAAATCTACCGTAATTTTCAAAGCATCCCATGTTTATTTACAATGTAACTATCATACATAAATTTTATATATCTGCACTTTTTCTCTATGAATCTGTATTAAAAAAGGGGCCTAAAGTTTTTACTTCACGTATTAATTTAAAGATGTATAGACAATGGTGATTACCTTTATTTCACTTTTTTATGAAATGCCAGAATCATCAGCATCTTTGAAACGAGCGTGGAAAGAATATAGCTTTGTACAAAATCATGCGCAGCTCCATAGCTCATGTTGTTGAAATCACTACAATTAAAGAGTCCTAAAAGCTAAAGTTATGTGGGAACAGTCTTATGTAAAAGTTCGTAAATAATATTTTATTATAAAAAAATACTAAAGAAATGTTTTAAAAAATATTATGTTGCCGTTGGCATGTTTACACTCAAGTTTGTGTAGACCATCAAGCTGAATGGTCCTAAAACATCGCGGATAGCTTACAAATGAAGAAATACGCCAAAAACAAAATAAACTTAATTAACTACACAAAGGTAAAGTACTCTTTTTAAAAGATTTTTAAAAGAGATGCTGTAGATACTACTACGACTTAAGCATGCGGACTCGATTGCTTGTCGAACAAAGTGAGTTGTGTGCGACTTTCTTAAGAATTAAAACTGGAAAAGAGTTACAATGTCTTAAAGAGCTGGTTGATGTCATAACATGTCATTAAACAATCTCAATTCAGTATAATTAATAAAATATTATTAAAAGCCTTTTTTAAGTTAAAGAACACAAAGCCTTTATTATATAAAACCGGCCAAGTGCGAGTCGGACTCGCGCGCGAAGGGTTCCGTATCATTATCTATAAAAATATTTTAAGTTTCTACTTGTTATCGTTATTAAGACCGAGAAAAAAATTGGAAAAAAAATCAAGTTTGTTGTATGAGAGCCCCCCTAAAATATTTATTTTATTCTGTTTTTTAGTATTTGTTGTTATAGCGGCAACAGAAATACATCATCTGTGAAAATTTAAACTGTCTAACTATCACGGTTCATGAACCATGAGATACAGCCTGGTGACAGACGGTCAGACAGACAGACAGACAGACGGACGGCGGAGTTTTAGTAATAGGGTCCCGTTTTACTCTTGGCGTACGGAACCCTAAAAATATCCCTAAATATAAAGAACTATTAGCAAAAAATATATAATATTTGGCATGTCACGGGGTACGAGTTCGTAACCCGCTCATGGAATATTTTCAGTACTTTTTTCTGACTTTTTTCAAATTGCAATTCGTTTGCAACAAAATTTGCATAAAATTAAATAGAACGATAATCTATACTAATATTATAAAGAGAAAACCTTTGTATTTTTGTATGTTTGCAACAAATAAACTCAAATACTACCTACTGGAACCATTTAAAAAATTATTTCACCATTAGCGCTGAGTAACATAGGCTATATTAAAAAAAGAAATGCGGTACGAAGCCCGCCGGGTCAGCTAGTCATATTAAATTTATATACTTTTTAATTAAAACTTCCTCAAAAACTATTATTTTTATAAAATTTGTATAGTTCTCAACATACATTTAAATTTAAAAGATCTCGAACGATTTAATTTGTAAGAGGATTCCGATAGTAGTGGTCCACTGCAAGCAGAGCCCAAACATTGCCAGCACAAAAAATAACCCATAAATTGTATAATTTATTCCCCGCTCGGACGTTAAACGCTCACGTGTAATACTTACAGCACAGTCGGTCTTTAGCATACGCCGCTTCCTACCCATTAAAGTAGTCTAGATAGTAAATGTCATTATAAACTAACTAAATAACATGGTTTTAAACGCTTAATCGCTTTTTGTAGCTCTGACGTACCGCCATTTTCTTTTCTTTTTTTTCGTGCGGCAACACTGTGTTGTTGTTTGCATTTCGCTTATAAAATCGGCAAAATCCACATTAAGGTTTTATACCTGCGTAAAATAGTATTTTTACGAGAAACTTCGTAAGAATTTTGAGGTTTTCAAAGTTATCTCTATGGTTGAGCTGGAAGGATAATGGACCTTGTCGTTTTTTATCGTATAAGCGTGTAGGTGGTAGACATGAAGTTGTTATATCTACAGCTTCATGGTGGTAGCCGATATCGGCGGGGATAGGCGAAGGGTAAGGCACACTAGCGCCGCTAATGGATTTAATTTGATAACTGCTAAACTGGTTTTTTTTTCAAACATTGCGGACCTTCCGACACTAGGCAAACATCTATTATTTAATAACTGTGCACTACTTTTAGGTTTGTTTTTGTATTCATTCGCTAACACCAAAAGTGGCCATTGTTTGTGAATAAATGCGATAGCTCGTTTTGTGAATAAACCACGCAACAAAAAGTAGTGCACAATTATTAAATAAATACTATGGATGCTTTCCTGTTGTCAGACGGTACGCAATGTTTAAAAAAAGATCCGGTCCGTTAGTACATGTCAAATTATCAATTGGTGGCGCTATGTGCCTTACCCTTCGCCTTAAGTAGCATTTGGTGAATATCGCGGAAGTTTTACACCGTTTTGTTTTAGGAGAAAAGGGAGTATAGAAAACTGAATGATTTTTAATGATTTACTCTGCGGTTTTACGTTAAAGGGGTGCCGCGCGGAATTTCGAAAATTTACGTGTTTTTAAGTCAAATGGCACAGTCACTTGACTCCCACCCCCCTTCCCCTGCCAGCCAAATGGTTGTTTTTGCTTAGTAGGCTTTACAAGTTTACGAGTAACAGTCGACCAACTTATAAAATGTAGGTACAGTACTTGGCGCAGTACAAATTCCTCATTGGGAACTACTTAAATAACGTTGTCAGGTGTTTAAAACCGGTAGTATCTACATTTAAGTATATGAGCCATCGTTAAATAAATGTTCATAAAAGCCCTCTTCTCAGAGTCCGCATTATTGAGATGGGCTACGGAACCCTACACTACGCGTGGCCCAACACGCACTTGGCCGGTTTTTTTTTAATTTAGGATTAATGGTTTCGATTGCGCAGTGGTTAACGCGCCCGGTCTGCGAGTGCTGAAGTTAAGCAACTTTCGCAAAGGCCGGTCATCGGTTGGGTGACCAAAAATGTATCATCTCGAGCTCCTCCTTGCTTCGGAAGGCCATGGGCCCGGCTAAAATATTGATAAAATACCAATATTTTAGAAAGCCATCGTTGGCATAGAGACATTCATTAAAGATATTTTTAGCCTAAACCATTCATCATCATCAGCTCATTTTATGTCCCCACTGCTGGGGCACCATGCGAGCCCAGTGCGGGTTAGTGGTTGTTAACGACTGCGAATGCAGCCAGGAACAACGGCTTTACATGCCTTCCGAAGCACGAAGGAAAGCTCGAGATGATAAATTTTTGGTCACCCATTCGATGACCGGCCTTTGCGAAGGTTGCTTAACCTCAGCACTCGCAGACCGGGCGCGTTAACGCCATTGAGCTCCTCGTTTTTAATTATTTGTATGTATGTATTTTTTTGTATGTTGTGCTGTTATTTAATATAACTAAGGGGACTAATAGGTTTACATTTATGACTGCTAAACTGGATTTTTTTTTCAAACATTGCGGACCTTCCGACACTAGGCAAACATCTATTATTTAATAATTGTGCAATACTTTTAGGTTTGTTTTTGTATTCATTCGCTAACACCAACAGTGGCCATTGTTTGTGAATAAAATGCGATAGCCCGTTTTGTGAATAAACCACGCAACAAAAAGTAGTGCACAATTATTAAATAAATACTATGGATGCTTTCCTGTTGTCGGACGGTACGCAATGTTTAAAAAAAGATCCGGTCAGTTAGTAATTGTCATATTATCAATTGGTGGCGCTAGTGTGTCTTACCCTTCGCCTTAAGCAAATTTAATAATTTTTTTTTCTTTCTTTATGTTACTTATAACTGTTTGTCCCTCAATAAACTAAAAAATAAACGAACTCTCATAACATGCAGTAAACACAACGTACTGTTCAGGTCTGTACTGTGTGTTAATCGTGGAAGTTGCCCTCAAGCGGCCGTTTCACAATAGTATTAAATATGTATGCTGATAATGGCCGCTTATTTGAGCATATTACTTCGCCAAACTCAGTTTTTAAGAGGAAAGGTGTTATCAAGGGAACCTTTCAATTATTCAATTAACGTGGCGTGAATAGTGATGACCACTTTTAAGCTTGCATTAAATGTAAAATTAAATAATATTGGCATGTAAATTTGGTGACTCGTTTTTTGTCGCACCTCCAAAACATGGAATAGTTTGCCAGCACACGTTTTCCCTCCTTCCTATGATATGGGGTCCTTCAAACGAGGCGTGAAGAGGCACCTTGTGGGCCGGCAGAGTGATATAACTGATGCTGCGTTGTTTTCACGCTGCATGTTGCTGCAGTTGTCGTCGCATCTGGATTCCATATTCACTTAACATCAGGTGAAATGGAGTCATTTGCCGTGCTACGTATAAAAATATATATATATATATATATATATATATATAAGTCTTATTGTAATGCCCGCGCCCTCGCCCGCTACCCTTCCTCGTCTGCTCGCGACCGTACCCTGTCCTTTCTGTATGTTTTACAATAGGGCGCAGACGAGTAAGCATCGTGTTGGCGCTCTGTCTTTTCTATTATGTTTTGCGTTGCGACGCTTCTATACATTTTGTATGAAAGAAGCGTGGAAGAGACATTTGTCTGCGCCCCGTCTGTGTTACGTCTTTTCTGTGTATCCAGCGACGGGAGCTGAAGGATTAAGGAGCTGAAGAGGGATGGATGATGATATTTGGGAGTCACTTGGCGAGCTGGCGTTGACGGCATATAGCCACGACACGAATGTCGTGGGGGTAGAGCTGAGCTGGTCTGGAAGTCTTTTATTATTTCGCGCACACACACACACGCGCACACACATTTTATGAAGGTGTGTACCGGCCGGTAGGCAATTAACGCGACGTCACGGGCGGACCGATCGTTGTGAACTCCGTGCACCGAATTGCACGCCGAACGTCTCTGAAGCTGAGAGAAACACCCTATCGTCCATAACTTTAAAAAATGTATGAATGACTAAAAAATTTTGAACAACAGCACATGAGCCTAATGTTGAATAAGCCAGCTACAAAACTGCATAAAAACTTTTTGGTCATTTATACATTTTTTTAAAGTTATGGACTTCGCCCGCGTGGATTTGAGATTTTGAAAATATTTAAAAATATAGCCTATGTTACCCGCAAGGAATGTAGAATTCTATCAGTGAAAGAATTTTTAGAATTGGACCAGTAGTTCCAGGGATTAGCCCCGATATACAAACAAACGTAGTCACAAACTTTACCTCTTTATTAATAGTATAGATTTACTTACACAGTCCATAACAAAACTTAATGTGAGAAAACTCTAAAAAAGCGTACCTAAGTATTATTATTATTATTACCTACTTGTAAGTAATAATTTTTATAAGTTTTCTCTGTAATTACGGGTTAATTGATTATTATTTTTTATTATTATTATTTTTATTTCAATTAAATATTCACTGACGTCATGAACACCAAGCAATCGAAATTTCCAAATAAAGAAAAGGAATAGCTCTAAAAAGTCGGCCGTGGGCGGAAGCCTTAAGAGTCCTACTTCTTTTTTGGCCTGGCATACCGCCGCATCATTTCCAATTTTTCCTTCTCCTTCTGCTGTTCCTCCGGCCCCATCCAGTAGTTTTCCTCATCTTCTTCAGGGATGGGCATCCACGAATGGCCCTGGTAGAGGTAGGACTTCCCCCCACGGGCTCTGTATGCGATGCGGGCCGCTTCGTCTTGTATCCTCTTCTTTGGAGGTATCTCCGATTTCATGGACATGACGAATACTATTTGTCTCTGTCAAAATATAATATAATTATCCATTATGCTGAACACTCTGAAAGGTGTTTCTGTATTTTCTGTAAATAAAGTATACAACATTCAACGCCTAAAACAATGTATGTTATAATAGACTATATTATTGCAACAATGTTATTTTTTCCAAAATACAGAATTATGAAATGTTTTCGATAGAAAAAAACTAATGTCACCTCTAAACAGTATCTATTTACATGATTATCTGGCTTCGGCTGATAATGTACAATCTTTCTCATTTACTAAAGTACGTCGATCTCCCGCCCAGAGTAGACTTACGAACCGATGGCATAATGACGTTCATAAAAGCTATTTGTAGCCTAAACTGAATAAAAAAGAAAGAATTTTTTAAATCGATCCAGTAGCTTCTGAGTTTATTCGTTGCAAACATACATACAACAATAAATTTTGATAAAACTGCAATCAGATACAGATCAATTCTTTGACAAATATAATCATCAATTATTTTGCTATTTTTATTTGTTCTAGCCATAGTTTGTCCCATCATTTTTTGTTCTGTTTTGATGTCGGTGTTAATAAGTAATTATAAGAAAAAACAAGGTCGGTCGCTTGTTTATCTTATTATTTAGGCAACTATGCCATCCCTCTACGTGGTTAGTGGTTCGCATTTTCTGCCCATACCAACCAATATATTTAGAATTGAGTCGAAAAGCGTCAGAACTCCATTTTTTAAAGTCGAGTGGTATTCAAATTTTAGAATTTTGCAATGATTCTGTGTTTTTTTTAATGATTACATTATTAAGTAGGTATATAAGTTAGTAAAGTATTTTTTAGATAATTACATACATATTTACATTTAAGTATTATTTTTTTAAGAAAATTTGACATCTGTAATTAAACTGTGATTTATGATTACCTACCAATTTCATTAGTTATTACTAATCAGTCTTCATAACTTCGTTTTATTATTATAAATCGAAATTATGAATTAACGTTAATTATTGAAATAAGTATTTAAATATTTTATTTTCAAACTAAAGCATTTGCTCCAATAACTGTACTCTAAACCAATTCATAGTCGAAACCTTGGGAAATCGATACGGCGCCGGCGCGGCGGGAGTCGATACCGGGGTTATAATCCGGGTTCAAATCCCGATCGTAGATTTTTTTCAACACCTTTTCAATTTTTAAAGTGGGTATGCTTGGAACCAAGTTTCGTGCTTGCAGCTAGGTAAGCAATTTATTTTTTATTACTCACAGAACAATCCATATAGCCGATATATTTGTTGTCGCCCGTTTGTTTGAACCTGACATCGGTCGGAGTTATTTTCGGATTCCTTGTAGTAGCTGAAAATAAAGTATAAAGTCACATTTTATCAACTGCAAATATTTTGACAATCGAATTATATCAGAGAAATAAGGCCCTGGCATTTAAAAAAAAATCAGGCTAGTTTTTTTTTACTTTTCCTGACACAAAAATTGTAATATTTATAAGAGCGGCTTCTCTGTCTCCTTTGAATGAAACTAGGGGCACGTGTAAGGCGTTGCGGCCTCTCTGATTCGGCTCTTCTGAATTGAAACTACCGAAAGTGCTTTATTTTTCTTTTTAATCTAAATGTCTTTTGGCGTTTTTCTTGAAAACTAGCGTATACAAATTTAAGGTTTTTTCCTAAAAATAGTTTATACATGTTGTTGAATTTATCCTCAAAATATTTGCAGTTGATAAAATGTGACCTTATATACTAATTTAATATTAAAGACCACAAAAATATTCAAACAGAATGTGAATAGCTTCGTGCAACGATTTCTAGTATGTCTGAGCGTATCAACCTATTTGAACAGCATCTGAGGAACAACAACCTTGAAATTTAGGGAATTCCGGGGCTCAAAAATGAAAATATATTAACTATAGTTAACAAAATCGCCAATGTACATAGTATCGCACAAGTTAGACGACGCGGATATACAGAATTGTATGAGAGTCGCTCATAAAAATAAAGAAAGCAAGACTAATAAGTCTATAGTGGTTCAATTAAGAAGTGTACGCTGTCGCGATGCGTTCTACTTAGCAGTTACGCGGTATAATAGATCACATCTCAAAAACAAGCTAGGATCATCTCTTCTAAGTGTCAGCGGTTCAACCGTGCCTATTTATGTTTTGGAACACTTATCCCCGTCTAACAAGTCCTTGCATGCTGCTACCAGAGCCAAGGCTAAGGAGTTAGCCTATAAATTCGTGTGCGTGCGTATTATCTATGCGCAAAAGTGAAACATCTCCATTTATTCATGTTAAATGTCAGAAGGTATTGGAAACGTTACATTAGGTGAGGTTTTTATATTTTTATTAAACGCCATTTCAGAAAATCACTTTCATGTTTTTAAGATAGACAAATTGTCTGTATATTTCCAAAACATCAGAGGTACTAAATCTAAAACAACAGATATATACAACTCAACATTGATAAATAATTATGATGTCATTTGTTTGTGTGAGACTTGGGTCGATGAATCAATAGCTTCCTCTGAATTTTTTGATGATAGATATCTTGTCTACCGCAAAGACCGGTCCGTTGTTTGGACGATTCAAAAGCACTTTTCTAAAGTTTATTTGAATAAAAAATATTTGACTTTGACTTTAATATGGTGTCCACAATACAATACTCATGTCGATAGAGTCGAAGCTATCCAGAGGCGTTTCCTGCGTAATTTAAGCTTTAAGTTAGGCATGAGACGTAAATTGCCTACGTATGAAGCTCGACTTAAGTTCTTTGGAATGAATACGTTAATGTCCAGATATTCAATTCAGGATCTTTCAATTCTCCACAAAATTATTAATAATCGGTGGGACGCTGTCGATTTGTTGAGCCACTTATCAATCAAAACTTGTGGAAGTATAAGAAAATTTAAATTATTCTCTGTGCCTTATTGCATTAATATATTTTCTCAGTCTATACACATACATTAAAATTGTAAGTCAACATCACACTGCAATCGATAATATAAATTAATGACGTATTTAAAGTATAGTAACTGTTTTATCATATTGTAAGAATTTAAGTACTTATTTCTTTTAAATTGTTATTTTTATTTTTTAATTGTTATAAAACCCTCTTTTTAGACTTTGTTTGTTAAAAGTATAAGTATTTATTATTTTCATTTGTTAAACTACTTATTCTATGTAAACGCGGTGCGCAACAATCCCCGGAATTCAATTTTAATGTGAAAATTAGTTTACCTGTTGTGATTGTATTGAATTGTATTCTGTAGTTGTGCCAATTAATTAAATAAACAAATAAACTATTCAAAGGTCAAGCGAATACTACACATTGAAATAATGAACTAATAGACATCGCGTTTTAATTTTTATTTTTTTATTTTTCTTGATTCTGTAAACGAACATTATTTACCGCAACCCATTAACTGCATTGTCCCATGTTGTCACATAAAAACTAGTGGTAACTGAATAAATGATTTTGAATTTTTTTTTTGATAGAGTGTGGTAGTCTAATGTGTAGGTGTGTGTACATGTTTGGCTAAAAAGTGCCTGTTCACTCACTTTTGTAGAATGGGTACCTCAGGAACTGCCCCCTGTCCCCAGTCTCCACAATCAAAGAGGAGTGGTTGTTTACGGCGTTAGTCATCACAGCGTATCGGGCTGTCCAGTTGATGGGAACCGTCACGTGCTCATCTAAGATGTAGTGGAGAAAAGCCTTTTGCTAAAAATATAACAAGACTTCATGACAGTTGATGACAAAGACTACCTAAAAACGTTTTAGCCGTCTTTTTGGTCCTTGGATTGGGGATTTTAAAAAATATTCAAAAAAACTATAATAGACACTACAACATACATTGTTCTGATCCCATGGTAAGCACAAGGAAGTAGCCAAAGCACTACCACATCCACCCAGACTCGACCGGGAATCGAACCCAGGACCTCAGAGTTAGCGCCGCCCAAAGTCCGGCGAGCAAGCCACTCCGTTACGGAGGTCCTTGAATGACTTCTTGATTTAGCAAGAAGTTTCGTTTTAATTAATTCATTAGATTCGATTGTTCGGAGAATGAGTAATTTTGAAAAGTGGCTATAATCGATTCAGCAACCGATTCAGAACAAACAACTTCTAGGACGGGCGTGTATTATTGGACATGTTTATGAATGGGTTGTACTTTATCGATCACCAAACTAATCTAACCTAACCCACAAAAATACTAAGTTAGCACCTAAAAATACAAAGTTGGCACCTAAACTACTATTTAGATGCTAACTTCGCATTTTAGGTGCTAGCCTACTATTTTTTTGTGGATCAATTTATTATTTCTCTTTATGAATGCATGCATACATTAATTCGGGTCGCAAGGCCACGTAAACAGTTATTTGGTCTCCCAAGGTCCATGCACAGCCTAGTTTGGGAACCTCTGGTAATTGTACTGACTCAATCTGCCTTTGCACATTTTAAATTATGTATTTTTAAACACATGTACTGTACCTACTTTAGTGCAATCAAATTTATTATTATTATCCTCTTTATTTATTTTCTCTCATATATAAATTTACATTTTTAAATATTTTTTTAAAACAAAATAAATAAAACATTTAAAAATATAAAAAATAGGGGTCCGCCGGCATCGGGACCAGGGTCCAAGCTACCGGTGGTTAGGGCTCCAGGGACAGGAATCTCCTCACAATGCGTGCCGTATCGAGGAGAGCTGCCTTCTGAATCAGGCCCTTGATCCAGCCGCCTAACGAGAGCCTCATTAGGTGTTGATCGATTATTATCTCCTTTATTTATTTTCTTTCTTAAAACTAGATTTTTACAATATTTTAATATAAAAACAATAAAACATTATAAAAACCTAATCCATGAGTACCACCAGCAGCGGGGCAGGGCTCAAGCTACCGTTGGTCAGGGCTGCAGAGTGAGGAACCTCCTAACAATACGTGCCGTGTCCAGGAGTGTTGCCTTCTGTATCTGACCCTTAATCCTTAATCGATTATTATTATTATTATACATAACGTTTTATTGTTTATTTATACTAGCACTTTACCATTGACTTGGTTCGCATGAAATGTACCATTATATCAGTGAAATATTTTTTTTTGAAATTGTAGTTCTAGAGGTCCTTCTCAAAGTCACAAACTTTTACCTCTTTATTGATATTCTATATTTATATTTAATTAATGTTATTGGTGATTTACCAGTATTAATCAACGTGCAATGAACAATAATAAACTTACCTTCGGATTAGGATAATGAAACGTGAACTCCGTCCTGGGCATATCTGGGCCCCAATAGTAGAACACAAACCAGTGGTGTTCCAACACCGAATACGGGTTGAATCTGGCAAATTGACTGAACTCCTCGCAGGTCGTGCCGTTCTTCATACTATCGGGGTAAATTACGCCGGGCGTGTGGTCTGACGACACTGATATAATGATGAGACTGACTATTACGAGTTTTTCGACACTTTTAAACATTTTAACGTAACAGTATGTCCCAAAATATTAATTTAAAGTACTTCCTGTCGTTAAGCAGTCGTATTTCATTCGTCTACTGTGTTGTTCTTCAATGATTCTTTTACAAATTAAATTTTTTGATTGTCATTTCTTTAGTTTTTCCTAAAATATAAATTGTTAAGAGAAGTTGCTGTTATGTAGCAAACAGATTTCACCCGTCTTCTGTATCGACATTTAATACTTTTACAAAATTTATACTTTGGTTTTCAACTGTTTTTCTTATACTAGTAAGTACACAACATTTTAAGTTAGTTGTTTCTTTTAATAAGCCAAATTCTATTTTGGTGCTTGAGTGTTGATGGCGGTTCGCGTCAGTTTGTACTCTGTCGCATGACAACGGATGCCTTCGTTCTTATACTGATCACGATGTTTGTTTGCCATTCTTTGTCCGATTTGTTGATCAGTCCAGGTGAAAATTTAGTTGTTTGTTTTGTAATCTAAAGACAATTAGTCAACTTTTTGAAATTTTTCTTCAGATGCTAGATAGCCGATGAATTTAAGTAACAAAATCGTATCAATTATAAATTTTTAAGATTTTCACGTAACCAACATTTAAATAAGTAGACAGACTTATTAAATATTTTTATAATTAATGGGCGTACCCTGTTATACTCGTAATAGTTGTAAGTTTATATAAACAATTAAATAAAATTAATAAATGTTACGAGACGTTATTTTGGTAATGAAAATAATGAAACTACTATTATCAGCGCCATCTGTTATATCTTTGAAAGACCACAAATGCAGCGAAGTGCAATGTTTTGCGTGCTTTTTTGTGTAAAAGCTTTCACAATAGTGAACCTTGTGCGTACGAAATAAAGTCGTTCACGCAAGTGTATGTCAAGGCGCTCGGCTCGGTACCCAAAGGCCCCAGGTTCAATTCCCAGGTCTTGGAATCACCAACCCGCATTTGGCAAGCGTGGTCATCAACCCATCAGTTGTAGTGATCACTTAATTTCAAAGATGGAGGCTTTTGGCCAGTAGTGGGACGGTCATAGGACAGTATACTTTACAAATGTTACGGAAATAGCGAAAATAGCTTAAGAGCGATTACGCCGCACACTAGCGCCGCCAATGAGAAAAAAAGACATATCTAGTAATTAGAGATAGAAAATCAAATTATGCTCAACAAACTATATGAATGAAGTAATTTAGCATTTTACGTCACCTCATGAACATCTGACATGTTATGGTTTAGTTAAATAAGACGTTACAGCTAAAAACGGCCACTAACTAAACCATAACATGCCAGATGTTCATTAGGTGACGTAAAAATGCTAAATTACTTCAGATATATATCTATATACTAATATTATAAAGCTGAAGAGTTTGTTTGTTTGTATGTTTGTTTGTTTGTTTGAACGCGCTAATCTCAGGAACTACTGGTTCGAATTGAAAAATTATTGTTGTGTTGAATAGTCCATTTATTGAGGAAGGCTATAGGTTATAGTACATCACGATATAACTAATAAGAGTGGAGCAGCAATGAAAAATGTCGCAAAAACGGGAAAATATTTTTTTGAGAGGATCATAGCGTGATGTTCTTAAAATAGTTTTTTAATAGATTGTTCGCTAATTAACGCGGGTGAAACCGCGGGGCACAATTAGTATGTATATATATATATATATATACATATATACATACATATATATATATATATATATATATATATATATGTATACATACTAATTGTGCCCCGCGGTTTCACCCGCGTTAATTAGCGAACAATCTATTAAAAAACTATTTTAAGAACATCACGCTATGTATATATATATGTTACTTACTTGTCAAAAGTATGTAAGTTTCAATGTTAATAAAGATTATTTCTATTTCTATTTCTATATGTTTTTTGTTTCATTGGCGGCGCTAGTGTGCGGCGTAAACGCTCTTAAATAAAACAATTAAGTATTTTAAATGTATAATTATTTATTAATTAATATTTGCCTTTCTTATATTTATTATACTATCTTCAATTTTATAATTAATTGTCCAGATAGAAATTCGATGTTTTAAAGTTTGACATAAACTAATATATACTATATGTCGATACCAGGGGCTCCAGGTAAAGCCCTTATTATTTTAGTTTCTTCTTCTTGCTTAGTCATTTCTCTAATTCCTTCTTCTTCCAACTTCTCTAAATACAAATTTCTCGAAATTGGGTAACCCATTCCCTTAAATTTCAGGAGAGCAGCTTCATCTCGCTTCTCCTTATCGGTACGAGGTATGTTTCCCGGCGATGCCATAATGGTAGCATAAAATTCGTCACAGAACATCAAAGCTAAGTACGGTTCTTCTAACTTTAACCGTATGTCTACTAATGGTATTGTGATGTTTTTGTCTGCAAAAAAAACGTTCATCGCTTATCACTATCACTAGCTATAAATCGCTCATATCTTGGAATTGGTTAGGTCCTTTCCAGTTCAGCTTAATATAGAAACAGAAATAGAAACAGAAACAGAAATAGAAATAGAACGAGAGAGTGAGATTTAACTAAGCTTAAACCGTAAAAATATTATTGTCAAATATTGAATATAAAAAGGCTGAGTAAAACAGTAAAATAAGATAATACTAACTCCTTATTGAATATGGTAATGAATGCTTCGGAATTCCGTGAAAAAGGCCTTTTCTATCTCCTGCAATCAAAAGGATCTCCAATTCTTCTCTCAACACCAACTTTGGTTGCTCCCAATCTAAAGAGCGGTTCAGATATCTTCCGTATGTCTGTTTATATTCCTTTACAATCTGGAACAAAGGGTCAAAAGGGATCTCCTTAAGATTATTTTTCAGAATATAAAGTTGTGTGATTACAAATTTGTATGCACCTAAATTACATCATCAATGCTGCATTTTCTACTATTACAATAATACTAATACTATATTTAGGTAGTCTTCGTAAAAGTTAAAAATCATCACACACATAAACAGGTACCCTAGCCGCTGGACAAATATTAGCCCTACATGTTCATTAAGGTACCACCTTCTCATATACACACACTTCTTCAGTAATAATAACTAACAAACGGTCAAGTATAAACTGAAAAATCCATAAATGTTCAAATAATTTTTAACGCAAATTTACAAAAACACAAATGTTGAAAAAATTTCCACGAGCAAGATTTGAACCTGCAATTGGAAGAGCACCTGACCCGGAATGTCAGAAGGGTGCAGGTTCAAATCCTGCTCGTGGAAATTTTTTCAACATTTGTGTTTTTGAAAAATCCATGTTTTTCAAATAATTACTTTGGAGCAGCCTGTACTTGCACCATAAATGCACATAGCACTCTGTCACATGAGTAAATTCCGGGGGTATATTTACTATGTGACTCTATGTCATGTTTGATTCTTCTAATTTAGATACTTAATATCTACAGCTTCATGTACTTAACACACGCACACACTTTGGTCAAAGAAAATATACTCTACCGCGACTTTGGTGCAGCGTAGACTTTTTGTGCGATCGAGTCTGCGGCGCCATACAGAAAACTATAGCGCGCCATAGTTTTCTGTGCGCTATTATATGCAGTAACGCTGTGCGCCACAGACTCGATCGCACAAAAAGTGTGTCGTCTGCGCTGCACCTTAGTTTGGCATTGACATTGATGTTATCATTGTCAATTATTGATATCTAATATAGTATGTTACTATTTGTTGTAATTACAACTAAATATAGTTGGGGTTAAATTTGTTAGAAAAATTTGCTTTTTGTTTTACTTCTAATTTAAAAAAACTCAACAGAATTTGTGAAAATTAACAATACACGGAATTTCAATTTGACCAGGGCATAAGGTTACGTCGCTGTCGTTTAAAGACTGCATAACAATTTTGTCTTTCGCTTACCTTCTTTGTCGGATATGAGAATCTGTGCAGTATTGAAACCACATGTCGTCTATGTGACCAAACATAAAATGGCTCCCAATTCAAATCGACTATATCCTTCGGATATACCAAGTTTTTAGGTCCTATTCCTTTCTCAAATTCATTACAAGTGGTCCAATTAAACTTATCAACTCCACTGCCACCCAATACATCGAATGTGTCTTTAGAAAAGAATCGGTTCAGCGTGTCGTCCTTATCTTCCGACTGGCGAAATCCAGCTGTTCCTGATGACATTCTATGATAAATAGCGGGACGCGTTGTCGCTATATTCGCTTGTTGTATCTGCTCAAAGTTGAACCATTGGGGTATGTCATTATCAAGTGGCTTTGTTGTGGTCACTTTACTACTCTTTTGAAGAAACTCATCCATGTATTCATCACGCGGATTCACATACATTCTAGATTCCCTGACATCATGAAGGTTAATGATGTGGTCTTTTGGTACTGTTTTCAACAGCCGCTGTTCCTCATCTTGGGATTTAGGCGATTTCAAGCGTAATTCTAGTAAATCATACGGTACTTTAAAATCCGATTTTAAGTCGTCTATCCCGTCTTTGAATATGTGACCGAAAGGGACGGGCTTTTGATTTTTATTGTTGAATACATCCATGTTTCTAATGGGCGTATTGTCATCGTCCTGTGTCTGCGAGGAAACCTGCGTCGTGTGCACCAGCAGGAACAGAGTGACGTACGGTTGCATTTTCCTTGTACATTATCGGCTCGCTTTCATTTTTTACTGTATTATAGTTCTTTGGTAAACAGAGGTTCGCAACATTGTAATTCTTATATTTTCCGATGTCAAGGCATTCGGATAGAATACCTTATCTGATTTTTAGCCTACGACTGAGGCTTTCAGTCAAGTATAATTATGATTATTTACATATAATTTCACGCAAATACTGTTGCGAATAAATTACAATTTGAAAAGGCAAAGTGTTGAAAAAACATAAATTGAACTGGTGGTGATGAGACACCTTGCATGGGTGTTTGCAATGATATTCATAAATTATTAAAAAGACATACCTACACAGTTTATTTTATTAAATATTATTAACTATTACGTCAAATATTATAATAAAAACTGGTGTACTTTTTTGATATTTTTTCACTGATATTTTCATATTTTTTCTTTACCCAACAATAAGATGATACTGGCTAACTGTTTGCTACTGTAATGTCCAGATGTTATAGCGGGTGGGTTGATGAGACCGCCCGGCCCGTTCACTTTTCAGCTGACCGTTGTAACGCATCAAGCCTAGTCACAGGAGTTAAGAGTAATTCATTATAAACCCTAAAATAGAGGACACTACAGCTACATTGCAAAAAAATTCTTACGGCATCATTAGTATTAATTATTATTAGAGACACTTTTGCAATGAAAAATTGTAGGAAATTTGTAATTATATGAAAAAAGACAAAGACGGGACAAGTGCACTACCAACTAGCCTATCGTGACTCGGATATATTGTGATCCGGCATGTCATGGGGTGCGGGTTCAAATCGCGCACGTGGAATTTTTTCAACATTATGTCTTTTTTCAAATTGTAATTTGTTCGCAACAAAATTTGCGTAAAACTCTCACTACAATCAAATATGTATTTTTTAACGTCAGTCTCAACGTCAGTCTCACATCTCTGAGTGTGTCAGAAATTTCTACAAAACTACTTACTAAAAATGTTGACCACAACTGAAAAGAAACATGATTTGTAAATGCACTTTGTCTGTCCATGTCACTTCCCGTGTTGACTTTGTTATCGCCTCACGATGGCGCTGTTTTGAAATAAAAAAGTATGGTTACAATTTCTAGTGTTCTCTTTTCCTTTCATCATCATGACTGTGACTTCGCACGGCTTATCCATAACTATAATGTACTGAAATGAGGAGCTCGATGGCGCAGTGGTTAACGCGCTCGGTCTGCGAGTGCTGAGGTTAAGCAACTTTCGCAAAGGCCGGTCATCAGATGGGTGACCAAAAATTTATCATCTCGAGCTCCTCCGTGCTTCGGAAGGCACGTTAAGCCGTTGGTCCCGGCTGCATTAGCAGTCGTTAACAACCACCAATCCGCACTGGGCCCGCGTGGTGGTTCATGGCCCGTTCTCCCTATCCATCCATAGGGAAGGCTCGTGCCCCAGCAGTGGGGACATAAATGAGCTGATGATGATGATGATGACTAAAATGATGTGTAGTTTTATGTCTTAACTCTTTATACTCTCAAAAATGCTATCAGACAATCACATAATACACTAAACTTACACACTCGCATTTGCTCAAGACACCGTACTCGTAGAACAATTAACCGCCTCTGTGGTCTAGTAGCTAAGACCTCCGGTTTACACCCAGAGGTCCCGGGTTCTATTCCCAGCGGGGGGTACATGTTTGTGTATCTCGGTTTAGTTGGTGGTAGGGCTTGTTGGCCCGCCTGGCTAGCTACCACCATCTTATCTAAATATGTCGCCATAACATTAATGTTTGTAGCATTGTTGTGTTCCGCCAGCTAGATAAGTTAGCCTGTACCTCACTAGTTGAGGATCCCGGGTGAAGTGCGCTTCCATCATTGGCCTTATCATCACTTAACATCAGGTGTGATCAAGGCAGCGTGCTCACCCGTTAATATTGAAAAAAAAAAGTGTACGAAGACCCGGTTCACACGCGCTCTATACCAGTTACAGACATGTACCTGGGGGCTTTTTCCCAACCCCCACGACCTGGCTGACGCCTTCGGGTAAATCCACTCCCGATACGATCCGAAACCCTCGGATAATCTAGTAGGAAACGGATACAAGATTGGGCGGTACCATTCCCTCTAGAAAACCTCTGGTAGTCTTTCAAAGACACGGCTTGAGTCGAGACCCTTTTAGTTTCTCGCTCGTTTTTTTGTTTACAATTAGAATAATATCTAGAATTAGAATTTATCCAGTGAATTAATTTAAATTAATAAAATTAATATACTAATATAAAAAGAAATAGTTTCATGTTTAACAGTAATAATAATGATAATCACCATACCTCATGATGAGAACCTTGTGAAAGCCGAGAAGGACAAGCTCAGTAAGTACCTTGACTTGGCTCACGAGGTTACCGCCATGTGGGATGTGGATTCAACCATTATTGTACCGATAGTCGTTTCGGCAAACGGTCTGATAGCGAAGAGCCTCGATCAACACCTAGAGAGGCTCTCGCTGAAAGGTTGGGTTAAGGGTCAGATGCAAAAGGCAGTACTCCTAGACACGGCACGTATTGTCAGAAGGTTCCTCACTCTGCAGCCCTGACCACCGGTAGCTTGGGCCCTGCCCCGCTGCTGGTGGTACTCTAGGATTAGGTTTTTATAATGTTTTATTGTTTTTATATTAAAATATTGTAAAAATCTAGTTTTAAGAAAGAAAATAAATAAAGGAGATGACAATTAATGATATTAGTTTTTTTTAAATATTAGTTTTTGATACAAAAATGTTTGCATGCTATTGTTACCTATAAATAGTTCAATAGTTTAGTTTCAATATTATTGTTTTTACCATCTGTCTGTCTTGTAGTATCGAACACTGGGTGGGTGCCACTATAATTGCCACTTAAAAATTCATTTATTTTTTTTTGTTTTGAATCCACTTTGTCGGTTTTTAGTTTAACTAGTTTCCGCCAGCTGATTGACCCGCCTGGAAGCTGCCTTGTAGATAAAAACTATCACGTATCATTATAGCAAGTATCATTTAATAATCTTAACATATTGAACAAAATGACAGACAGATTGCCATTCAAATACATTATTTTCCTATAAAATAAATTACAAAGAAGTACCAAACAAGTTCAATCCGAAAAATATAATTGGATAGACAAAATATTCACTTTTTTCGTCTTCCTGTAAAACTGTGTAAACTACCAGTTACTTACTAAATATACGCGTTGTTTACAAACTGCTGTTACGCAGCCTCGCACGCCCACCAACGACCCGCCTGATCCTCTAAATGTCGCTACACATTTCCAGAATACACTAAACATGCACACTAGTTTAGGCCCAAGACACCGTACTCGTAGAACAAGGGTACGACGAGCCGGTTCACACGCGCTCTATACCAGGTAGAGACACGTACCTGGGCGCTTCTCCCCACCACCACGACCCGAGGTCACAACCAAGGACAGCCGAGAACAATCCGAGGCGCCCTCGGGTTGTTCCGTTCCCCGATCCGATCCGAACCCCTCGGAGAATCTAATAGGACACGCACTAGTGTCCCCGTGCCCTCTAGAAAACCTCCGAAGGTGTTTCGTTTCACATGGCTTGAGGAACCCTTTAAGTTTCTCGCCGCCCCCAAAAAAGCCCGGTAAAGTTGAAAATGCCGTCTGAGGCAATCAGCAAACTCTAAAAAAACCACTAACGATTTACCAATACTTTCAACCAGTTCTCTCTTTCGGATACACAGATAGATAAGAAACATAAACACCTCCAACTTTCAAAAACAAGTATTTATTTACATTTGAGTGTAGCTACTAAAGTTATCATTGAGAAAACCAATAAAAAACCGCACTATGACACAAATTATGATCACTTTTTTCGTAAAACTCTACGAACCTCATTCAAAAATTCCGTGCACGGTAGAACGAGGCTTCTTTTGAATCAAGAGTAACATTGATCATAGGTCCTGTTCTCCAAAGTTATCTTCCACAATGTAGTACATCTACGGTATGATTCTGGAGACACTAGATACACAAAACAAGGAGACTGCAGAATGTAAGCTACATACATGACGCGCTCTAAACACGCACACATATACCGGAATCTCGCATCAGCTGCGTTCGAACTGTTGCGAGCTGTTGCGAGAGTTGCATGTGACTCGTGCGCGTCGTGTATGTAGCTTATCTTCTGCAGTCTCTTTATTTTATGTATACAACGCTAGGTATACCCATTTTAGCAGCTACTTAAGATGCGTTCATTGTTACGCTTGATTCAAATGTAGCCCCATTATACAGACAAAGATAAAACTAAAACATTTGGAACGTGGCTTCCTCCCTCTCGATCTCCTCTTCGACGTCGTCCACGGCGTCGTCCAGTTCGTCCGTGGTGGGAACTGGTATCTTGTCCATGTCGCTAGTGTTGGTTTTCACCAGGTACGAGCGACCTAACGGGTTCCAGAAACCAATTTTGGCAGCTGAGTTCTCTATCTGCAATGTTCAAAGGCATTGTTTATGAACAGTTCTATTTAGTTAAAATATTTTTTTATCATTATCATCATCCAACGTGAATGTGAAAACCACGTGACTACGAATCCAGATGTATATTATTTAACTTGACGTTCAAAATATATAAAGAGTGGTTCATTTCGCTAACGTCAACTGCCCCTGCAACTGGCTGCAATCAGTTCAATGAGTCAACGATACCTACGTATAAATGACGTTTAAGTCAATCCCATACAATAAACATTTTATATATAGGAGCGATCGCGCTGATTTGAACTTTAAACTGTGTCTCACGTGAAATAATACATTTAATTAAAGTTATTAAGTTTTAGTGTATATGATTAGTGTATAGAAAATAAATAAGTAGTTTTTGATAAGATGGACAGTCCATTCAACCGGAGCAGCAGGATTGCACGAACTCCGCCACCAACATCTTCGCCCTCTTGCCCATCTATCCCAGGATCTCAGTCGCAAAACAATGAAGAAGGCACTCTCGAAGTTATTGCTACACCAGAAATACAAAACTGGATGAACACCATAGAGCAATGCCTAAATGAAGTTTGCCATATATCTACTGAGGGCAAACTAAATTCGGAACAAAAGTTACGAATTCATAATCTGTGTCGTAAAGTGTCCCATGGAACATCTCAGATGGCTGTACAATATCAGTCCTTGAAAGTGAGAATCGTGAAAGCTCACTCCTCCATCCAAACTCTCCAAGACCAAGTAGATCTGACGCAGCAGCTACAAGACCTCCAAACCAGCATTAAAGAAACCTCCAAAACTGTTACGAGCCCTTCCTTTTCTGACATGGTGAAAAGGGGACCGAATAACTTCTTTAAGCCCATAAATATAAGTTCCGTGGCCATTTACCCGAATGATAAGGCAAAATCTAACGAGGAGACAAAAACCCTTGTCCAAAAAATAATTTGTCCCGAAGAGATGAATCTCCATGTAAGAGGCCTGCGTAAGACAAGAAATGGTGGGGTTATAATAAGCACAGAAACCAAAGAAGACATCGAGAAGTTGAAAAAATCGACCCAGATAACTAAATCAGGCCTATCAATCGACGAACCGCTAAAGAGGAAGCCAAGAATTGTTGTGATCGGAGTGCCCTCTAATATGCAGGAAAAAGAAGTTTTCACCTGTCTGTACCGTCAGAATTTAGCCGACCAACTAGCTTATATTAACTTGGAGACTTTTCTAGCCTCGACCAAATTAAGTCACAAGTCAGGAAAGAAGGACAGTGAAACCTGCAATTATATAATAGAAGTAACCGCAGAACTTCGAAAAGCCCTAATTTCAAAAGACAGAGTGTTCGTGAACTGGTCTTCATGCCCTGTCAAAGACTTTACGTTAGTTACGAGATGTTTTAAATGCCAGCAGTACGGTCATGCAGCCAAGTCCTGTCGGGAGCTTATTTTTACCTGCGGATATTGTGGCGATCAGGGGCACTCTATAAAAGAGTGCGCAAAGAAAGCTGACTCCCCAAAATGTGCCACATGTTCCAAATCCAAAAAGCCTAGTGAACATAACACAGGTGCCGCTGATTGTCCTGCGAAGTTAAATGCGGAAAGGAGGTATTTAAACTCAATTGACTATGGAGGCGCCTAAGAGCGCCGCCTTTTAAGTGTTTTTTCAGCCCTTTTCCAATTTTATATTTTTATATTTATAAATACTTTAGTCTTAGTTTAGTTTTCATTTTAAATCTATTTTATTAAATTACCTTTATTTGTATATTACATAAATGATAAGTAATTTAATTGAAGACTTAGACAACCTCTCTGTATCTGAGGCTAAGTTGTGTGATGTAGAGAATTGCAAACAATATCTTTCCGTTTATAATAATCCACTAACTATACTTACACAAAATATTCGCAGTATATTTAAAAATTTTGATGATTTTTCTATATTTCAAAAGAGATTAGAAGTTAACTTAGATATAATAATTCTGACCGAATGTTGGCTTAACAAACAATATAATATACCTCAATTACCAGGTTACAATATGTTTAAGAGTAGCAAAACTTATAACCAAAACGATGGCATTGTAATTTATAGTAAGGACTATCTAAATGTTACTGCGGAGGAACTTAAAATAATAGATTGCAATAGTTTACTAATAAAAGTTGGTTCTGACTTTGCAATTTTAGGATTATATAGGCCACCCTCCTTCAATCACCCAAAAAACTTCATAGACTCTTTAAGCAGTTTACTTCAAAATTTATCCCCTTATAGAAATTTAATTATGATTGGAGACATAAATATTAATATTAGACCTGAAAAAATCGATTCAAATGCCCAAGACTACCTCAATGTATGCTCCTTTCATGGCTTGCTTCCTGCGCACACTCTGCCTACTCACCAAAGCGGTTCATGTTTGGATCATGTCATGCTCAAATCTAACTTTTCATCATCTGCACTTGTTATTAACTCAACAATAACCGACCATTCTGCTGCCCTACTAGCCTTAAATTGTGAATTACCTAAAGTAAATAATACTCGCACAATCGCTAAACTAAACTTAAACAAACTTGAAGTAGACTTACGTCATATCGATCTTGACCCAGTTTTTAATTCCGTTGATCCGCATTTTTGCATGTCATACTTAGTAGAAAATATACAACAAGCTATTCATAAAAATACATCAAATATTAATTTAAGTAAGAAATTGCATAATTTGAAACCTTGGATTACTCCAGGTCTCATTCGTTGTATGAAACATAGAGACAAATTGCATATGTCCGCTAAACGAAACCCTCAGTGTCCAATATTGCAATTATCATATAAAAGATACAGAAATTTCTGTAATAATCTATTGAAAAAAATAAAAATCAATTACGAAAAATCATCATTAGAAGCAGCTGGAACTAATAATAAAAAGATATGGAAACATATTAAAAACATCACTTATATTTCGAAACAAAAACAAGATTCATTAAGTTTACTTCAAGCGCACCCAACTCATCAAATAACTGCTAATAACGCAAATAATTATTTTATTAACACTGGTAAAGATCTGGCGGATAACAGACACTTTTACAGACCCCGGTGTACACCTCTGCTGATTGTAGCACTAAATCACTGCTTAAATCATTTGTTATGCTAGATACTGATGAAGGCGAAGTTGAAAAAATCATTATGAGTTTAAAAGATAATTGTGCTGTTGGGTGGGACAATATATCGAATAAAATAATTAAGCAGTTCAGGCATATTTTGATACCTCCCTTAACATATATCTTTCAATTAAGTCTGTCTATCGGCATTTTTCCAAAATGTTTAAAAAAAGCCATTGTTATACCTATTTATAAAAATGGCGATAAAAGACAAATATCAAATTACAGACCTATATCATTATTACCATCGTTGTCAAAAATTTTAGAAAAAATTATAAATTCGAGATTAGTAAATTTTTTGGAAAACAATTCTATTTTGTCTAATTTTCAGTTTGGTTTTAGGCCAAAAATGTCTACTGCGGATGCGGTACACCACCTGACTGAATATATTGTACAAAATCTTAATATAAGTAAGCATACTGTTGGTATCTTCCTCGACCTTGCAAAAGCATTCGATGCAGTTTCCATCCCTATCCTTTTACGCAAGCTTGAAGCATTGGGTATAAGAGGCACCCAGTTAGACCTTTTTACGAGTTATCTAAAAGAACGAACGCAATGTGTGAGGATTGACAGTGTCCTTAGTGATGAGCAGGATAACACATCCTTCGGAATTCCTCAAGGAAGTATTTTAGGACCCACCCTGTTCTCAATTTACATTAATGACCTGTGTAATACACAGCTAGATCATGGAAAAATCATATCCTACGCTGATGACACCGCCCTTGTTTTTGCGGCTAACTCGGAAGAAGAAGTTTATATGTATGCACAAAGCGGTTTCAATGTTGTAAATAACTGGCTTCATAAAAATATATACTAACACTAAATGCCGAAAAAACTAAATATATTAAGTTCTGTTTAAGTAAAAAATCGGTGTCGATGACAGACTCAACACTTCGTGCTCATTACTGTAAAGGGCCAACACTAAACCCTTGTGAGTGCCCCGAAATTAAGCAAACGGAAACTATAAAATATCTGGGCATTTTACTAGATGAAACACTTTCTTTCAAACCACATATTATGGCTTTAAATAACAGGTTCGTAAGTTAATATTTGTATTCAAAAAGATACGACATATTGCAGATACAGCTTTAATAAAGCAAGTTTATTTTGCTCTTTGTGAATCACTATTAACCTACTGCATTACTACTTGGGGTGGTGTAAATAAAACCTTACTACTAACCACAGAAAGAGCTCAGCGAGCGATCCTCAAGGTGTCGACTTGCCGTCCCTATCTCTTTCCTACTAACCTCTTATATAAGTCATGCAACGTATTATCAGTTCGACAATTATTTATAATGCACATTGTTCTAAAACAGCACGCAGCCCTTCCATTTAGCACTGAATTAACAATGAAAAGACGGAAAGATATCGTATGTACTCAAAAAACATGCATTAAATACTCTTTCACAGAAAGGTTCTATTTTTTCCTAGGTCCTTTTCTCTACAACCGATTAAATAAAATCGGTGACATATTTCCCCTTAGTTATACCAACTGTAAGAACAAAGTAAAAAATATTTTGCAACCCATGTCCTATGAAGATACAGAGAAGCTACTTGCAGTATCAAAATAAGGTGTCTATTTTATAATTATTTTTTTATAATATGTTGGGCTAGAATTAGGTACTATTATAGTTTTGCTTACTCTTGTAAATCCTTTATATTGTTAAAACTTTAATTATACATATACTTTGTGGATTTAATTGTAGGTGATAAATTATGTTTTTATTTAATTTAATTTTTCTTTTTTTCTTTTTCTATCAATATACTAGCACTATGGTCGCCTGAATCACAGGATTTTCCTAGTTCAGGCAAAAATTCAATATGTTTATCTATAAGAATTTATCAGTTTCTGTTTACATGTGTGATTTTATATGAAAAATAAATTATTTCTTACTTATTACTTACTTATTTAATTTCTATTTTATCCAGCCTCCGATTTAGACAGAATAAAATAATAACACGTAAATTAAACGCGGGTAGATCCTTATCAAGTGCTCTATAAAATGTGAAGTGTTCTCGTAAACCTTGGAAAACTATACCTCATCAGATCGTGGCATCTTCTCGACCGGCGCCAAGGCGTACGCGCTCCTGCGTTGACAGTTCATTATGCCGAGGATGCCGTCCACCACCTTCATCCCGAACAGCATTGGCAACCGAGTGGCAGCTGTGGGTCACCATTTACAAAATCAAAGTCAAATATTTATTCAGTATAAAGTTGGAGACTGACCGCAGCGTACCATATTAACGTAACATTCGCGGCGAGCTTTATACATCGTTGTTGACTAACTGATAACAGGCGGAGCTTGCGGAGAGCGGCTCGGCCCTCTGTACTGACCATGCGAATGCTCACATTGAAAATGTTAATCATCACATCACCAGCTCATGTACGTCCCCACTGCTGGGGCACGAGCCTTCCTCATGGCTGGATAGGGAGAACGGGTCATAAACCACCACGCGGGCCCAGTTGCAGGCTGGCGGTTACTAACGACTGCTAATGCAGCCGGAACCAATGACTTTAGGTGCCTTCTGAAACACGGAGGAGCTTATGGGTATGTTCCGATATGCACTGCGAGCACTGTTAGGTATGACGTCAATTTAGTATACTGCGAAGCCGTTCCTTTATAGTTAGCTATACTGGTTACTGTTTAAAACGGAACGCAGTCCAGTATACTGTCATCTATGCTGTCATCTATGTCATCATTTCTGGACGCTGTTGATCACGTGATCAAAACACTGAGAGAAAGAAAGAAATAAAGAAAGCAAGACAAATTTCTCACCAGTAAGAGCACTGGACAGTGCTCGCAGTGTATATCGGAACATACCCCAAGATTATAAATCTTTGGTCACCCATCCGATGACCGGCCTTTGCGAAAAATACTTATCTTTAGCAATCATGGACTTGGCGTGTTAACCACTGCGCCATCGAGCTCCTCCTTGAACATGTTACGTTACTGCAAAATGCTCCGGTCAGTCGTAACCTTAAACCTTCATAGGCGTAAAAACTAACAATTTCCAAATATAAAAAACTAACATCATCAGCTCATTTTATGTCCTCACTGTTGGGGCACGAGCCTTCCTTATGGATGGCTAGGGAGAACGGGCCGTAAACCACCACGCGGGTGCGCCTAGTGCGGATTGGTGGTTGTTAACGACTGCTAATGAAGCCGGGACCAACGGCTTAACGTGCCTCCCGATGCACGGAGAAGCTCGAGACGATACATTTTTGGTCACCCATCCGATGACCGGCCTTTGCGAAAGTTGCTTAACCTCAGCACTCGCAGACCAGGCGCGTTGACCACTGCGCCATCGAGCTTCTCAAAAACTAACATTTAGTTTAAACTACCACCTACCAGAACCTACTGAATCTCCCTTTAGTTCGAAGTTTGGGAGAGCCTTCGACCAAGAAGAGATGGAAAAAAATATTTAAAAGCAACGTTATTTTAATTATTTCTAATTAATCGACAGTTCTAATGCATACATGTTATATGAAAAGCGGGTATAAGTCGAAACAGTCCCGTCAAATTGGTCCTGATGAGGAAGCCGGTCATATCAATGGATGTCTCCAGGAACAGCTCAGCGTTCGTCCAGTTCACTGGTGGGCTGATGTTGTAGTCTATGGACGCCATGAATCTTTCGATAAGCTGGAAGATAACATATAATGTTATTATTATTATATTATTTTTTGCACTTCCATTCTGCATTCATACTGCATTCCCCGTGTGGTGCCGGGGGTAAAGAATTGCACCACCCCATCACTTCCCGTGGGTGTCGTAGAAGGCGACTATGGGACCATTCCAGAGGATGGGCAGAATTGGTGTTTTTGAGGGACTTCAATGCTCACCACAAGTTGTGGTTAAGTTCCTCCAAAACTGACCATGTTGGTAGAACTGCCCACGCATTCGCTCTCACGCACGACTCAACTGGTGAACCAGCCCACCAGGATCCCAGATATAGTCGGTCACGCGCCCTCTTTGCTGGACCTTCTGCTGACGAGTCGCCCAGCTGGTTACCGAGTGGAAGTTCGAGCTCCTTTAGGATCATCGGGTCACTGCTTGGTATCCAGCAAAGTGCCTCTGGCCCCGCTACCGCCTTCAGCGGTATCGAAACGCCAGATTTGGCATTACTCGTCGGCAGATTGGGATGGTATGCGGGACTATTTCGCATCCGTTCCTTGGGGGAAGCGCTGCTTCAGTGGGAAGGGCTCGACAGCTAGTGCGACTGTTGCTGATGAGATAGTCTTAGAAATGGAATACTATATTTCGCACTCCTATATCATCAACAAAGCCTGCCTTTGGTTCAAACGTGAGTGTACCAACGTTGTCGATAACAGGCAGGCGGCATACCGCGCTTGGATCAGAGGTAAAGCACTTGGGGATCTCGAAATTCGCTCGCTTAAAACCGCCAATAATAATGCCACCAAGTGCTGCAAAAGAGCCTACATTAGAGTGAATTGCTAGCGCGTTACACGGGTCGGCCAAGAACTACTGACGCATCCTACGGGCAGCCGTAGCTACTGGCGTCTGGCCAAAGCCGTGTAATCAAAATTCTGCCAACCCTCGCTACCACCACTGAGATGTCCTGACGGGACTTTAGCTCACAAGCCGCAGAAGAAGGTCGATCTCCTGGCCAAACTCTTTGCAGCTAACTCCCAAATCGATGACTGCAATACACAGCCACCTTCAATTCCTCACTGTGGCCACACAATGCCTGATTTTAAAATCAGGCAGTGTGATGTCCGTGCGGAGCTGCAGTCAATCGATGTCCGGAAAGCTAATGGCCCTGATGGCATCCCAGCAATAGTCCTGAAAATGTGTGCAGCGGAGTTGTCCCCCGTGTTAACGCCCCTTTTCTTTTTTTTTATATTGGCAGTCTACAAACAAGCAGATGGGCCGCCTGATGGTGAGCGATCACCGCCGCCCATGGACATCAGCAACATCAGAGATGGTGCTTTTGTGTTGCCGACCTGAGAAAAACCTCTTTACACCCAAAGGGGTGCATCAAACCATCCCAGGGTTCCATTAAACTGTGGAATGAGCTGCCATCCGAGGTTTTCCCATTAAGCTACGACATGGACTCTTTTAAAAGTAAAAGAGTACGTGGAATGAATATACCGTCTCTCGCTCTCTTCTGGTGGTGTGCCGGAATCTTGGAGAGAAGCTAATGTGCAACCGGTCCCCAAAAAAGGAGATCGGTCAGACCCAACTAATTGGGTCATTCTTCGAGACACGTTTTTCAAGCGGCATCGCCTTAAAATAATAGAAATCGAAAAGTCAGCAAGCCATTTTTTTTTCAGGCAAACCTTTAATCCTCTCTTAACTGGGTTATTGATTATTATTCAATTATATTTATATTTAATATCATAAAAAAAATAAAACACCCCCATTCTTAAATTTTCGTGGCGTGTCCAAAACCCCGATCTAGTCACTTAGTAAATTATATATTTTAAACTAAACGGTACATGATTACCAAAAAAAACACTAAGTCCTAAGAAGTTGACAATGCTATGAAAAAATATACCGTAGTTCTAAAAAAAATTACATTATCTAAAAAAAAATGTAACTGTCCCGGGGTAGTCACTGATTTGCGTGGATCTTTGTAAATTCACTTGCACATCTCTAACTTCGCGACCCGATGTTGCGTTATTCTCATTCACGTGTTGATGTAATGACGCGTCGAGTTTCCGAAAAATTAAGGTAAGAACCTCGTTGCGTGGGTATGGTTTCTCAAAAATTTTACTTGCGTGGTACAATTTTCTCCGGTGTCTGTGAATTTATTTATTGAATAAAATATTTTAGCGAACAAATATTAGGTTACGTAACTTATATTCAAAACACAGTTTATAAGGTTTTTATATATTTTTAGAATAAAGGATTTATTTTGATTTCCGTGGTCGTGATATGCGTGGTTTACGTGGGGGTTTTGACTTACGCAAATCAATTATTGGCCATGCCAATGAAATAACTTTGAGTTTTATTTTATTTTTAGTTAAATGTCAATTCGTCTTAAAATGACGCAGTTGATGGGTTTCTGATTTTATAAGTACCTAATAATAATAAAAATTGTGTCAGATTAGCTACCTATATTAATAATTGATAAAATTGATTATCTCTGTAAGTATATCGCTCTCTGATGTGCCTCTTCTATAAAAAATATTACTTTTACGTATATTTTAAGATACAGATGTCGATTTAAAAAATATATTAAATTTGAAAATTGCCACGCAAGTCACCAAAGAATGCTATACTCGAAGAAGCACCTAATTACCACCCCATTGCCGTTTCTTCAGTTTTGTGCAAAATCATGGAACGTATTTTAAATAAACAACTTGTCCACTACCTGGAAGAACACTCCATAATTTACGAACTCCAATACGGGTTTCGGCCGAAACGGTCAACGGGATCTTCTAGCGTACGTTGCACATCTCTGGGGTGAGGCTATTGACAAGCGTAGTGAGTCGGTGGCTGTTGCCTAGACATAGCCAAGGCTTTGATAGGGTCTGGCACGAAGCTCTTCTCTCCAAGCTCCCGGCATACGGTCTGCCTGCTCTGTTCTACAACTGAGCCGCTGGCTTCCTGCATGAGCGTAGAATCCGTGTCCTGTCTGATGGATACGCTTCGCGGTTTATGTCAGTGAAAGCTGGTGTCCCTCAAGGTTCCGTTCCGTCCTCCACGCTGTTCCTTCTGCATATCAATGATATGCTTCCACTTGGAAACATGCATTGCTATGCAGATGATAGCACAATGCATGTGGGATATAACGGTCACCCAGCGGCAGGGCGGGTTGAAACCGAAGTCAATCGAGTGAATCTTGTCATTGAGCTCAATCGGGTATTGGACCCCATATCGCATATCGGCTACGCAGAAGTCGTAAAAACTCATTGCGTAGAGATATTGCGTCACTCAGCGTGTTTTACCGCTTGGCGGGCGGTTTTATACCATGGCGAGTGATCTGAAGAACTCTTTGACCTAATCCCACCTTCTCCCTTCCTCCATAGGAGTACACGTGCTGCTCTCCGGAGTCACAGCTTCACTGTCTCAAATATTCCATCGCGCACTAAGAAATTTGGTGACCCGTTTCTTTGTCGCACCTCCAAAACATGGAATAGTTTGCCAGCACACGTTTTCCCTCCTTCCTATGATATGGGGTCCTTCAAACGAGGCGTGAAGAGGCACCCTGTGGGCTGGCAGAGTGAGGGTAACTGATGCTGCGTTGTTTTCACGCTGCGCCATTTGTCGCATCTGGATTCCATATTCACTTAACATCAGGTGAAATGGAGTCATTTGCCGTGCTACGTATAAAAAAAAAATAAAGCTTTTAACAACATTGCTTTTAAATCTAATTTGGTTTTTATGTGTTGTACTAGTGTTGGTAAAAAAATACGTGTGTATTATATTCTACTCGAATTTTATTATATTCTATCGTAATTTTTACCTAACTATTTGCATATTTTCTGACTCCATGAATAAAATAAACCACAACAAACCGTGGGGCTCGGCAAGCTGAATCTGACGTGATAGCTGTTCTCGTACTCCAGGTTCCAGAAGTAGAATATCGTCCAGTCCACGTCGACAAATGTGCTTGGCTCATACGTCGTGTTGGCCAGGAAGCTCGGGCAGGTCGTCCAATTCGTTACATTCATATTATACATGTGTATCATAATTTGATCCTCTTCTGTCTCTTGTATCGCGTTAATTATTAAAATCATCGGTAACAACACCCATATGCTCAATTGAAGCATTTTTAATACCATTGTGAAATAAATACTTGTAAATTCACTTCAACACCTATGTAATACAATAATGATACTTTATGTAATTAAACTTAAAGATGAAACGATAACGATCACCTTCAAAATTGTCATCGCTACTGTGACGGGATATTTATTGTCGCTGTTGCTTTATATTCGGACGGTTTGTTTATTCGTCGTGTCAGTTATGTTTTTAAGCTGTGTTGATGTTTGAAATTGCATTATTATGATTCAGCGCTGAAATTAATAAAATTTTTCTTTATCGTTTCCGCCTATTTGGTCAATAGTGCGCTTCTACCTAATCGTTCCCTGACTGCTGAGGATCGTGACTCCTTTCAGTCAACCAGCTGTCTCCATCGGTTGCGCTCAATCGCTTGATGGAGTGCGGCGGTGCTGATGGGCATCTCCAGATTTTCGGAGATCTGGTCCGACCAGCATTTGGGGCTCTGGCCACTGGGTCTTTTTCTTTCTATTTAACTCGTCACCATCAGACGCTCAAGGTTATCTATCTCTTCGTGCAACAGGACCAAAATATTGCACCACGCGTTGCATGCAGATCGAAGACAGACGCTGTGCATTTACTATTTTTAGTTGCTTTAGAATCGAGACAATAGTGCTCAATTTTGCCCGTTTTCACCAACTACCATTTAATTTTAGGTAACCCCTAAGCTATGCTATGTGGTGGTTGTAGTTTATTTTTACGTTTATGTTAATTTTTATAATGCGTTACGTTTTACCCGGGCCCTGAGGACGGCCCGCGAGATAGGTGAAAACTCCTTTACCTTCTAGATGATATAAGGAGTTTACCCCCTAAAATCACTGACAACGCTTCCTCAGCTGCTTGGCGCCCTGCCAAGAACAAACATTCTTCTGTACTGGCCGCTACATCCAACCTGACTAGAACCAGGCTGCCCTGACTGAGTCCCGAACCACCCGCGCGATGTGTAATGATATGGTACAAGGAATTTTAGTGGGTATGCCCGTCCTCCTGAATTCTAGTCGAGGCCTTCGGAACTGGGTAACGAACACAGCAGTCTTCCCTAGGGCTGCTGGTATTCGTAAGACGAATTTCTCCATGTATACAAAAGAAAAATGCTGCCCTGTCTGGGGAGTGCTGAAAACGTTCAACACCCCCCTCCACATGCTAGACCATGCGATACCATAGGTCCTGCCTTCTTCCGAATCCCTGTCGAGACCCTCGGTTCTGGGTAGAGAAGAGCTGGGAGAACCACCTAACCCAACCCACCGCGCCTCCTCGGGTGCGGTAGAACTCGGACAACGAGTTTTCTGTGTGTTTTTCGACTGTCAAAAAAAGGACGTGCAATACCGGCGTGGCCCTCATCACCACCAGTATGGCTTCGCAAAGGACGGCTTTCCGCCCACCTTCTGTGCAGCCACAGGTCAAAGTCTCCCTCGCGCAACCAACGACGCCCGCGAGCCCTAGCGAGCTCCTTTCCTCTCGCGCGATGGTTTTTTCTCCGTCAACCTTTACTTTTCGACCGCCACAGTCAGCTATAATCGACAAGTGATAGAGGGCCTTGTACAGTCACGAGCATTAACATGTATTATACATTGTAACTCTTATTACAATACAGTACGCCAACGACGGCAATGATCAGCAATACTTATAGTTTACAAAAACACAAAATAAAGATATTTGTAAATTTTTAAATCCCTATTCCCGTTGCAAGGTTTTACTCTGAATTGAATGCTTGCCGTACAGGAAACGGCGTCGCATTTATGCTGTGGCGGTCAAGAGGTAAACGTAGCTTGGGGTTAGTGAAAACGGGCATTACCCTTGTTAAGTCTTGAAACCCGCTTGTTGTTGCAGTCGTAGAAACCAACCAACACTCAATAAGGTCAGCGTTGTGGTTCTGCCCCGACCTCCCAGTTTGCTATTGCTTATATGGGGAGGCTTGAGCCCAGCTTTTGTATTTTTATAAACTTCGACATATCATGTTCGTTCTGACCAGAAAGCTGCCACGTCAATTATCATTAAGTCAGCCTCGGGTGATCTGCCTCGATTGGTCTGCCTCGGTTAAATCGTCCAGAGTGCAAGACGTAGGGCATAAGGGACAAGACTGATGGTAAAGGAACAGGAACAACCACAGCGTTACAGGTGATGTTCATAATGCAAGCCCTTTTCGAATTCACTCTTTATATTTTTTTGTTGTTAAATTATCTTATAGTTTTATTATGTAAGACGGAATAAATGTTTTAATTTGAAACGACTTCAGATAATAAACAAGAAATTAATGCAGAATACGAAATAAATAACAACTACAAAAAATAAGTAAAGGGTGTTTCAGCCAGAAAGAGATGTCTTCTACAGATAAGCTAAGCACGTACTCGGGTTTCTTTGTGTGTTTTATATGTACAAGATTAAAGGATAATTAAAATCGCTATCAATTTATTTATTTATTTATTTTTTTATTTTTTTGTAATATTGTTTCTTTTGTATTATTATTACTGATGCAGGCTAGAAACCCGTCTCCCAACTGCAGCGGCGTAGCAGTGGCCAAAATCTCGGAGCGGTGCGGCGGCTGGTCGGGCCGAGCTGACAGCGTGGACGCGCCGATGTGACAGTCCACCATCAACAGGAACCGACCCCCACGGAACAATTTGAAGTAGAACTTGAGGAGTGGCACGCTCCCTTTGCCCGGCGGGATACCTGAAAGATTGGAAAAAAGTAAAAGGTAACTAGCTAGTTAGCACTAAATACTATGACCTCTATGTACACTTAGTTGGCAATAAATTTTAACATTGACTTTCAACATTAAAAAATTTCAAACTTCAAAATCATTTATTCAGTTCAAGGTTCGCGCACATTATATGTCAGGCCGCAGCGGGTCGGGTCGCAGCGCAAAAATCCGCTCAAATCGCTCGTATGTATTTTATATTAACTATCTCACACTGATCCCGCCGGAGCGCAGCGGGCTGCATACCTATTCCGCCGCGGATTTTTGTTGCGTGCGATACGGCCCGCCCCGTCCCGCTGCGCCCCGACACAGTGTGCTATAGCAACATAGATAAATATATATATATAGGGTATAAAGAGCCCTCTCACCACGAGAGTTGTAGGCAAACCAATTTGACAAGTTCTTCGTCAGAGCTATCCATAACGTACAGTTGCACGCGGCGTCTGGCAGTACACTGTATTCAAAATCCGTCAATGCGCTGCGACCCAGCCTGCCACTAATGTGCTATGTAAGCATTTTGCGCTGCGCTGCGGCCCGCTCCGCTCCGCTGCGGCCCGACATAATGTGCGCGAACCTTTAGGCTACAAGTACAAGTAGCTCTTATGAATGTCACTATGCCATCGTATACTTTTAAACTTTCGCGTTCTATAATTAAACAAAGAATTTAAACGGGTATTAACGCAAACTAATTAGTAAGAAGGTATCATACCTTCTTTATTCGAGACGTTTTGACCGAGTTACAACGGCCGTAATCACGGGCTGACTGCAGTCGCGATGTTGCGCCTCTGTTTGCGCGGCAGGGTCTTCATCCACCGTCACATTACTTTGCTAACTACCGCCACACACAAAACTAAAAACGGTGTCCCTATTACGTATACAAGCCTTATTCTGGTTGTTTACCGACTGCGAAGAAAAACGAGGATTTCTTTTTGCTAATACTGGAGTCCACGCTGAAGATAGTTTGTGGCCGTCTTCCCGATTGAAATTATTAGGGTGTTTCTTTATTTACACACTACTCTTGAATAAAAGTGGCGATCTGTGGAGAGGACTTGCGTACGGTAAAATTCAATCCATTGATTTGTGCCTCTTTCAAGTAGGTAGGTGTTCTGCAATCGAAGACTGCCTGTTCTTTACAGCTGCGATATGTTCTTTGACCCGCTCATGTATAGTCCGCTTTGTTTGGTCTATGTAAGAACTACTACAGCTGCAGTCTATCTTGTATACGCCTGTGTTTGAAGTGACATCTTTCGGAGTGCCCACAATGTTGTTCACCTTTATGCCAGGAGTACCTATAAATATCGTCGGTATGGAGTACTCCCGTGAAGCGATTGAAATAAAGAAGCACCCTAATAATTTCAATCGGGAAGACGGCCACAAACTATCCTCAGCGTGGAATCCAGGATTAGCAAAAAGACATCCTCGTTTTACTTCGCAGTCGGTAAACAACCAGATTAAGGCTTGTATACGTAATAGGGACACCGTTAGTGTTGTGTGTGACGGTTGGCACACACAACACTGGCAAAATAATTTGACGGTGGATGAAGACCCTGCCGCGCAAATGGAGGCGCAACATCGCGACAGCAGTCAGCCCGTGACCACGGCCGTCGTCGGTCGAAACGTCGGGTATAAAGAAGGTATGATACCTTTTTCCTAATTAGTTTGCGTTAATCCCCGTTTAAATTATTTGTTTAACTACGCCATCGGTTAGTAAGTCTACACAGTACGGAGACCTTGTACTAAGAAGAAAAGGCAAAAAACTCAGCAAGTGCATTTCTTTTCGCATGATCTCCTCCCTATCCAAACATAAGGAAGGCTCGTGCCATGGGGACATAAATGAGCTGGTGATGATGATGATGATGATGTTGATGATGATGATGATGATGATGATGATAATGATGATAATGATAGTGAGTTAATACTCAATAAAGCGTTTTAGTTCAAGGTAGAATGGAGGGCAAGAGATCCCGTAATCGCTCACCAACCAGACCAGAAGATCTCATTAGATCCCTCACTCTACACCGAGACAGGTTAGACGACGGACGCGTTTAAGGAGGTAAACTAGTAACTTATCTACATCCCTTTTAGTTAAAAAAGGTTATAGCAAATTTTAAAACACGCGAGTTATTACGCGTTTTTAAAAACGAAAACTATCGGCATTTCGCATGTATACTACTACACGCACAAGTAAGGTCAACCGCACGCGCGGCAACGCCTCGCTAGTCGCTTCGTTTGCCCGCGTAGTAAATTTGTAAATAAGCAGAAAAACCATTTTAGTTAGAAAAAAAGTAAAAAATTAAGGTGGTGTTTTTTCATTTTTAATGGAACAGGTATCGTCTTCTTCAACACCTCCTTTAACGCGTCCGTCGTCTAGCCAGGCACGGTGTATATACCATGATCATTTGCTTCTAATAGAGCCAGATGGAGACACCTATATACGCTCCAGCAGTGGGGACATAAAATAAGCTGATATGTGTGATATGTTACTCCAGCACTTATTACCACCACGGGCCACGTTGGGTACCCCCACGAATGTTCCCGCAGGGCCCGGGTCTGGGAACAGAATCAGCTCACGACGAGCCTTCCCCGTGGTGGCTTGCAGGATGGCAGTATCCCACTCAGGCTGTTGCTCCAAGTACTCGGTCATGTCCCTGAAGACCCGCTGGACTATCTGGAATTCGTAATGTCATGTGCGTTGTTTTATACAACGTGTAACAGAAATGTGTGGTAAAATGAAAAAGTCCAAAGAGTACCCTATCTAGATCTTGTAAGTGTTGTTACTAAGACATTTTAATTTGTTATGTAATTATATATTAATTTGAAGGCGTGAAAATATATAATAAACTACCAAACGAAATAAAAGAGGCCACATCACTAATCGGTTTTAAAAGACAGCTTAATATGTATGTATGTGTTAAATAAAATTTAATTATCATTGAAAAAAAAATTACACCTTCCTTAGAATAAAAACATTTAATAAATATACATTATATCTATAATTTACTACAATATCGTATATCGATCACTGCTGCACGACTTCAATAATATATACATATTTAATATATGGTTTAAGAACTTTATTTTCTCAAAAAGAATTACTTACAAATAATTCACTTACCGAGAAAAACATTTTCAACTATAACAAAAATTACAAGCGTACTAAGGATATTAGTAAAGGAATGGTTAAAGTAAAGAACGCAAATTATAAAGAAATAACAATAAAGTGTAGGGTAGAAAACAAATATTTGGCAATATTGGAATGCATCACCGAGCGACCACGGAGCTAAACTCACAGAGCGTAGTTGAATACTGGATGCGGTATATCGAAAATTGGTAAAACGAGTATTTGTGATATTGGTGCCAATTAGTGACCGTTAGAAAGTTTGTATATAATTTTAAATGACATATATTATTATTATTATTATATTATTATTATTATATATTTGATCGCCCAAAACTATCCATTGTCAATTAATATGTTACACATGTGGGTAGTAATAAAAACAAACGCTGTCCCGGTGTACAGAGCTTGCTAGCGTGTGTTCGCTTCGGCCGTCCGAGCGCCACTGACCTTTATCTTTATTGACGTATATTATCGTCATCTTTATTATTCGCTATTATTAATTATTTTATTATATTGATTAATTATTAATATTAAATTTATTTATGGAGAATTATTGTGTATGTTACTTTTTGTGTAACGCCTGTAAAGGTGGGAGCCAGTGAAACTGTACCCTTAAGGGTGCGCTGACCAAAAAATGCCAAAAATGCTTGAAAATACTATCGTATTAAATATACAAAATATACATTTAATATCAAAGGGAACGTGTTTACAATTAGTCCGATCCATAAATTCATAACACACTATAGTTTTTTCTACAATATCATTTAAAGTTGGGCAAAAATCATGAAAACGAGTGGCAGCATTTGATATCTTATAGTTTATCTAAATTATTGTACCTCTGATTTTATCTAAACAATCACCAATGGTCTAAACTACAAATCATCCGTCTCTCATTTTCGATTTATTGAGCGGTTTTGTAAATTATTATTTTTCAAATTAACACGTTAAATTCCCCATACAAAATTAATATGGCCGCGCTGCATCAAATAAATATGGACGAAGACATTTCAAATAAAATATATGACACTTGTCTCTTACGGACGGCGCACCCTTATGATCTGGTTTTGGTCAAATTGTTTCAATAAATGTTCAACCATATTACATATACATAAAGTTCAAAGTCTATTGAGGAAATTTGACAGTTTGTGATAGTCCGATGTGCTGGTGTATGTACAGACGGCGGCAGATCAACCTACCCAAACGTGTCAAATTTCTCCAATGAATATTGATCCTTATAATCAAACGATAAAGTTCAAAATTGATTGTAGAAATTTGACAGTTTTGGGTAGGGTGATCTGCAGCCGTGTGTACCTGTGTTTCTTGCACAATAAATAAAAAATAAAATACCTGCGGAGTGACATTCTTGAACACCATATTCAAGCACTCGGTCTCCAGTTGGATATTCCACGTGTAGTAAATGCGCCAGGGTTTTCCCACCACCATTGCGGGTTCAAAATAAGGGTCCAAAGCCATCTGTTTGCACAGCTCATTGTTTCTCTTCATGGTCTCTATTCTAAATGCCTGCACGTAGAGCAAACCCACATTGATGATTAAAACTATTAGAATAGCTATTGCCAGTCCATGCTGTAATGGTGCCATCTTGTGAATGAAATGTGAGAACGGCGCCGTCCTTTTAAAGGCTCATAATGGGAGTTTACATTTGATGCGTTGCTGTACGAGAAACATACCGTGTGAATGGTGGACTGTCTTCGGGAAAAATGTTTATAAATATTGTTCGGAAAAGACTATGGCCAAAAGGCTAATGAGTGCGTTGCAGTAAAAATTCAAACAAAATGGCAATTGGATGATGAAAAATTTCACATCACATCATCACATTGAGATGACATCACTATCGAACTGACATGGTGTTGCCGGCGAGTGCGTTAACCTTTATCAAAAGGTTGTGACTATTATTAACCTCTGGCGAGAATGAATTGTACATTTTTGGTTTTTGAATGTAATGTCCTGCCGAGGACAGGTCTAGTATTGTTGTGCTAGTAAAAGCTTGGGTGGCTCAGTGTTTGAGCACTTGTGCAAAACGTGGTTTGGCTGACTGTGGGCGGGGGCGCACAAGAATATACGCTGAATCGGCGTCCTGGGGACGCCTACAGGTCTTGCGTGCCGATTGGAGGCACCAAACACCTGGCTGGAGCCGGATGGTAACGGATTTAGACGCGAGCATTTGGTTGAAGAATCCTTTCGTCCTTAATCCTTCCTCGCCAACATCTCCATCTCTGTCCTTTTAGCCAATATTGCTCGGAGGAGCAGCCAGCTAAGGAACAGGTGAGTCAAAAAGGTCTATCTCGGTGTATCGCCTGAATAGACCGGTATTCCACCTTGACAGCTTGGCGGTCTGCGCTATGGGCCCCGCAAACCCAACAGCCACCTGGTGGTCTACTTAACATTTTGGTAGCAAGAAGCGTAGGTTAAAATCCTCGTTGATTGATTGTTGGTTATAGCATTATTGTTTACGAGTATAACATAATTTTGATTGATTTTTGTTGTTGTTGATTGTGTTGTCTACGGTGGTAAGACAAATCACAACATTCTAGCACTACTATTGATAGCACTAGGCTAAGCTATTGTAACTTGTATTGTTAATAACTTGTTAATAGCACTAGGCTAAAGTATATAACATATATATAACATAACTTGAATTTGCCCCAGTTGCGATTTTCCCCGAAAAATTAATTTTAAATTCTAGTGGCGTTTTTACCCGATTTGTTGTAAGGTACAGAGGCGTTCAAAACTATAACGAGATAATCTATTAGTTATTATTATTTATTCCTATGTAGTCTACTTCAGCTATTAATATAATCAGCCTTAGAAACTTGCAAATTAAATCTGTAATATATAAAATATTTTATTAATATGTATTAGATAGGTATAACTTATAATAATTGTTTTGTTGTTATTATTAGTAGACCTTTGCCCAGCATTAGGATGGTTAGAGGCTGTGTCTCATCATTCTAGATGTGTTTCTACTTGTGATATGAGTTGCAATATTAATATTTTGTAGGTTACTTTGTAGGTGTACACTAGCTACATAATAGTTAATGATATTTGTTAAAATCTACATTAACAATACCACATAGTGTTATTACCAACATAATTACGCATAATAAATACCAAGTGGAAATTATTGTTGGTAAGTAAACATTTGTACCTGTGTCAGTTGTCAATGCTGAAATTGTTTTGAAGTTTGTATGAAGGTTGTCAATGTAATTAATCAGTATTGATAAATGCTATTGGAGTTTCCTTGTGCAATACTGGAAAGCATTATTGGCAAACTTGTTGTTTCTTGGAGCTAAATTGTCATTATTTGTGTGTTTTAGTTTGGATATTTTAGCATTTTATTTCATTTATTTTATTATGTCGTATTATATTACTATATCGTAGTATATGTGTTGTATGTAATGTACCTAATATTGTTACTCATAGTTGAGATATTTTTGTTTGCACTTTTGTCGCTTCCTTTTAAACATGATGCTCCCATTCCACTTTAGGTTGGCTGGAAGAGATCACTTTTAGAGATAAGTCCACCTTTGCTCGCCATTGTTTATTAACTGTTCTCTGTATGTGTGTTTATGTGCAATAAAGAATATTTATGGTTATTTGGTTATGGTTATTTTATCATTCTAGTTTTTAACATTCTAGATAGAAGTAGGTTTGTATCCCACCTTCTGTGGAACGTAACTTCGAGGTGGGGCTCACTGTCTCAGACTCTTTGCAAAGATTTTGGGAGATGGAGGAGCCACCCACCTCTCGGATTGAAAATCCGGCCGATCAGGAGTGCGAGGTGTTCTACCAGAACAATACGGGTTGCCTCGCCTCTGGTTGTTTGATGATGCGTCTGCCGTTCACGGCCTCGCGCCCTTCTCTCGGGCTATCCAAGTCATTGGCCGAGAAACGGCTAATGGCCATAGAGCGCCGAAGTATGTAGACTTCATGCACGAGTATGAGCAGTTGGGACACATGTCAGTGTCCAAGTTGGATTTGCGCTCGGTGGAGCACTATTTCCTCCCGCACCATGCGGTGCTCAAGACACCCACCGGTAAGATCCGGGTGGTATTTGATGGTTCGGCGCCCACTAGTAATAGGGTGTCATTGAATGATTGTCTACACTCGTGTCCAAAGCTGCACAAGGACATCTCTGATATCCTTACCCAGTTCCGACGCCACCAGGTGGTATTCGTGGCAGACATTCGGATGATGTTCCGAATGACCTTGATCGCACCCGAGGATCGAAGGTATCAGCTGATACTCTGGCGAGAGGATCCTGCGCAGCCGATCCGAGTGTACGAGCTCAACACAAACACCTATGGGCTAAAACCTAGTCGCGGTCTAATGATCCGCAGCGTCCTCTTCCGTTGTATTCCGTGCTACCGATTTAAAGCCGCCACGATGCAGCCCCAAATGGGGGATTTGCCTGTCGATCGTGTGTCTGCTACCCGGCCGTTTGCTGGAGTCGGTACGAATGTTGCTGGACCGTTCCGCGTGAAAACTTCACGCCTCCGTAACGCCCGTATTGAGAAAGCGTATTTGTGCGTTTTTGTATGTCTGTCTACCAAGGCGGTAGATCTTGAAATCGTATCTTCCTTGAGCACCGAAACCTTTGTGGCGACCCTATTTCGTTTTGTTTCGCGTCGCGGCTTGCCAGCTCTGATCCGCTCCGATTGCGGTACTATCTTTAAGGACAGTAATAATTATTTGCGTGATGTTGTTGGCTTCCTAGAAAACAATAGTAAAGATATTGGAACTGCTTTGTCTAGGCAAGGTATTAAGTGGCTTTTCGACCCTCCTTCCTGCACACATTGGGGTGGGATCTTTGAAAGTGTGGTTAAAGTCGCTAAAACCCACCTGCGCCGAGTAGCTGGAGAAACTGTGTTGACGTATGAGGAATTAGAAACCGTATTTTGTATAATTGAAACGGTCCTCAATTCGCGTCCGTTGTGTCCGCTCTCTTCAGACCCTAATGACCTGGAGGTATTGTCTCCAGGCCATTTCTTGATTGGACAGCCCCTTAACGCCCTGCAGGAATATCCTTTCGTGGACGTTGGTCCGAACAGGTTGTCACGCTTTGAAGCCTTGCAGAGGATGACCCAGACTTTCTGGCATCGTTGGTCTCTGGAGTATATACATACAGTTGTTGCAGCCGTGCAACAAGCTTCGCAGAGGACGGCTTTCCGCCCACCTTCTGTGTAACCACAGGTCAAAGTCTCCCTCGCGCAACCAACGACGCCCGCGAGCCCTAGCGAGCTCCTATCCTCTCGCGCGATGGGTTTTGCTACGTCAACTTTTATCTTTTGACCGCCACATTCGGCTATAATCGACAAGTGATAGAGAGCCTTGTACAGTCACGAGCATAAACATGTATACTGTAGCGTTCGCCACATTCGACCTCTTTTTATTTCCGCATAAAACTCCCAGTGTGCTAGTGTGCGTAATTTGAAACGACTTCAGATAATAAAGAAGAAATTAACGCAGAATACGAAATAAAGAAAAACTTCAAAAAATAAGTAAAGGGTGTTTAGCCAGAAAGAGATGTCTTCTAGAGATAGGCTAAGCACGTGACTTGGGTTTCTTTGTGTGTTTTATATGTACAATAAAGGATAAAAGGATTAAAGAAAATCGCTATCAATTATTTATTTAGAGTAATATTGTTTCTTTTGGATTATTATCGCTAATGCAGGCTAGAAACCCGTGTCCTAACTGCAGCGTCGCAGCAGTGGCCAAGATCTCGGAGCGGTATGGCGGCTGGTTGGGCCGAGCTGACAGCGAGGACACGCCGATGTGACAGTCCACCATCAACAGGAACCGACCCTCACGGAACAATTTGAAGTAGAACTTGAGGAGTGGCACGCTTTGCTTGACCGGCGAGATATCTAAAAGATTGGAAAGAAGTAAAAAGTAACTAGCTAGTTAGCACTAAATACTATGACTTCTACTTCAAAATCGTTTATTCGCAGCAGCGTCGCAGCGCATCAAATCGCTCCTATGTATTTTTATATTAACTATCGCACAATATGCCGGGGCGCAACGGGCAGCATACCTATTCCGCCGCGGATTTTGGTATGGCCCGCCCCGCCTCGCTGCGCCCCGACACAGTGTGCTATAGCAAGATAGAGAAATACATATATATAGGGTATAAAGAGCCCTCTCGTAGTGCTTTTAGGCAAACCAATTTAACGAAGTTCTTCGTCAGAGCTATCCATAACGTACAGTTGCACGCGACGTCTGGCAGTAGACTGTATTCAAAATCCGTCAATGCGCTGCGACCCAGCCTTTCACTAAAGTGGTATGTAAGCATTTTGCGCTGCGCTGCGGCCCGCACCGCTTCGCTGCGGCCCACATAATGTGCGCGAACCTGTAGGCTACAAGTACAAATAGCTTATGAATGTCACTATGCCATCGTACACTTTTAAACTTTCGCGTTCTATAATTAAACAAAGAATTTAAACGGGTATTAACGCAAACTAATTAGTAAGAAGGTATCATACCTTCTTTATACTCGAGACGTTTTGACCGAGTTACAACGGCCGTAATCACGGGCTGACTGCAGTCGCGATGTTGTGCCTCTGTTTCCGCGTCAGGGTCTTCATCCACCGTCACATTACTTTGCCAACTACCGCCACACACAACACTAGGAACGGTGTCCCTATTACGTATACAAGCCTTATTCTGGTTGTTTACCGACTGCGAAGAAAAACGAGGATGTATTTTTGCTAATACTGGATTCCACGCTGAAGATAGTTGTGGGGATCCCTTTTTTTCGACTAATTTTTTTTGTCCTAATTTAATTTGGCATAACGAGTTAGGCATATATTTTTTGTCATAGTAATCATATTTTGACATAATTGTTTTTTGGCATACTATTTCAGTAAGCATAAATATAGTATAAGCTAATGTTTTTTGCCCTAATTTTAATTTGCATAAAGTTACAAATTATACCCATTGAATTTTACCGTACGCAAGTCCTCTCCACAGTTCGCCACTTTTATTCAAGAGTAGTGCGTGAAGCGATTGAAATAAAGAAGCACCCTAATAATTTCAAACGGGAAGACGGCCACAAACTATCTTCAGCGTAGAATCCAGGATTAGCAAAAAGACATCCTCGTTTTTCTTCGCAGTTGGTAAACAACCAGAATAAGGCTTGTATACGTAATAGGGACACCGTTAGTGTTGTGTATGGCGGTAGTTGGCAAAATAATGTGACGGTGGATGAAGACCCTGCCGCGCAAACGGAGGCGCAACATCGCGACTGCAGTCAGCCCGTGACCACGGCCGTTGTAATTTGGTCGAAACGTCTCGGGTATAAAGAAGGTATGATACCTTTTTAGGGTTCCGTAGCCAAATGGCAAAAAATGGAACCCTTATGGATTCGTCATGTCTGTCTGTCCGTCCGTATGTCACAGCCACTTTTTTCCGAAACTATAAGAAAAGACTGTTGAAACTTGGTAAGTAGATGTATTCTGTGAACCGCATTAAGATTTTCACACAAAAATAGAAACAAAATTAATAAACTTTGGGGGTTCCCCATACTTAGAACTGAAACTCAAAATTTTTTTTCATCAAATCCATACGTGTTATCTATGGATAGGTCTTCAAAAATGATATTGAGGTTTCTAATATAATTTTTTTCTAAACTGAATAGTTTGCGCGAGAGACACTTCCAAAGTGGTAAAATGTGTGTCCCCCCTTGTAACTTCTAAAATAATAGAATGATAAAACTAAAAAAAATATATGATGTACATTACCATGCAAACTTCCACCGAAAATTAGTTTGAACGAGATCTAGTAAGTAGTTTTTTTTAATACGTCATAAATCGACAAGAACTTTTATATTACGTAACTTGCTGCTACGGAACCCTTCATGGGCGAGTCCGACTCGCATATGGCCGCTTTTCACTAATTAGTTTGCGTTAATCCCCGTTTAAATTAATTGTTTAACTATGCCATCGATTCGTAAGTCTACACAGTACGGGAGACTTTGTACTAAGAAGAAAAGGCAAGAAACTCAGCAAGTGCATTTCTTTTCTCATAATCTCCTCCCTATCCATTCATAAGGAAAGCTCGTATGTACCATGGGGACATAAAAATGAACTGGTGGTGATGATGATGATGATAGTGAGTTAATACTCAATAAAGCGTATGAGTTTAAGGCAGAATGGAGGGCAAGAGATCCCTTAATCGCTCACCAACCAGATCAGAAGATCTCATTAGATCCCTCACTCTACACCGTGACAGGTAAGACGACGTACGCGTTTAAGGAGGTAAACTAGTAACTTATCTACATCCCTATTAGTTAAAAAAGGTTATAGCAAATTTTAAAACACGCGAGTTATTACGCGTTTTTAAAAACGTAAACTTTCGGCATTTCGCATGTATACTACACGCACGAGTAAGGTCAACCGCACGCGCGGACAACGCCTCGCTAGTCGCTTCGCTCACCCTCGTAGTAAATTGAAAATAAGCAGAAAAACCATTTCAGTTAGGAAAAAGTAAAAAATTAAGGTGGTGTTTTTTTTTTTTTTAATGGAACAAGTATCGGCTTCTTATACATCTCCTTTAACGCGTCTGTCGTCTAGCCAGTCACTTCTTATTAGAAGCTCTATTGAGCCAGATGAAGACACCTATATACGCTCCAACAGTGTGGACATATAATGAACTGGTGATATGTGTGATATGTTCTCCAGCACTTACTACCATCACGGGCCACGTTGGGTACCGCAATGAAGGTTCCCGCAGGGCCCTGGTCTGCGAACAGAAGCAGCTCATGACGAGCCCTCCCCATGGTGGCATGCAGGGTGGCAGCATCCCACACAGGCTGCTGCTCCAAGTACTCGCCCATGTCGTTGAAGATCCGCTGGACTATCTGGAATTCGTAATGTCATGTGCGTTGTTTTATACGACGTGTAACAGAAATGTGTGTAAAAATGAAAAAAATCCAAAGAGTACCCGACCTAGATCTTAAGTGTTGTTACTAATTATTAATTTTAATATGTTATATAATTGTATATTAATTATTTATATATTAGTGAAGTCGTGCAGCAGTGATCATAAATGTAAGTACACAGAGGTTACTAAACCACTAGGGCTGTGACTTGTTTATTTTGATGTGACGACACAAAAGAAATATGTAATTAAAAATTGCATAGTTCATTAGTACAAATTAAAGTTAATAATTATGTCTTCGTAACTCTGCATACAAGATCTAGTTCGGATACACTTTGGATCTTTTTATTTTTACCACTCCTCTCTGTTACACGTTGTATACACATTTTCTTTCTAACGGAGATTAATGCAAACTACTATGTGTACGTATCATACACTTCTCAGTCGAAAGTACGGCTAAAGTGTACATTATCACGAGAATGATCCTGTAAAAACATTAAACTATTCCTGTGGATTCCTATATCCCTATACCTATCTATCCAAAATGTTTGCCTTTCCACAAATTTGCCGTCATACGGACTTACGTCACTCTGTGACGCCAGCGCTCCTGCATCGCGTTCTATCGACAGCAAGAGCGCGAATCATCGTCCCCGCGTATGATAAAATTTGTGAGTACTTCAAAAGGACCCCTCGCTAATGGTTTATTGACTTTTGGTGTTTCCTGAACTCCTGCCTGACAGAATAAGTGAAAGAACTTAGTGACCTGTAGTGGCCGGCCGGCATGGTGCCCCGTCGTCGGTAATTCCTTTCGTTCCTGCCTATCCAGGTAAGTGTTTATAAGTTCCAACCACCTATAATTCAAGTGGTTTCTAGGGAATATCATCGGATAAATGCAATAGCTAATTCAGCGAGGTTCAACCAGATCCCTTTTCTACATCTGTCTCCGTGAAATACTCGTACATGATAGTGCATCATCATCGTTATCCCATCCATCTCATATTCATAGATTAACCAGCCAAACAGCTTATTAGAACGGCTTCTAGGATTCTTATATGGGCGATAGAATCTGGAACCTTTACAGTGGTATAAATATATATGATATGTCATATAATCAAGAAAGTAATAAGTTTAAACTTCATAGGATATTTTTGACAATAATAGCGATACAAATTCTTTGACATTCAGGCACTAAGGACATGGCAATTTTATTATTTTTATTTTATTTTCTTTTTAATTTTTATTGGTTTTGGACATTTGTGATTGTAGTCTCTACTTTTATCTTTATTGACGTATACTATCGTCTTTTTTATTACTCGCTATTATTAATTATTTTATTATATTGATTAATTATTAATGTTAAGTTTATTTAAGACGTTACAGCTAAAAACGGCCACTTTTAACAATAATGCCGTATTTAAGGGGGTGCCGCGCGGCATTTCGGAAATTTACGTGTTTTTATGTCACTGGTGCTAGGCGCTGAATACTTAGGTCATATACATTAAAAGGACTAGTGTAGGTTAGCTTGATCCTTTCACAAGGCCATGGTTGTCTTGGAATTTGAAACAAATACCCAGAAAATGCATAAACAATACGGAAAAGTAATGATATCTAAAAACTTAGTTCTTCAGAAACTTTGTAAATATAATTGTAAAAAGCGACGAAAAATAAAAACAAGTTTTCTAATACACAGAAATGTTAAAAGTTAAAACATTACCTATATTTGGCGGTATAAACCTCTGTATCGTTGCCCAAAATAATGTTTCTCTCTTTTTTTAGTTATGCATAGAAATGTTACTCATTAAATTTGGCTGTATAAAACTTTGTATCATTGCCCAATATCATATCTCTATTTTTTTTAATATTGCACAAAGAAGATATCTTGAATTGCATAACTTGGCTGTATAAACCTTTGGGTCGTGGCCCAAAATATATAATGTTATTTTTTTTAATCTATTTGGTGAAAAAACGCGGAAAGGAAAATTATTTAAAGTAAAGTTGTCTTGGCGGGAGAGTGAAGAGTCATGTCTGCGGTTTTGTTTTATTTTCAAAAATTTGTGTTATGTCGAATATTAATGTGAAATAATCAGTTGCTGAGCAACCAATTTGAGCCTAAGATTGTTCTGAGACTTGACTACCACAGACCAAATCTATCTATACCTACATATGGCTGAACAGATTTATATGAAACTTTACACATAGACAGACCACGACCCGGACTAGGATATGGGATACTTTTTATCCCGGTAACAGGTTCCTGTGGGATAGTGTAGTCATCGCGAACGAAGTCGGCGACAACTAATATTAAATAAAATACTAAAAACGACAATTTAATTTTCCAATACAAAATGATTTGTTTGTTTTGTTGTCATAGAAACCATTGATATATATTTAACTCAATTATGGAAACTGTCAAAGCGGTACGAAGTCCGCCGGGTCAGCTAGTGTAATGTACCTACAGACAGGCGTCTGTACGTTACATTGCACATCAACCCCCGCCCGATCCTCTAAATGTCACTACACATTTACAGAATACACTAAACATTCACACTAGCTTAGGTCCAAGACACCGTAATCATAGAACAAGGTTACGAAGAACCGGTTCACAGGCGCTCTATACCAGGTACAGACATGTACCTGGGCGATTCTCTCCTCCTCCACGGCCCGGTCTACCCGAGCCTAGGTCCGAGCCTTTAGAGGCGCCCTCGGGTGGTTCCGCCCCCCGATCCGATCCGAACCCTTCGGAGAATCTAGTAGGGTACGGGGACGCGCACTAGTGCGCGATGCCGTTCCCTCTAGATAACCTCCGAAGGTGATTCGTTTCACACGGCTTGAGGGACCCTTTACGTTCCTCGCCGCCCCCAAAAAAGCCCGGTGAAGCTGAAAATGCCGTCTGAGGCAATCAGCAAACTCTCTCAAAAAAAATGCACATCTATCTATCCAAAACTGTCAAACTGCTTCAATAAATGTTCAACCATATTACATATACATAAAGCTCAAAGTCTATTAAAGAAATTTGACAGTCACCGCTCGGTCACGACCACTGGCGTTTTGCGACGCGGCGAGCGTATTTCTACTTCATTGTGTTCTTTCTATCACCGTTGACCATGACTGCTGTAGTATAACGCGCAATGAACTAGAAATCCGCTCGCCGCGTCGCAAGCCGCTAGTGCTAGTGGCCTTAGAGACAGTCCGATGTGCAGCTTTGTGTACCTGTGTTTAAAGCACAATAAAAAAAAATTTAATACCTGCGGAGTGGCATTCTTGAACACCATATTCAAGCACTTGGTCTCCAGTTGGACATTCCACGTGTAGTAAATGCGCCAGGGTTTTCCCACCACCATTGCGGGTTCAAAATAAGGGTTCACAGCCATCTTATTGCACATCTGATGGTTTTTCATCATGGTCTCTGCTCTAATTGTCTGCGCGTGGAGCAAACTTACATTGTTGATTAAAACTATTAGAATAGCTATTGCCAGTCCATGCTGTAATGGTGTCATCTTGTGAATGGAATGTGAGAACGGCGCCATGCCATTTTAAAGGCTCACAATGGGAGTTTACATTTGATGCGCTGCTGTTCGAGAAACATACCATGTGAATGGTGGACTTCGGGAAAAATTTTAGTAAATATTATGGGTTAAAATTCTTTTTATGACAGCATGCGGAGTGGCAACTTAATCGTTGTAACGAACAGGGTGGTTGGAAAAAGTAGCACTTAGCGCACTGTGTTTTTTTTTGTTTTTTAATATCTTATAGGTAAACGCGCCCGGTCTGCGATTGCTGACGTTACAAAGGCTGGTCATCGGATAGGTGACCAAAAATTTATTATCTTGAGCTCCTCCGTGCTTCGGAAGGCACGTAAAGCCGTTGGTCCCGGCTGCATTAGCAGTCGTTATCAACCCCCAATCCGCTTTGGGCCCGCGTGATGGTTTATGGCCCGTTCTCCCTATCCATCCATAGGGAAGGCTCGTGCCCCAGCAGTGGGGACGTAATGAGCTGGTGATGAAGGCAAACGCTTGGCCTTGATCTCTGTAACGTGTAACGTGATGAAAAGGCTGAAGGTGGAAGCGCACTTCAACCAGAATCCTTAACTGCTGTAGTTCTGGCTTTCTTATATCTACCTTCTCTTATATCTTCTTCTTATATCTAAGCACAACAATGTTATCAATTTTGAAGTTATGGCAAAATGTGGATTTCCACCTTTCGGCCTTACCATCACTAAACATCAGTTGAGATGAAGGCAAAGTGCTTCATCATCATCATCATCAGCTCATTTATGTCCCCACTGCTGGGACACGAGCCTTCCCTATGGATGGATAGGGAGAACGGGCCATAAACCACCAAGCGGGCCCAGTGCGGATTGGTGGTTGTTAACGACTGCTAATGCAGCCGGGACCAACGGCTTAACGTGCCTTCCGAAGCAAGGAGGAGCTCGAGATGATAAATTTTTGGTCACCCATCAGTAGTAGGAAATTGGGCTTTCTGACTCACGGTCGTTCAACATAATTGAAGTTTTAGTTTTCAGTCTTAAGTGAATCATTCAACTATAGAGCGCGCTTGAGAGGCGCCTGGCGGCGCCACTTGTGCGCGTCCTGAGTTGATTGATTCACTGTAGACTGAAAACTAAAACTTCAATTATGTTGAACGACCGTGAGTCAGAAAGCCCAATTTCCTACTTTTACACTCACAAACTGGATTTATAGAGTGCTTAGTGTGGTAGCTCCATTTATGTAAAGGATGAGATGTCTATTACTAATAGATAGGTAGCTATACCAAGCTGGATTACCTATTGATGATCATCACCATCATTACTTGAAAATATTCTAGAGCAGTATTACCTAATTTAATAAAGGTGAAATAAATATTTAGGTACCTGAGTATATAAAAATGTATTTTATAAGTAGGTAGGTATAAAATGAAAGAAACAAATTTATTTAAAAAAGTTTATTTTCTTCACACCATTTGTTTAAACAAAATACATTTTTTAATGCACACACCCGAGTGTGATACATGCAACTAAATACATCGTTTGACTCTTTATACTTATCATACAAATTAAGTAAACTAGGACAAAACTTATCTTCTAAATTATAAACATTGTTATTTTCGGTTACATCTTTTAACCACTTCACTTTTTCTATTCCCTTAGTATAAATCATTTTGTTTGACAACAGTCGTACAATATGTTCTTTATGATAGGGATATGGTATGAAACCCTCTTTCCAGTAAACTGCTCTGTTTCTCTCAATCCAATTTACCTGTTTCCTCTCTGTTTTGCTTAGCTCGTAATAAGGAAACGGAGGTTTTATAAGAAGAACTTCTAACTGTTTTTGTTTAGAATAGCAATTTCTTTTAGAATGAATTTATTATCATCTGTTTTAAAACCTTGTACATCTACAATAACCTTCATGATAATTTTCGAACAATTTTACTCAGAGGCTTGTATTCAACCAGACGATCGTTAATAATTAAACAATATGCTGTTGTGTCATCTGGTAAATATTCGGAACATTCAATTTCTAGTCGCACATCTACAGGTCCAGTTTTCAAATTATCGTTTTGTCTTGAGCAATCAATGATGAACAAAGGAGCCTTGTTTTTAAAATTATCTAGATTGAGCAATGGGTCTGGTGAAATGTTGTAATACGAGTGACGAAATTTAGTATATATATCGTATAATATACTATATTTATTCTCATTAAACTTCAAGTTCATAGATTCGTAGGGGTAATATTGCGAATTCAAAAATAATGTAACGTTTGTTAATTTACAATGATCAAACTCGGAACAGTCGAGAGTCCTACTATTCTTTCTTTTTGTTTGTAAGCCTAAAATCACATAACGAGGTTTTTCTATTTGTGAAGTAGTTTTTACTGACCATGAATGTTTTACTGTTTTTGGTAATACAGGGTATTCATATAAATCCCAGTTTCTAAAAGCAATTTGGATAGGCTTGTCTTTGTCAAGAAGTTTAAGCAATGATAGTTTCTCATAATCCGAAACTTTAATATGTGGAACTCGCCACTGTACTTTTTGTATATTTATTTTAATATGATTGACATCGTCTGGCAAAATGACACTGTACAATACGCTATGACCTCTGTTTAAAATAAGTTCATGCTTGCAGTTAATTACAATTTTCTTATAATCTTCTGCGAATCCTAATATTTTATTAAGGGGCACAACTGCACTAAAACTATTATTACTCCTAATAGTTCCATTCAAACTCCATCCCCATATAGCTGCAACTTTGCTCTCCCCTTCATTCATTGATATATATGATTTCATACAAGTGGTTATGCCGGCATTTTTGATGCGGTCTATTTCAATACCATTCATCTCATATCTTATATCTTGAAATAGAAATAAAACCGGGTTATTAGTGAGCTTAATATCTTTTTTCATAGGTTTACCGTCTTTATCATAAAGTTGTATATCTCCTTCTATATATATAGCACTCGCCGATGGTAATATGTATATATCCTGCTGATGAATTGGAATTCTTATTTCATCATTTTCATTAAAATTATTATTGTAAGGATTATAAGTATGAATTTCATAGCTTTCAATTGAGTTATCGTATTGAGGTAAATCACTTATTCCAAGAATACTCATGTTTTAAATCCTAGGGCCTGAAGAAATTTTTTATTGACTTTCGTAATTTTTTTAACAGGTTTAACACGTGTGGACACTTTAACACTATGTCGGGTATTGACACGCTTGGTGTTCGTATTCTGAACTTTATAAAAGACTATCATGTTGCTCTACGTAAATGAAGACGCAATTGAATACTTTCTCCTTGGAAATCAATGTAATTTCCGTGTTCATCTAAAAACTTTACACTCAGAGATGATATATTGTTTTTGTTAACTGGTAGATATATAATATTTTTCGGTATTTCTATATATCGGTGACCAGGTGATACGTCCGGCACAAATTCATGTATAATATGTGAGGGCGCGCCGTTATTATACGATCCTTGCACTAGATCACATTCAATCCTGATCAAGGATAAAGGCAGAATGTTTACTGGACTTACAGATTCATGCCATTTATTTGCTTCTAACTTTACGTTCTGAAAGCCAAGTAACTGTCCAATGCTGTTATTAACGCTAAAGTCCACTCTTTGAGAACAATAAAAATAACACTTCAATGTATTGTTGTTAGGTTTAATCTTGATTTCACAATCGGTGATATTTGTTTCAAGATATTCCGCAATATCGTAAAGATCGTAAGTTCCGAGAGGTATTTTTAACTGCTTATTATCAGCACCATAAGTAAATATGTTGTTAAGAGCAGTTACATTTGTTATGGAATTTAAAGCGGAAAAGTATAATAATCCACATTCACATTTTTCCCATAAAGTTAAAGGGGGCTGGAATTGTGATTCCAAGTAGGACTTATCCCCAGTAATGGTTAAAGTAATAGACATTATGTAGTACTAACTAGTTTGAAAGCTTTACTAACTATTTATTTAGGATTTTAGACCAAAAATTTCTAAGAAATTGGAGACATAAATGCCCGCAGTTAAAAGGGTGATTGTTTTGTACATTTTCATTATTATATTTTATATTACTAGTACCGACATAAGAAATGAATTCTTTTGGTGGCTTTAAATTACCATAGCTATCGAAATACATTACACTTTTACAATATTTTGCATAGGCTACCCAGTGAGAACCTGGATTTTTGGAGCTATCAAGATTAATAATACCACATTCTTTTGAAAGTGAATACTTCGGCAATTCATCACGCATATAAACACCTCGAAAGAATGGAATATATTTAGCATTTTTAATAATATCGATATTGCTCAAAGCTCGATTGGGTAGCCGATTACTTAGTTTTTTTTATTAGAAATAAAAATTCCTAGTCCATTATGATGAGGTCTAACTTCTAAACCTTTCCCTATACATAAAGTTTCCATCTTTTCGTTGTGTCGTTTTAGTTCAGAAAAACGTTTTTTAGCTGCTTTAAATTCATTAATAGCCTTAGTAATTGCTGCTGCTCCGCCAGCTAAGCTTCCAACCGCAGACAATCCAGCAAATATAGGTATAAGAGGAAGTAATCCACCAGTTTTTGGAACAGGAATCATGCGAGGAAGTTTTACAATAGAATTTTTCATGGACTCTTTAGCTGCTGCTATTGCTAGCTCAATAGCAATTTTTTTACACTTAGGCTTTAGTTTTTGGAAATGTTTTTTGTATGAGAAACAATTTTTTTTAAATGTTTCTTCACACCACCTCCACTTTTAAGGGTTTCTTTATTTTCTTCCCTATTTTTTCTCAAACCATAACCTGTGCTAACTTTAGCTAACATAGCTTTATTCACTAAATGAGCTGCAAGCTTTTCTCCTAGACCAGCATTTACAGCGTGAGCACGTTTTCGTGCCATTTTCATTAATTTTATATCAGCTTTATGACGATCACTTAATGAAGATGATTTGTTATAAGCTATATCGTGTTCTTTACAGTATTCGTCTAATAAATTAATACCCCTTTCTCTTCGAGCTAGTCTTTTTGCTAGTTTAGTTCCAGGACCACAATAATTATATCCAGGTAAATGAAGTTCAAAAGGTAAATTATTTATAAACCAATTTAGTAGACTGCTATCTACCATAACTCGTATAGAACTAGTTTACTGGAAGAATGTACCTATATTAATATACTATTGAACTATATTTGACTTATTAATCCAACTGTTTTCATTCGAAGGTAAACCCAACCATTTCACAAATACCTTTTTTCCCTTTGTTTTTAATACTTTTTCTATTAAGTATATATTAGGATGCTTTGCTTTCAATAATTCTTGCTCATAAAATGCCCCTAAAATAGCCCGATTTCTTGCATCTTCAATTAAGTATGTTGGTGGAGACGTTTTTTGTACTTTAACAATCTTGAATATTTCTGCTGACCAATTAGGTGTATAACCTTTTTCAAATACTCCTTTGTGTTTGCTTATTCTCACAAAATCCTTGACTTTAAACTTGTGTCTCTTCACTATTTTATTTGATAGGTTAGCATACCTATCGTGCGATATCTGAACATTATTTTTATTTACTTTTACAGGCTTTAGACCTATAGTTCTATGATAAGTGTGATTATATTCACGAATCACATCATTTAAAGTACCATCATTCCACCTGTAATTACCTTTTAAACTAAATAATTTATACATTTTCGTTTTTAATGTTCTTATAAGTCTTTCTGCAATAGAGGCCTTTTTAACGGAATACGTGGAATAATGTCTGATTTTATATTTCGCAAAAACTTTTTTCAGTTCATCATTATAAAACTCTGTTCCATGATAAGTTTGTAAATTTTTCGGGACACGTCCATTACTGAATAAATCAATAAAAGCATCACATATATCGTTTTTTGCTTTTCGTTTTAATGGGTAGGCCCATGCATATTTTGAGAATGTATCAATAACTACTAAAATATATTTATAATTATTGTTTACTTTAGAGACACCTTGCATAACAATTAGATCAGCTTGCCACAAGTCATCAATATCTTTCATAATAACTTTTCGTCGTAGAAAATTCACCCTCACATTTTTATGTATTTCATTAACCACATCGGCTTTACTCATTTTTTGGATTTATTATTTATACTTTTTTCAAAACTATTTAATTTAATAGTAAGCTCATTCAACTTCTTATCAGTTGACTGAATGGCTTTCAAACATTTTTCTAAGGATTTATATAATAACTCTTTGTCTGTTGTATTTTTATTATCTATCTCTTTATAGATATCTTCAATAGATTTATCAACATATTCCTTGTTTGCGCTATCTGTTACGTAAACTGGTAATTTTACATTTCGTATGATTTTATTTTGAGCATCCAAATTGTTATCACTCAAATGTTTTAGAGCACATTCAACTATCATCAAATCTTTTCTAATTCTTTTGTTTTTATGTACATGGTGACCAAATTTGTCGACATTCATATTGAATGTTTATTTGATACTAAATATTATTTTATCGGGTTTTTGGTTTTATTGTTTAATAATATCAGATTCTTTCAATTCTTTAATAATAGATAAAATTTCATTATCATGATTAGTATTACCAGCTTCTTTCGAAGCAATCAGTAATTTTAATCTTTCTATCAACTCATTAGGATCATCCCAGTATACCAAATCAGTATTAGATCTATACGTTTTAAACTTTGGCAAATTTCCACCATGCTTTTCCATGTCGGTAATATGGAATAATGGTTTGATTATGTCTGGATATTTAGCGCTTTTATCACCTTTTATTTGTCCATTAGGACGATAATCTCTTCTGTGTGCGTTAGTAATGAAAAGCATATTCTTATATTTAACTTTATCATTTTCAGAAACCAAACTTAAATCGGGTTTCTTAGTTAAAAGCAATTCTTTTAGTCCTGGCGTTAATTCACAACGTTTACTATCTATAGTAATGAAAAACTTGTTGTCATGACCCAGGGCATTGTCCATTTTAGATAAAATTACTTTTGAGTCACCCATAAACAGATTTTCATTTTGACTTCTTATTCCATATGGAATATTTAGGTTTTCATAAATATCGAATAAATCATCTTTCACTAATGACTTTAGTAAAATATTTTTATCATCATCATAAAGATCAGAGCTTTTGTATGAAATGTTTATGTTTTCACTTTCATTATCATGATCATCATCTTTTTTACCAAAAACAGTATTGTAAGAATCTGAATCTTGGAAATTATCACTTGCTGTATTAAAGCTGCGCACTGAATTAGATTTTTCCATATTGTTATGTTGAAAAAGTTTATTATTATTATTATTACAGCTATTTTCAACTAAGGTTTTAATTGGAACGGTCACAGGTTCCAGCAACTTTTTTATAGTTAAGTCAGTTTGATCTTCTTCATTTTTCATTTGTTTAATTTTAGCCTGGATAGAATTAACTGACTTAATTAATTGCTGTTTAATATTTCCCTCCATTATTAGCACACAACCATTAATTGTAACAGAAATAAAGATACTAATATTATTATTATCGTTTCAACTGGTATTTATAAACTATAACTCGTAATTTTCATAGTGTTACAATGATTTAATACTTTTCAGAATATTATAAATATGTCAAACTTTTGTCTATATCTTCCTTGTGCTACAGGTCTGTCTTTATCAATTATTAAAAAATTGTGCTGAACTTTCCAAATTTCTGAGCACATGTTTTTAAAATAAAGCCAAGTCATGTCAGTATTAACGTGCTCATTGTAAATATGTTTTAGATTAATATCGTCTTGTTTGAAGATTATTAAGAAGTTAGCGTTATCACGTATCAATTGTTTTGGTATTTTAGAGTATGTTTGTGACAAATAAAAGCAATCAATATTGTTGTGTCTACCCATGGTAAAATAATTGCGAATATTTGATTGTCGATCACATACAACATCATCAAATATAATGATGGAATTTGGGAGAGCATCTCTGGGGTGAATAACTTCATCATGGTCATTGAATCCAAAAAACTTTACTCCTTCTACTCTTTTTAACACATTTTGTAAAAATCTGTATTTAGGTTGAAAAGTTGTTTTGGAATATAAATAAACATTACGAAACTTCAGACCATTTTCATGTAACAATAAATTTATCATAACATTTGTTTTCCCACAATTTGAAGGACCACAAATTATGCACCGTATTGTATTAGGCAAAAGCTTGCTATGCCTCACATTATGCAATTTGGTATCAACGTTCAAATCATTGACCTCCAACGAAAGAGTTTGCTTAACGAGCTTCATTATGAGTTTATAGGCTGAAAAAATGTGTACATAGTAAGCTAAACAGTCGACCGTCCGGCACACATCTCGTAACGGATGTGTCTGCCAGGAACCACAATTATCCACTACTTATATTTTATTTTCAGCTTTTTTAATAGATAGTGAATCTTTTAGTTCTTTGTATAGGTTTAGGAAATATAAAAAATAAATAAAAAGTCCAAAATCAAGGTAAGAATTATATTTTCACTCCTTATACTTAATAATAATAAAATTATATAGGTACAAATTTAACAAAATACAAACAATACAACTAACTTAATTGAACATTTAAAATAAAGTATCACAATGACCCCATGGTAAAGTATAAATTTGATTTGAGAGAACTTGTCGTTTATCGTCTTGTCTATTTAACACCAGTTTATTAACTCTCTGTGAATATAATACATGTTTTAAAGATCTAATTAAATTCATACTACATCTTATATTAATATTATTATTCAATGTGTTTTCATAGTGACTTGGTCTCAGTTTCTTAGTTACAGACTTTGATATACCTTTTGCTTTTTTTTTCTGAGTTTTTGTACTTTCGATACAATAGAGTTTTGCCCTCAAACCAATAAATTGTTTAATAATATCACCACCCATTTCATCCTTAAAAGACCTGGTACTTTTGCATTCAAGGCAGGCACACCGTAAACATTATTCTTTTCAAAATTACTAGTATCATAATAAGCAATATGTCTTTTCATTTCAGCATAGAAATCATTACTATTTATTAAATAAAGTAAACTGTCGGTGTCAGTATAACATAACTTTACATTTTCGTTATACTTCTTTTTAATGAAATTATAATGAAAATGATACATGTGCTGTTTAGCATATTCAAGAACTGAAAACCCTATGTATATTGGTCTATCTAAAATAATCTTTTCTAATTTTAACTGAATTGCAACAAAATTATCTGAAAATATGGATATACTTTTTAAGTTGGGTCTCGAAATTAGTTTTTCAGCCCCAATTATTTTATTTGTTTTATTATTAGTGTCTCTCCATTTTGTAACTAATTTGACGTCTACCTGTTTTCTTCTGTTTTCAATTGTCTTCCCAAAAATAGCGTTATTTAAAAGTTTGAAAAAGTCTTTATCAAATGTGGAAGATGAATTTTGACGCAAAAATGTATTTAATTTTATGTATTTAGCTAAAAAATTTTGCTGTCGAAAACTGATCACTCGGTGAATTTTTTTTAATACTAAACCATTTCTCAAACATTCTTTTAAATATACATAATGGATAACGTAATAAAATTTGTCATATAAATTTGCTATAAGTTTTTTAGTTTTGCCACCCGGTGGAATATGTTTTTCCGGTGCAAATGGTAAATCACTATGAATTGAATGTAAATTAGCAGGATAATACAGATCCACTTCTAAAATGTATCCAAATTCAGCATCATCAGAAATACTTAATATATTTAAATTCTGAATTTCATTGTCAGATAAAAATCTAAAGTCAGACATAGGCATTTTTTGCATCATAGCATAACCATACAGATTATTACAGTCTAAGTAAATAAGGTAGCTAGATGGTACTGATTCATCATAGTTTGACATGTATTTATTATTTGCTTTAGCATGTCTAAGCGAGCACTGAGCTAACCCACCGCGTATTCCGTTCTCTATCATTTCATACATATCTTTATCATCTAGCAAGTCTAATTTAACACCTGTATATAAAAGCATGGCATCCCAGCTTAAGCCTGGAGAAGTAACATAATAAGCTGGGTCGAGTTTATAATACTTAAGACTACTGTTTCTAAACTTTTCAAAAATATCACATAGAAGCAACACATCACATTTCAAGTATAAGTCTGTATATTCTCCTAGCGATTCAATGTTAAAGACTTTCCAAATTTTATGTGCGCGAGTATAATCCTCCTCATTAATGTGCTCACCAATTAAACTATTGTAAAAGTAGTCTCTTTTAGGTAAACTTGTTTCTTCAAATCTTTTACATGAATCCATATAATCATAGGGATATACACCTTTTTGACGAAGTAAATAAAACTGTTCTTTAGAATTTAATATTTTTTGTAAATGTTTCAAATCTATATCTGCTAAGTTTTTACTTAAAGTATCTAAACTGGAACTAAGAAACTGAAATGAGTCCAAAAACTTAATTTGAATTGTAGAAGGAGAATTTGGGTTTTTCAAAAATTTTGTAAAAGATAGATACTTTTCTTTACTCTTCGGAATAACTCTGATATCACCATCATATTTAGCTAATTCTTTTATGAACAAATGAGCATCATAGTTTGCTAAATTGTGAAAAATTACTGGCACAAAGGGACATACTTTAAATAATAAGTTGCATTTAGTATGAGCAGCACCTCTGTATACACCTGTTATATGGTCATGATCAATAACTTTATCATTAATTAGTGGTAGTTTACAAATATGACAAATACTTGCATTAAGCTGTTTATCTTTTTGTGATTGAGTCATCGGTAACATGGGTTCCTTCTTTCTAAGTATGCTTTCGATATATTTTATATCTTCTATTAGACGTTTTATAAAAACTTCAACACAATCTGATCCTCTATACAGCACAAGTTTATTTAGACTTTCATCATGTGAACAACAAATGTAATATGCAAAACATGAGGGTTGGTGTAATTTATAAGTTTCGGTATTACAACTATTCTTTTCATGTTTGTTTAATAGTAAACTTTCGAAATCAGCATAAATTACAAAATTAATTTTCTGCTGTCTTTCATAATTTTTGAATTCTAATTTAGTATTTTTATTTGGCAAAACTGTTAAAACTTTAGAACAAGTGTGTGAGTTATATTTTACCTGTGTTATAAAAAACTGAAGACAGCTTTCGCATAAGTATGTTTTACCATGATGTTTACTGAATTGTCGTCTAGTAAGTTTTGCCAAGTCTTTTATTAAACAATAATGACCTCTGGATTTCTGTTCAAAATACAATAGGTTAACATGATTTTCTTTTCTCTGATTTGTCATGTATAATGGGCCTGTGATATGATTTTTGTTACCTAAACCATAAATACTGACACTAATAGAAGGATTATTTTTTTCGAATAATCTAATATCTGTAAATGATGGCGGGAAATTCAGTCCTTTGATATTTAAAACTGAAGAATAAAACGGATATGAACTTGTTCGATTGACGTTTTTAGTACAAGGAAATAAAGCAGCTACTATACTCCATACAAAACAATGATTGTCATAATTTTTTACATTTAGACAACTTTTAGTACTACTAATTTCTTTAGGTAATTCTAAATAGCTACCACCCTTTAAAGGGGAGTATTTATTAACGTTTATTTCTAAATGATTGACAGAGTTAAAACACCAGCCTGACTCACGGTGCTGAAATTCACTTAGTTTATTAATTAATATATTCTGAGTTTTTGAATACAGTTCAGATAAATCAGTATTTCTAAATATGGTCTCATACTTAGCATTGAATGATTTCATTTGGATTTCATCTGATGTAGGTAATTTGAAATTAGCAAATAATTCAAAATTAAGCTTTATGGAACCATGTTTAGACAAATTCATAACTATAAGTTTTTTCACATCATTTGTAATTTTATGTAAAAATTCCTCAGGAGTAGAACAAACATTGTCATCAGAGTTTACTCTATAAGTAACTATTCTCTCTCGAAAAGCTGAAGCTATAATATAAATGTTATCAAAACTAGTTTTCAATAAGCAATTCTTTTTATGTAAATTAGTTCTTAAATGAAATCTGTAAGAGCTTTCTAAAACTTTAATATTACATTCATTACAAATCTTTATTTTATTTTTATTTCTATTTATCTTTTCATTCAAGGCTTTTGGGGGGTATTTGTCTGAAAAAAGTAAAAATGTATTCATTAATATTTGTATTTTAATAAACATCTTAAACATTAATACAATTATAAAACTATTCTATGCTTATAAAATGAAATTAGGTAAACAATAGGTTTATTATATGAATTATTATTATTATATTATATTATATCTATGATTATAAGTGCTTAATTCAACATAGTGTTCAACAACTCAAGAATTCAGTAAGTTACTTGCTTAATGAATTCTTGAATGATGAAATTATACCTATACAGTTCAATAATTCAAGAAAGCTTACTGAATTCTTGAATTATTAAACTATATACAGTTCAATAATTCAAGAATTCAATAAGTAAGTTACCATTAGTTATTACTAAGCCATAATAATATTTCATAAATAATATACACTTATTTATATTATAGCAAAGCATATACCTATATGTCATTGTAAATGCAAAATTCATATCATTATATAGAAACCTCATGTTCTAATGTATTATGGTTTTGAATGAATTTACCTTTTTATAAGTAAGTATTTTATTTTATTATTTTACTGATTCGGTGTACTAACATAGGTGATCGGACAATCCTTAAAGTTCTTTTTTACTTTTTTTAAAAATTTTACAAAACAACGGTATGCTGGATTGTCGTCGTCTATTTTAGTTTTCAACGTTACTACAGCATGACGCCACCTGTTCATAGGTGAAATACTTTCAATTTCACTACACATGTAAAGTTTAAGATCTACAAAACGTAAACCTCTAATATCTGGATTGAATTGTTTGGAAATGCCGTTAGATCCGCGACGAGACAAATATGATACAAGCTCATCTTTTTTACCGGCTTTTTGATCTTCATCCGCATCCGAATCGGTCCCCATAATATCTTTCGCAGTAACCTTGGTGGAAGACGTCGCAGCTAGCGGTTGTGCAACACGCTCATTACTCTTCGCCTTATGCTTCTGACACTTCTCCGATTTTTCTCCGTGTTTAGCTCTAGAATTAAAAATGTTTTAGGTTAGTGACTAGTTTTATTATAATATACTAACTTTCCGCCCGCGGTTTCACGTGTGCGCGGTTTACACGAAGTTATCCCCGAGGGAATGAGATAATTTGCCCAGCTAAAAAGTAGCCTATGTGACTCTCCAGCCTACAAACTATAACCGTGCAAAAATCACGCCAATTCATTGTACCGTTTTTTCATCGTTCAACAAAAACATTTATCATATTATAGTATGGAAGTATGAAAACTTACACAAGAATACGTATAATTCAACATCTAAAATAATATCGTTCAACGTATAAAAGAGTTTTAAATTAAGTAACTGAGAAAATAGTACTTATACAATAAATAAACCTTTAACTTTATGGTAAATTATTTAAAATATAAAAGGAAAATTCTATGAACCACAGAAAATGATATAATTATATATTATGGTTACCTTTTATTCGAAGAATGCGAGTGAGTGTTCTTCCTCTTCCGCTCATGTGCTACAGGCTCTAGCACTGGTTGGGGCGCGCGCTCGAGGGATGACTCCCGGCTGCTTGACGAGCTGCTCGAGCTCGATGAGCTACTGTCGCTCAAGTGCGCTTGTAGTTCTTGTTTGCTCGACCTTAATAAAGATTGTTTTAAAATATTAATCACGTTAAAAATATCACAGAAAATGTATAGAGAAAAATCTAGTCACTTATAAAGAACATCTTTGTAAAACTCTATTGAATACTTACATAATTAATCTTCTTGCTTCTTTTAAAACACTTATTTTTTAAAACTGAAGTTATTCGAAATCTCGACAGGTAACGTGAATAGTAGTAAAATCAGTCACAAAAAATTGCAGCAAATGGCGAGGGAATACAAATTAGGGTCTATAAATAGATTCAGGATGTGCATTAGTGGTGGTTTGTTGTAAGACGAAAGAAACTTACCCGATATGGTACAAGCTGGTGTGTGCGTGCATTTCACGGCGCGTGGTGTATGTCAGCAAAATTTCCATATTAGAAAGACAACCAATATCTTTGTATTACTAATATTGTCATGCGGTTTTCCTCGTATTATTAATATATTTTAAAGGTATGCGATATTAATTTGAACACCCACAAAATAGATAGCTACCGTATTAACAGATTTATTATTAACATTACTTAACATAACATTTATTAACAGACATAGTAACAGTTTCTATGTAAGTATATAAAATGCTGTAGAAACAATTATGGAATTTACCAGCCCCTGATTACGTAACTCTGTTGCTAACAACTCTCGGTTGTAACCGCAGTTACATTACTGTTTTAAGTAAGATAGTTGTCACATTGGTTCTTACTAAAGCAGCAATGTAACTGCGATTTCTTTTAGACTTGATTGCAACAAAGTTACAAAATCAGGGGAGGAGGGGGCGAGGGGGGGAGGAGGGGCTGTTCATAAGTATTTTATTAGTCTTCAAGTATTGTTGAGTATTGTCGCACGTGTGCCTTATCTGTTAAGCAAAACTGAAGATCAAACGACAATGTCGGTAAGTTTAATAAAACTTAAACTAATTTGTAAAAAGCAAGCTAAATTATAACGAGATGCTATAAAATTCACCTTTCTTTTTAATATTCACTTCTCAAGTTTACTTATTTTTTTTTCAATTTCAGGATACAGAGTGTCTGTTTAATTTTATTCGTCCTAATCAAGTTCAAGCAAATTATGGAAAACAAGTTGGTGAAGGATCAGACGTATCAAGAAAGCGAACCAAAGAAAACGGGACATATTCTTATATTAAAATTCCTGCCATGGGGCGAAAAATTATCAAGTTAGAAATCTATGATGCGGAGCAATTTAACAGTGAGGGGGTTTGTAAATGTACTGCTGAAATATGTTGTCAGCATATCGTTCAAAACATTTTCAAGGATGAAATATATAAAGCTGTGCGTGGAATAATTGATAAAATGAGTGAGCAATTATGTAATGAAAATAGCAAGTATTTTTAATATTATTTTATCATCTAAATATTTCCTTAATAAATATTAAGAATGTTTTATCTTTACTCTTTTATTTTTCCTTTATTTATTCTATACAGAACTAAATTACCCATGACTCAGTTTTCACTACTTATTTCTTTTTATAACATAAGTAGAGAAAAGATAATCATTATTTATAAATTATTATAGTTTTATGCAGAATCGCGGGTTCTGAATTGCAAACTCTTCGAACACAATAGAAGTTAAGTTTTCAGACTCATAATTGAATAGATCAATATAATATAAGCAGTTATACTATTCACTCTACTCTAACTGAAAGCTAATAGTAGGTTCCATATTTAGGATTCACTACCTACTACTTTTTTTTGTAATGCTTAACATATAATTATATACTTACTTACTACAATAATACCTCATTTTCTATAGGTTATGAACAATATCGTTGATGTTCACCAATAGGGAACCTAACCTAGGTAGTATACTCATTCTATGCTTATGTGAAGCTATCACACTTAACACTCTATAAATCCAGTTTGTGAGTGTAAAAGTAGGAAATTGGGCTTTCTGACTCACGGTCGTTCAACATAATTGAAGTTTTAGTTTTCAGTCTACAGTGAATCAATCAACTCAGGACGCGCACAAGAGGCGCCGCCAGGCGCCTCTCAAGCGCGCTCTATAGTTGAATGATTCACTTAGACTGAAAACTAAAACTTCAATTATGTTGAACGACCGTGAGTCAGAAAGCCCAATTTCCTACTACTCCCATCCGATGGGCGGCCTTTGCGAAAGTTGCTTAACCTTAGCACTCGCAGACCGGGCGCGTTAACCACTGCGCCATCGAACTTCTCCAAAGTGAAACCCATTCGTAAAGAATTAAAAAAAAAGAAATTAAACTTGGTTTATCTTATTTCAAGTAAAACAAAAAACGCTTAATAAAAACTCTACCACTTCCAGCATTGCGGCCGCATCGCGTGTACAAGCCACCGGCCCATTTGTTCAGTCGTGGGCGTTCCGGCCGGCCACCGATGCTTATCTTCGAATAGGCAGAATTGGTGGGCGGAATATTATTACTGGTTGTTATGCGCAATGACAGCGGCGGCTTGCTCCGTAATGACCGAAACGCCCAGGCGGTGGCAATGGAAATTTAAAAAAGGAACCATTAAAAAGGTTAGGCTGATGCATTAGAACTCCTTTGTTTTGTTTTTTTTTTGTTTTTGTAATCTCTCTAAGCGTCTTTGTTGCTTGGCGGGAAAGTTTGGTTTAATGCTCTAAGGAAAGTGAGCATCAAAATTAGTAATTGTGTTTTTTTAGGTGTGTCTTGCGGGACATTAATCTGATATTATTAACCGTTAAGTGTTAGTGGATGTCGTGCATTAGTGATAATAGCAAATAAAATAAATAGAGCCAAAATCATTTTGAGGTTTTCTCAGCGCTACTAAAGATAAATAAAAAATAAGTAAAAAAGAGAGTAAAGAGTAATGGTTAGTACATCCTCACTCACCTTCCTAATGAAGGCTGGGTGAAGGGCGCGTAAACTTTCAGCTTCATCACGGCTTACTATCACACCCAGGCCCTTCTTTACCAATGGGCTTTCTGGGCAAGTGTACAGGGCCCCGCAATCAATGGGGCCCCCTTGTTCCTGCCAGATCACTAACCGATAGTCGATATTACCGATAAATATATTTGTTTTGCGAAACAAGAATTACTAACTTATTGACTTTTTTTGCTTTTTAATCCAAATAAACCAGGGGCCTAACACTTGCTACCAGTTGAATAAATCTAGAGTTTTGCTCCTCCTTTCTCTATCTACTCCTTTTGCCTGTTTTACTAAAATCTAGAGTAGCATAAGGACCCCATTATTCGTAAGTGTCCAAGGCCTCCAATAGGTTAAAGACGGCCCTGATCACACCCCGCTACACACGCCTTTAAAGTTTATACTGACACCCCCCACCAACCGTTAAATCATATAGTAGGTGTCAGACATCCTTGCGCAAGCACAAGGGACCATCTGCGTCAGGTTATAACGCCAGATCAGGACGCGCCAAGCGCATTCTTCATCCGGTACTTTTAAGACTAGTGTCTCGAGCGAGTTGCCCCGTGGACACGTATAGTCCACTACCTAATATCCAGATGGGTTACCAGAGCTGTAAGCTCGCTCACTTCTCATTGCACTAAGAGTACAACTCGCAGTTTCCACTGCTTGGGTCGTCAACTCTAAAGTCGACTACCAAATGTCCTCTTTGGTGGCGGAGTTTTAAGCCCACTCAGTACCCATCCAGGCACCTCATCACGGCACGGCACAGCTTACCATCAGCTGCGATGAAGGCTAAGTGCTTTTTTATAGAAGGGTCGGCCTTCTTTGTGTCTGCTTGATTACCATCAGTCAAAGCTGGAATCACTAATTTCAAAAAGGGCACTTGTCCAGGAGTGTAAACTTTTCAGAAACTATAAAATATTTAATATCTTTTTATTTAATTTTTTTTTTTATTGTCGTTTTGTTTTCCTATGGATGTATGTGTCTTATAGGAATCTATTGTGACACAAATAAAGGTATATACTATTACAATCTACAGTTTATTAGCTGTTATATTTCATGGACTTGTGTCCATTTTGCAAGAAACTGCTGACATGAACCCTTTTTACACTTAACTAAATAAATTCAAACTACAATTTTTATGAAATAAGTAATCATATTTATTATATTTCTTATTGGTAACAGTACAAAACTTTAAAATTATGAATTATGTACTCGTTCATCTCGCTGAACTCTATTTTAATAATAATACAAGATGAAATCTAATGAAACTGCTCGTGTATTCACGGAAAAACGCGGTAATTTGACAATTGATTGACAAATGACAGTATTCTGACGTTATTTAGACACTGACAGAACTGACCTATTGACATAGACAAGACGATATACTTTTTTAGCTTTGGATACTTAGACCGCCATGCACAGCCGGAAGCTCTGCTAGTTTAGTACCTATTGCGAACTTAAAAGTTTGAGCAAAAAGGGCACGTGAGAATGTTTACGTGCCCTTTTTGCGATGAACAGTGTAGACGGCACTCGTATAACTCGAAAAATATACAGGCAATATGCCTTTTTTGCAAAGAATGTAGATAAAACCTTGGAGAGCAAATTAATGACAAAAAACCATTTTTGGTTTGTTCCGATTTGTGCAAGGTTACGGTGTTGATTTTAGTGTTAAATAATAAAATATGTTATATACTACGACTTTATTGTATAATACATACATACATACATACCATCACGCCTTTTTCCCAACGGGGTAGGCAGAGACCACATCCTTCCACTTGCTACGGTCCTGACACACCTCTTGCGCCTCCTCCACTCTCATTACTCCTTTCATACATGCTCGTCGGTTATGGGTACTCCTGACCTGACCTTTTCTTAGTACGTCCTGGACTTGTCCTAAGTACGTCCGTCTAGGCCTACCCTTTCCAACAGCTCCATCCACCCTCGCCTTGTAAATTTGTTTCGTTAATCGCCTTTCATCCATCCTTTCCATATGCCCAAACCTAATGCTAAGATAGCATTCCCATCTCAATTTTAGTGACAACATCCTCTTTCACACCACAACGCTCTCTAATTTTGCTATTCCTCATTCTATCACTCAATGTCACTCCTGCCATACTTCGCAATGCTCTCATTTCCACTGCTATTGTATAAGTCTACAAATAATGTTTAAGAGAGTTCTAGTTAAAGTTAAATGAATGTTAATGTTAAATGAATGCACCCGGCGCGTTTGATACCAAAATATGCACTGGAGTACAGCGCGCGTGTCAACCTCATTACTGCTGACCCGTGCGCGTACGTCATAGGTGTTCGATTCCATTGGATCGAACATGGATGAAAATATGAAAAGTGCCCGTTCTTCAATTAGTGATTCTGCTGCTTACCATCAGAAGCAGAGTCCAATTAGAAGAACAGCTAGTTTATAAAGATTGTGCCTTACTAACCGTCCTCACCTTGTCGACCTCCAAGTTGCTTCATCACACCTCGTTCAAAGGACTCCATGTTAAAGAAGGGAGGAAATACGTGTAAGGAGGGAATCCCATCATTAATGGTGCGACAAAAAAAATCACCATTTTAGAACAAAAAAATACCTTTTTAGCTGCCTCTGTGTTCTAGTGCTAAGACCACCGGTCTGAGACCCAGAGGTCCCAGGGTTGATATCCAAGTACATGATTGTGCTCAATTTGGTTGTGGTGGTAGGACTTGTTTTAAGTTCTCCTAGCCAGCTACCACCTTAACATCAGTGTTATAGATTGTTTGTTTCTGACAGTTAGAGCTAAAACCGCCAGTTCTTCAGTAGTTGAGGATTCCATCATCAGGTAAAATGAAAGCCAAGCCAAGTGTTTACAAGGTTTTTTTTTCAAATGTAGCTGTTGAGGACGCCGAGTTTTATTAGTTTAGACATACGTAGCATAAGGGAATTTGATTATTTTGTTATTATTTTGTTTGTAAACTTAATGTAGTAATAAGTACATGTAAAGCGCTAAGTACGATTTGTTAAAGTTAGGTTTGATCTTGTCGAAACACGTCTAAACATGAATTAGCCAATCACGTTAAAGTTCACTTAATTTGTTTGTCTAGTTAGTATGGGATTGGTAATAGTCGCAATATCAACTATGTCAACGCGTCGCTAGTTGCCATACGTCCAAATCGGATATAAGTAGCGCAGTTTTGTATGAGAATCATGTTCAACGTTCAGTATTCAATTGTAACCTGGGAAATAAAGAAGACACTAAATACATCGAAGAAGAGTTTTTTATTCAACAAAAATACAGTCCACCACATTATGGTCCATCGAGAAGCCGGATCTCAAGGAAGATTTTGAAGAAAGAAAATATTCAAGAGAAAATATTCAAGCCTTCGTCGTCTACGGTACTGAATATTTTATCAACGTTTGGAGCTGCTATCAAGACGTCTAGCTACAATCTTCGTTGCCATTAGCCGATCGCAATGGTTGTCACAAGAAGTCAAGGTGACATAGCGGAGCTGGAAGAGCAAAGGCGTCAAGAGATGCAACGCGTTGAAATTGAGCGAATACGGCGACTCTCACTGGAAGCACCTGCTTCACCTGCGTCGAGACATGTAGACCAGGGGCAAAGCAAGGCGAATCCAGGGGGCACCATGGTTCATAAGGCTGGTCCCAGTATGGAAGAAAAGGAACGGCGTCGCGTCCCGTCACCGACGCGTTCTGTGCGCTCGCATCGATCTACGGCAAGCGCTACTACGAGAATGCGACTGGCGGAATTAGAAGCCGCTGAGAAGCTAGCGTCCATAAGAAGAAAGGAATTGGAACTGGAAGCCGATTTAATAAAGAAGAGGTTTGCCGCCGAAGTATCGGCCATTCAAGAGGATGACGATAGCGTCCACGATGAACCGGTTCGACGCGTCTCAAAGGAGGAAGAGCGCCAGCGAGTTGATGAATGGCTACAAGTGCAAGGCAACCAAAAAGAAGATGTTCGACAACTACGCTTCGAAACACCTAGAGAAACAACATCATATACCCCATCACGAACAAGGAGCGGAATCGATCGACTGGCAGAAACTTTAGAGAAGATGGTGCGGCCTAGAACACGAAGTATGGACCTACCTATTTTCTCCGGGGCTATCAACGAGTGGCTACCATTCAAAGCGGCGATGCAAGATAGCACAAGAATGTACAACATATCCGACGCTGAGAACGTACAACGGTTGAGAAGCTGCCTTAAGGGAGAAGCTAGAGACGTCGTGTCAGCACTGCTACATACGGCCACCAATCCGAACGTCATTATGAGAACATTAGAACAATGCTTCGGACGACCTGAAGTTATCATCGATCGAGCCATGGAAGAGTTAAGGAAGACACCGAAACCATCATCATCAGCCACTGACCTCAATCAGTTCGCCGTGCGGTTACAAAACACCATCTGCGTATTGAAGACAATCGATCGTCGGGGGTACCTCTACAATCCTCTACTGGCAAGAGAGGTGCTGGATAAGCTGAGCCCGCACATCCGATCACGTTGGTGTGACTACGCTTACGAAAATGAAGGGACGGCGGAACCAGAGATCGTGATGCTTTCGCGATTCTTAATGCAAGAGGCGGACCGAGCGTTGCGATACACATACGCTCCTCCATCAACGAATGCAACGAACATAAGAAGAGAAGTTCGACCTGCTGCAGCAATTGCAATGCCAAGGAAGAAGGCTAACAACGTGTACAACGTGGAAGAAGTGCAAGATTCGTGCCTGAGCTGCGGTCAAGCGCACATACTACATCAATGCCCGAAGTATAAAGAGATGACGACTGAACAGCGATGGGACTTTTTAAAAGAAAAGCAAGTATGTTTCAAGTGCGCTCATCACAAGCACCGGCGGAGCAGCTGTCGCGCCAAGCCATGCGGCGTGAGACAATGCAAACGTCCACACCATTCGTCGCTTCATTACGAAAAAGAAGAGAAGCCCGCAACCGCAACACAAGAACAAGCAACAACGAGCAACGAGGCCGTGTTGTCGGTAGCTACCACCAAAGCTGCCGGACCACGTGCCGTTCTTCTGAAGATGTGCCCTGTTGTCATCGGTGGACCACGGGGGGAGGTGAACACTTTCGCGCTGCTGGATGAAGGGGCTACAATCACTCTAATCGACGAGGATCTGGCCAAACAAGTCGGTGCGGAAGGACCTGCACATCCGCTACATCTCCATGGCGTCAATATGAGGCAAATACAGAACAACAGCAAGCTCGTCACCGTGCAAGTTCGCGGCAAGCAGGAAGATCACGCATACCAATTGAAAGCGAGAACAATGAAGAATTTAAAGTTGCATCAACAATCAATTCCAGAAGAATTATTGCAACATAAGCACCTTCAAGATCTGAAGCAAGAAGAAATATGTTACGAGAGAGCGCGTCCAGGCCTTTTGGTGGGAACCGATCACTGGGAAAGTATTGTCTCCAGGGAACTGAGAATCGGTGGCCCCAACGAACCGGCTGCCTCAAAGACGCAACTCGGCTGGGTGGTGCACGGAACCGTACCACGCAACATGATTATGAAGAATGAGAACGTGCTTCATCTCTACGAGCCCGATCGGCACAGCGATGCAAGAGAGCGGCACGACAAACAGCTTCATGACCTAGTGGAGTTTCACTTCAAGATAGAAGCACTGGGCGTCGCACGGGAACCACGAATCAGTGAGGCGGACCAGCGCGCAATGAAGATAGTACAGAACACAATTAAGAAAATTGATGACGGCTATGAAGTTGGCTTACCATGGCGACAAGACAAGGTCACCACGCCACCAAGCTACCACGCGGCACTACGAAGATTACAGAACATTGAGAAGAAGATGGACGCCTCGCCAGAATTCGCTGTCGAATACACTGCTCAAATAGAAAATCTTCTTAAGAAGGGGTACGCGGAGCCATGCGACGGATCGGAGATGAACAGCGCCCACTGCTGGTTTCTACCACACTTCGCCGTATACAACCCTAACAAGCCAGGCAAACAACGGCTAGTGTTCGACGCGGCGGCACGATGTAACGGCGTGAGCCTCAATGACCTGCTGCTGGAGGGCCCTGATCTGCTGCTATCGCTGCCCGGAATACTATTTCGCTTCCGGGAGAAAGCCATCGCCGTCACAGCAGATATTCAAGAAATGTTCCTACGGGTCAAGATACGTGTTAAAGATCAACCGGCCCAACAGTTCTTATGGCGAGGGGGAGATCGCACAAGTCCACCTCGACATTACAAGATGACCAGTATGATATTCGGCGCAGCAAGCTCTCCATTTATGGCGCACTTCGTTCGCAATCACAACGCAGAGCGACACGCCGAAGAGTATCCACGGGCATTAGAAGCAATAACGAAAAATCACTATATGGATGATTTCGTTGCCAGCTATGAAACAAAGCAAGAAGCTCGGGCTGCAATAAATGAAACAAGGAAGGTACATGCAGCGGCGGGATTCACTTTGAGACAATGGAGCGCAAGCGACACCGAAGCATTGCGTGACGTGCCCACGGAACTATACGCCACCTCACCTATGCGACTGGGGGGAGATCAGCAAGAGAGTAAGATCCTCGGTCTGATGTGGAACGCTGAAAAAGACGAACTGGGATTCAACACTTCAATGAACAGAGTTCCAGTGGAAGTTCGAAGTCGGCAGCGTGCACCAACGAAGAGAGAGGCTCTCAGCGCGGTCATGTCTATATACGATCCGCTGGGCCTACTGAGTCACTTCACCATCAGAGCGAAGATAATTTTGCAAAGTCTATGGCGACTGAAGACATCGTGGGACGAACCTGTACCGGCAGAAGCACAAGAGCTATTCACGGCGTGGTTATCGCAGCTCGAAGAAATTGCAAGCCTGCAAATTCCAAGATGCTACTCGCCGGGAACCTACGAACAAATGGAGCTACACGTACTATGCGACGCAAGCGAACAAGCCTACGCAACCGTGGCCTATTGGAGAATCGTCTACAGCAACGGCGACGTTAAAGTCGTGCTAGTGGCCGCCAAAGCTAAAGTGGCACCACAACGCACACAAACAATACCACGGTTGGAGCTACAAGCAGCAATCATCGGAGCGCGACTTGCTGATCAAATCAAGAAGGAACACAGAAGTACAATAACAAGAACCGTGTACTGGACTGACTCCACTACAGTAGTTCATTGGGTGCGCAACGACGCTCGACGCTACACACCATTCGTGGCGCATCGACTCGGCGAACTGGCGGAACTCACCCATAAAGAAGAATGGCGATGGCTACCAACAACAGAAAACGTAGCGGACGACGCCACGAGAATGACCAACGGTCGTATAAGTACGAGCGATCGATGGTTTCAGGGACCACGCTTCATATATCAACGTGAAGACGAATGGCCCCTCGAACGCATAGACGACAACCAAGATGAAGAGCAAGAAGTTCTACACACGACAGAAGTGGAACCAAGACGGGATAGCTGGATACCGGACCCGACTTGCTTCTCTAAGTATGAAACGTTAGTACGAGCGACTGCGCGAGTGTTGGCGTTTATTGACATATGTCGACACAGAGCCACCGGATTGGAATACCGGCATATAGAACGAGCGGAACAAGAGCTCATCAAGCAAGCACAAGAAGATAGCTTCCCTAATGAGATGAAGAAGATAAAGACTGCTCAACCAATCACTAGAGGAAGTCGCCTCTTTCAGCTCGACCCGGTGTTAGAAGATGGCATCTTAAGAGTACGCGGCCGCATTCAAGCTGCTACCGCGCCAGACAATATGAAGACGCCAATCATTATGGACGGACGGCACCGCATCACAAGACTGATCGTTCTGAAAGAACACTGCGGCGCGGGTCACGCAAACAGAGAACGCGTAACTAACGACCTGCGACAACGCTACTGGATAATACATTTGAGACCCACAGTACGCGCTATAGAAAAGGAATGCGCACTCTGTCGGGTACGAAAAGCCAGACCGAGAGCACCGGCCACTGGAGATTTGCCACGCGCTCGCCTTGACCCTTTCCATCGCCCGTTCACTAACTGCGGGGTGGATTACTTTGGGCCAATGATGGTGAAGATCGGACGCCGGCGAGAGAAAAGATGGGGCGCACTGTTTACGTGCCTCACGTCACGCGCCGTGCACATCGAGCTCGTCTCATCCCTCACCACAGACTCTGCAGTGATGGCACTACGACGGATGGCGGCAAGAAGAGGATGGCCAAAGCTTATGTACTCCGACAACGCTACGAACTTTCGTGGAGCCGCTCAAGAGCTACGAGCAGCGTACACCGAGTGGGCACCCATATTAAAAGAAGAGGGGTACCTACACCGCATGGAGTGGCGTTACATAGCGCCCGGAGCGCCAAATCAAGGCGGCGCCTGGGAAAGGTTGGTGCGCTCAGTAAAAGTCGCACTCACCGCTACGCTGCGAGAAAAGGCACCCGCCGAAGAGGTTCTGAGAACGCTATTGACCGAAGCAGAGTTCTCTATCAACGCCCGACCGCTGACCCACGTCAGTGTGAGTGCCCACGATCCAGAGGCGCTCACCCCCAACCATTTTCTGTTGGGATCATCAAATGGACTACCTACGACGGGACCCTGTGACGAAGCGGTCCGAAGAACATGGAGAGCCAGCCAAGCGTTAGCCGACCACTTTTGGCGACGCTGGCTACGCGAGTATCTGCCTTCACTGATACCGCGAGGCGAGCCACGAGACAACGGACGGCGACCCATACAAGTTGGAGACGTCGTAATAGTGGCCGATAACACGCTACCACGAAACGTATGGCCTATGGGCATCGTGGAAGGCACCTACCCAGGACCAGACGGCGGCATCCGGATAGCAGATGTGAAGACAAAGACAGGAGTCTTCAAGAGGCCAGTCAGCAAACTCGTCGTGCTCCCGGTAGAAGAGGCTTCGCAAGCTGCGCCGGGGGGAAGATGTTGAGGACGCCGAGTTTTATTAGTTTAGACATACGTAGCATAAGGGAATTTGATTATTTTGTTATTATTTTGTTTGTAAACTTAATGTAGTAATAAGTACATGTAAAGCGCTAAGTACGATTTGTTAAAGTTAGGTTTGATCTTGTCGAAACACGTCTAAACATGAATTAGCCAATCACGTTAAAGTTCACTTAATTTGTTTGTCTAGTTAGTATGGGATTGGTAATAGTCGCAATATCAACTATGTCAACGCGTCGCTAGTTGCCATACGTCCAAATCGGATATAAGTAGCGCAGTTTTGTATGAGAATCATGTTCAACGTTCAGTATTCAATTGTAACCTGGGAAATAAAGAAGACACTAAATACATCGAAGAAGAGTTTTTTATTCAACAAAAATACAGTCCACCACAGTAGCAATGTCATCCCCTGTCACAGTTCATGTGACGCTTTCCTTCAGATGTTTCTTTACACACTTTATAAAGATATTTATAATAATATATTCCTGTTTCCCAGATAAAATCTGTACGACAAAGAAATCCAGTTATTAAGCATGGCCGCAAACAATTCCCCAAGCAATCTCTGTAACAGCCAAACTCGAGCAACAGCCAGAACGTTATCACTTTCACTACTTTTCCTTTCGCGAATAAGTTGGGAAAACATTTTCGCCTGGACCCTCCTATAATCCTCTACCTGCTGAGATATACCGTGCTTACCCCGCGCTTCCACTATCATCCATACCTAACATTCAATTTTTGACATTAAACCACATGAACATTGACCAATAACATACGAGTTCAAGTTTTATAACGCTTAAAATTAGTGTCAATTTTATTTGCAGCTGTTGTGTAGTTACGACGTTTCGTGTCGGTGTGCTTTCCCCCACCAAACGACGCTCGCGCCCTGCCTCATGCATTTAAATTGCTTCATTACTGAACTAGACGTCGGGCCGCAGGGTTGTCAACTGGAAATGTTTTCTAGTTTCGCAAGTTTGCGACTGTTCGAGGCTGTCGACTTTTCTATTACTATTTAGAACAATAACGCTGACTTCGCTGTTGGTTTTACAAGGCTTTTGTTTTCTGAAATGGAAATGAAAAAGACTTTTTGGCTGTAACGTGAAATGTCATTTTAGGATTTCTAGTCTTTTGTTTCAAAAATTTGATTGTTTTCAAAGTTTAATAAAGCATAATTACAATTAGAAAAAGTGTTGAATAAATTATATTATGTAACCATAATGATAATAATGCATTATTAATCTTTCTGTTGGTGAATATGGATGAGTATTAACAAATGTAATAATATACATAAATACTTCCGAAGTCTCTCAGAAAAGATCATGTTCTTTACTGAAATATAAAGTTACCGATCACCATAAATTTGTTTATGGTGAAAACTTTTTTTATGATATTTACATAAAAATTTGTTTATGATGAAAACTTAAATAGATCTGTTTTCAGAATAAAATTTGTAGAACGTTTGTATTTCTTTTAATAGTTATATTTACATTCAAAGTATCCAGTTGTGATCGCTTTCTTCAGTATTCGGTTGAATTAAAAATAACTAAAAGTATGGGGAACGAATTACTTGTACACATTATTTGTAATTCCAGGCTCTTGAAAGTTTTTGATTGTAAATATATTGAATTAAATATTGTATGATTTGGTAACGACATTTTTTTTTTTTTGTAAATATCTTACTTCTATTAAATCTGTGGAGTTTATTGCGCCCATTTTTCTCCACAGCTAAAAAATAGACGTCCTAAATGGATAGGTAGAAAATGTATGGACGATCCAAAAGCACTTTTCAAAAGTTTATTTGAATAAAAAAATTAACTTTGACTTTGACTTTGACTTTAAACCTATGCCACCTAGTAACAAACATGTAAACCTATTTACTACCAATTAGATAGCGTAGTGACACCATTATTAAGCAGAAACCAGTTATCTATATTTTTTTTTTACTTTACCAACAATTGAATACCTACAGACCACTTCTTTTCTCTTTAGTGGTCATCACGTAAAATTTTAAGGACATTCTATGTTATTATTTAGTGGCGAAAACTAGATACTACGATACTAGGTACAAATCATAGTATCTCACTACACTACACTTCAATTGAAGGTGCTATTTACATCAAAATATTTAAATCAACAAGCTTTTTTATATATTAATTTAGTCGTAGTTATAGTGATAATTATTAATGTCATCATGTCGGTATTGGTTCATTTTTAATGTACCAATATATAGCTATATAAAATACTTGTTTTTATATTGAGTTTTTTAATTGTTACGTTTTTTATTAAGTTATAGAACTTTTATATATAATTAAAAAAAGATTATGTAAAACATTTTAACAGTAAAAGAGTATTTTGAAATATTTTATATAACGTTTTCTAACGTTGGAACTCCACAGCTTCACAAAAGTCACTAACTCTAAAACTACACTACGAGTACAAGATGCCAAGTTATTAAAAAACAAAAAAACAATTAAGAAACAAATCATTCCAAAATTGAATCTAACAATCAACTTTTTTTAAAACAAACTACAATCGCGTAACAAATTTATTAGCTACGATCACCACAACTGAAATCTCAATCAAAAAAATCTGTACAAACAAAATATGTCGTGCGACGTAACAACACAAAGAGAAAAATTTTCACCAACATTTCACTCGTATACCGTTAATTAGTTCTCCTAATGGAATCTGCGTAAAGCAACTCCTATAATTGCGCCCAAACGTTTCTAATTAAACTTCATACCTTTTAATTTTCGTTGGACAACTTTAGTTAGTAAATGTTAATTTTAATTAATTTCGGTGGGGCAGCCCTCGGGGACGGAGGCGGTATCTGCCGCGATCATTAGAGCCGGCATGGCGGTGGGCAGAGGCGGCATTTTGCATGCCACCGAAGACATTACCGGCTAATGAGGCTGCGACGGACTTTCGGATACATGGCATGGCAACACCAAAACACATGGCAACACTCTAAACAAATGGAACCACAAACAACGATATGAACGCCGCATGAGCAGCCCGATTCCGATCCGAGCGCCTCGGCGAATCTAGTAGTGGACAAAAACATGATTTCATGATGCCTCCCGCCCGATCATCATAATTCACATTCAAATAATACATGCGCACTCGTATAGGCCCAAGACACCGTAATCGTAGGCTAAGAGTTCGGAGACACGGTTCATACGCGAACTATATCAGGTACAGACAAATGTACCTGGGTGCTTCTCCCCGCCCCTATACCTGGTCAACCCGAGCCGAAGTCCAAGCCTTTAGAGACGCCCGGGTTGTTCGGCTTCGGATTTAATCCGAACCCTTGGAAATATAGTAAGGAAAGTGGACACGCTTGCGTGATGCGTAAATTGACGAGTAAATTGTTACTATGTTTTGATTATTTTTGTTACATGTTGTATGTTTAATTGTGTGTTTTGTTGTGTGATACCAATAAATGTCTTTTATTCTTATTCTTTTCTTTGATGCCATTCCTTCTAGAAAACTTCTGACGGTGTTTCGATCACCAAGGCCCTTTAAGTATCTCGAATCCCCCAAAAAAGTCCGGTGACGCTGAAAAGGCCTTTTGAGGATAGCAACAAACTCTCTCCAAAAAAAAATACATGATGCCTTTCCCTCTAGAAATCCGGTAGATTTGTACGCGTCACATACAAATAGAACAACCTTTGGCAAATCACATGGAACCACAAACAACGACAGTGCACCGCATGAGCAGCCAGCTCATAAGGACCAAACGTCATGTGAAATTGCAAGCTCAAAAATTGCGCACGTACCTAGAACGAGTTTATTCATCATATAATCACGTTACCGAAATAAAGAACGTCGCGCGTCGAACTTGGATGTTCGAACGGATTTACCAGTGTACGGCTGATACTCAACTCCTGAGACATCCTATACACCCCAAAACCGCGTGACACTTGACGGGTTAAGTGCCTGGTGACAGACGAGGAGCTGGAAAGGAGCTGTTATGCTACTTGGCTAAAAAGTAGTGAAGTAATTAAAAAAAATAGAAGAGAAACAAAAGTATTTACAAAAAAACGACGGGTTGCACTCTGGGAGTGCCGGCAGAAGTGAAAACTTGAATATTAACGTTGTGCATTTTTGATATTTTGAAATGGTTAGGGAATAATTTTGCACGAATTGCTTTAATTATCAGTATAAAAGTACTCTCATTTATGTGATAGAATACAATATTTATTTATTGGGCTATCGTACACAAACATGACAATTTATTATTACATTAAAAAGTTATATTAAGTTATATTAAAAAATTATATTACGCCGCGCCAGCTGTCTACTCTCCATCCGTCTTACGAATTTTCGATCAGGACACGTGACCTGACGCGAGTTTAACATTTTTTACCCATTCCAAAAAAAGTGCACAACGCCGCTAAAGAAGTTTTCACTTCAAAAACCATGCAACTGTGAGAATTGTTTTCAAATAATATGAGATTCAAATTTATTGATATTACAAAACGTCAATAATTTGAATAATAATAAAAAAATAATGAGATTTGTTCAAAGAAGATAACGTTCCTCTTTATCCCATAACGGAGAAGCGCTTGATGTGAAACAGTACAACTTTCACTATTTTGACCATATAAATATAAATAAATAAAAAATAAATTATAATGATACTTCTTCACATGCTACGGTATGGGCAGAGGGACCCAATAACTAAACACGGTAGTACACACGATGAAATTAATCAAACCATAATTCAGCTCGCATCATATAACATTAATCATTATATATCGCTTCCCAAATTGACGTTTTAAAAAATCATTCTCCTATCTGCCTACCTTTCAAACACACTCAACCTAATTAAAAGCAAATTAAAATACATAAAATAACCAATTAATATCTGATCACGGCTACCGCGTCGCGTCAGGCCAGATACGAATTTTAATTATTCATTAATGTGCCCTATTCATTACGTTCTGTAATTTCGGACGTGCGCGTGCGAAAGTTCCGTTTAGGAAAGCTTTTTTTGGTATGTTTACTTTAAGAGGAATTAGCCTCTGGCTTGGACTGTTAGTCTATGTTTGAAATCAAAAGTTTTAGGTATCATCCCGAGCTCCTCTGTGCTTCGGAAGGCACTTAAAGCCGTTGGTCCCGGCTGTATTAGCAGTCGTTAACTACCACCAACCCGCACTGGGCCCGCGTGGTGGTTTATGGCCTGTTCTCCCCATCCATCCAACCATAACGTGAAGGAAGGCTTTTCCACGAGCAGGATTTGAACCTGCACCCTTCTGACATACCTTCTTTCATATCAATTGGAAGAGTACCTGACCCGGTATGTCAGAAGGGTGCAGGTTCAAATCCTGCTCGTGGAAATTTTTTCAACATTTGTGTTTTTGTAATTTGTTCGCAACAAAGTTTGCGTTAAAAATTAATTGAACATTGACGTACCTACTTACAAAGTAACCTTTTAGAACCACTACAGCCCATGGATAACTTCTAACACCAACGACCCTTAAGTCATATTATGTGAATGTCACCGGAGTAAATCTGTCACCTAAATTAACTGGAAAACTAAGACAGTGTTAAAAAAAAATTCCACGAGCGGGTTTCGAACTCACACCCCATGACAAAATTAGCTTATTTAACAACAATGTTTAGGCACAAAATAAGAAGATTGCAGAAGTTAAGTAACGTATGCATTAAGCATACCTTCTGGGTCCTCCTTGTTTTGTGGCATTGAAACGTAGAAAATACACAATGGAAAAGATGAATCCTATAATAATGAAAAATGCACTTATAAAACGGAATATGGGTTTATTATCATCATTTACAACATTCATTCTACCACCACAAATGACAAGCAAAAAAATAATAAATAAAAAACATCAAAGTCAATTGTGACAAATTAAAAAGAATAATATTTAAAACTATACAAAATATCATAAAAAGGCGGCTCGAAATGAGTCTGCAACAGATATAGATATGTCTTTAGGTTCTAAAGCTTAGGATTCATCGTTGAAAAGGTATCTATGGCCCGATTTTAACATTTAGACTATAGGAAAAATAGAATGGGATTACTGAGACAACATTGAGGACTGCAATGTGGGGACGTCAGGATAGCAATGACACTCACGAATGTTGGATAATACTGACTTTATTAGGAATACATGAACCCTTTATATAGTGGGTTATTAATAATAATATAATTAAAAGAAATTAGGTCACAATATCCGACAGAGAACCAAAGTCATCGACATAGCTCTAAGAATTAGCAAGTTGAAGTGGCAGTGGGCCGGCCATATCTGGCGAAGAACCGACAACCGCTGGGGTAAACGTGTTCTTGAGTGGAGACCACGACTCGGTAAACGTAGTGTAGGACGACCTGCGGCCAGGTGGGATGATGACCTGCGAAAGACTGCAGGCAGATGCTGGATGCGTCAAGCTGAGGACAGGGCGCTATGGCGCTCATTAGGGGAGGCCTATGTCCAGCAGTGGACTAAGATAGGCCGATGATGATGATGAGGTCACAATATCAAATGACATAGTGTACTGTTACTATAAACAATGTCCGTATTTGGGTAGATATCAGTTCATATTACAAGTGTCTTGTTACAGTAAAATGAATACAGTCCTTATAAGGCATAAACGTGTCTGATATCATATTACTATGTTTATTCTTATGTGTACCTACTTATTGGTACCTCTCACTACACCACAGGACGTTTAAAATAGCACATTTGAAGCAGAGGTTTTTTGTAGTAAGGTGAGAAAGCTATTGGTTAGTTAAGCCCATGAGAATTGCGTGTTGTTACCAAATAGATTCTATCGAATTGTGGAACCGTTCACGCTTGGCTGGGCGACAATGGTCGGATTTGCAAACCACTTGTGTGGTCTGGCCAACTACCTTCCTGCTATGTTTAATTTCTATTTAAGTGTTCAATTCTTTTTACATTGCTGTATAATAGCTGAATATAAAAAAAATATTGTGACGGAGACATTGTTATAACTCTAGTGAGAAACACATTCGTACAATGAGTTTGTTAATTGTTAATAGCTATATTATTTGAACACTTATAAAAATAAGCCTATGCTCGGAGTTTCTCTAAAGGATCGACTTCGGAATGAGGTGATCCGACAGAGAACGAAAGTAATCGACATAGCCCATCGGATCAGCAAGCTGAAGTGGCAGTGGGCCGGTCATATTGGCCGCAGAATCGACAACCGTTGGGGTAAACGAGTTCTCGAGTGAAGACCGCGTACCGGCAAACGTAGTGTAGGACGCCCTCAGACTAGGTGGAGCGACGATCTTCGCAATGGCAAGAGCTGGATGAGAGTAGCCGCGGATCGTGCTCGGTGGCGTGCACTTGGAGAGGCCTATGTCCAGCAGTGGACTAGTATTGGCTGATGATGATGATGATGATGATAAAAAATAAGCAAATAGCCTATACTATAGTATCCTACTGTTGGGCAAGGGCCTCCGTCATTGAAATCAAGATATCACTACAATTGATGGGTAATGGCTTGATCACCACGCTTGCTAAATGCGGTTTGGTGTGACCACAAAACCGGGCTATGCAACAAAAAGTCCGAAACATTCTTTGCCCAACCTGGGACTTACACCCGGGACCTTTGGGCCATACGGCCACCGAGGCATTCCAAGGGATTTTATTACTAGGATTACGTAAAATTTAATGTAGGTTTAAGTATTATTATTCCTGTTATCCGGTTTGATGCAAGAAGCTCCGATAGATTACAGAGTGCCTACTGTGAGTTTTGTTTTATCTTATCTTATCTTAGTGGGGCCTGCTGAGATTTCCGTCTCCCAGTAACACTTCGACCCATCGGGATCTTTTGTGCAACCCCGTCCTTTCACTCTTCTTCCTCTGTAAAGATAGATGCCATAAGTTTGGCAACGTCTTTAAGAGCGAAGAGCCTGAAGTCCTCCGGTTTCGGATAGGCCGACCCCAGGAGTCCCATTCTTTTGTGAGTTTTGTTTGCTATCCTTATTCACTTGATTTCGAAAACGAAAACGAAAATTTGTATCGCAAAATGTTAACTCTTCTCGTAACGTATGTCGCCAGGAGGCGCTGCTTCAATGCCATACTAATTTTCGTTTTCGTTAACGTGATCGAATATCAAATGAAACTGACACTAGGCACCCTGATGTGAACCCATACGTAAAGCGTACTAGCTTTCTGGATGTGATGGAAAAAAATCATTATTAATGTGTTAATATCTAAAAATCTTTAAAATATTTAAACAAATCAATTTCATCATTTTTCATGATTAATTCTGCCAAAGTCTTAATCCACCCTCGTGAATATTATAGTAGGAAGAATTCAGTTTCTTTTGTTTCTGTATTATTGTTTTTTGATATATGCTACTGTCAGTCATGAAAATTATCATTTCTCCTTCATCACTCATAATATCATAATTTATCAAACGAAGAAAATCAGCTGAAGACAAGGCTGGACTGTAGGCAAGCTTCCTTTGCCTTCCCCAAATGAGAGAGCCGGAAGAAGAAACGAAAAAGGCCGTATACTTAATAATATCGCGCTATAATGATATTCCTTTTAAATTCCTCAGCTATCAACATAAAGCCCCATTGTGAACGCACCTTGTCACTCATCCGTACATCCGAATTGAAATCCGCGCCCAAATCATTTTACTGCAAATTAACAAATTATCAAACAACAATGTATGCGTTTTTTCGCACAGCTGCAGATCCATTTAATACCGCGTAACGTCAACAATTTGCCTTTCAACATACGCCGTCGTAGTGCAAATATCAATGATGCTACTTATAACCACCATAGATAACCAAAGGTGTCACATTACGACCGCTTTTGTGAGCATGGAGGTCTGTTTACAAACAAAATAAGGGCTTGTCATAATCTTTTTTCGGATGTACTGTCACTATTTTTCGGTCTGGCAACTTTCGGTGGGATTATTCTTTTTTTTCGGCACAGCAATGCGCGCAAAGGTATGGATTTCAACGCCTCTTTGTTGGTTTATCCACATATACAATAAAGGTGTTTCACGGAAAGGGAAGGTAAGTAGATTTTTTTGGTAACTGGCACACAATAATCGTACTTAGGACGCGACGATGAGAATGAGGTTCGGTGAAATATTTGGCGATTGACAGTTGACGTTTTTGACGCGGGTCTTTTCCGAAATTTTACTTTCTACTCGTGTACAAGTACCTACAGAGTAGCGCTTTTGTTTTCATTGTTTACTTGATATTATTATCGATTGAGCTGTTTATAGGAAAAGCTAGTCCGGTTGGCAAATTCGTGTTTATCTTTATGGTACAAATTTCAGCAATAATTTGGAAATCCCGATGTTTTGATTAATATAGTTCATCAACCAACTCCAAATTTTATAGGCGTCGTAATTAAATCAATCAATTGCAGCGATAGTTAGTTATAGCGTAATTGGCCTAGACTTTAAGCTGTCCCCTTCAAACTAAAAAAAAATGCAATACGTCCATAAGCACACGCACAACTATGCGAAGCATTTCAAAAACACCGTCCCACCCCAGGCGTGCTTTGAGTTGAAATCTCGCGACGTGCATCTGACGCTGGCTGCCAATCAAAAAGGCTTCATACTAATCCTGGTTGGGATTACAGACAAAATAAACCGACGACGGCCCCTCGTGTCCCAAGCAAGCGTTCACGCTTCGCCGCTTGCTTGCATTTCGGCCATTATACCATTGCCGTTAAAAATAAAAAAGTTTTAGGCATTTTAAATTTTATTCCTTTGCTTTAGGTTGTACAGAGTTAGGTGGTAGTGTTTAAAATTAATTTGTAGCTACGTACGCACCTCTTTTTGCAACTTACTTTTAAAACTGATTCTCATAGACAATATTTTCGCTGTTAACGCTTTGTGATAAAGTTTAAAATTGAAAAAGGAACAACAAAAATTTAAAACAAAAAAAGGTGTGCAAATTTTGCCGCTTCAGGTTTTGTGTGTGACATTATCCTTTGATTCGTAAAACTTTCGCGTGATGAATTAAGAAAAGCTGATTCTAGACAGATTAATAATCACTGAAATTATAAAAAAATAATGTTCTCTTAGAATAGGGTGACGGAATCAAGGTTTTTTCTTGTGTCAAATTTTTCTTTTAAAAGTAGCCTGAGAAATATGTGTCAACTGGTAAATAAAACTCTCAGTAGGCTATATACACTTTAAAACCCGTTTGCACTAAACTTATACATCGCCTAAGTCTTTGCCTAACTACTACCCGGTCAAGATAAGTCGGCACCTGAGTGTAAGCGACGTTTTCGAGCCAGGTGCCGAGTTAAGAGCATTTACGCCGCACACTGACGCCAATGGAAAATAACATATCTAGTAATTAGAGATAAAAAAATCAAACTATACTCAACAAACTATTTGAATGAAATAATTTAGCATTTTGCTCGAGGAGCTCGATGGCGCAGTGGTTAACGCGCCCGGTCTGCGAGTGCTGAGGTTAAGCAACTTTCGCAAAGGCCGGTCATCGGATGGGTGACCAAAAATTTATCATCTCGAGCTCCTGCGTGCTTCGGAAGGCACGTTAAGCCGTTGGTCCCGGCTGCATTAGCAGTCGTTAACAACCACCAATCCGCAATGGGCCCGCGTGGTGGTTCATGGCCCGTTCTCCCTATCCATCCATAGGGAAGGCTCGTGCCCCAGCAGTGGGGACATAAATGAGCTGATGATGAATTTAGCATTTTTACGTCACCTAATGCACATCTGACATGTTATGGATTAGTTAAATAAGACGTTACAGCTAAAAACGGCCACTTTTAACTACATATACAACGGCCGTGGTCACGGGCTGACTTACTAGGGTTTCTAGAAGCTATTGTGCGAGCCTCTTCGATATACTATATCAATGGTGTGGTAATGGTGAACTTATTATATATGCTACTAGCTGACCCGATAGACGTTGTCCTGCTTAAGTTTTGATAAATATGTGCCACGAACGCCATTCCCAATTTATATTTTTATTTTATTTTTCCCCAAATGATCCTTGTTAATTGTTTTTAATTTTGCACTCAATGTATATGATATATATGAATATATATGAATTCAAATGACAATATATATGAATTCAAAACGCGCGCACGGATCTTAGCTCGAGTTCTCTTATAAAGATACGGCATTGTACTGTCGCAATAGTATTTCAATACTGTAATAACAATTCACTCTATCCTAATTATAATAATGTCAAATGATATGTCACATTACTAAAATATAAAACCTTTAGGCGTGAAAGAGGAACAAACATCCATCCATACATCTATACAAACTTTCGCGTTTATAATATAAAATAGTGTTTTCAAAATTCCAACTTGAATGCACTTCTCGCCGAAATCGGTCAATAATCAATGAAGCTACATCACTTTTTATATATGGAAATACCCGTTTTTCTACATTACTAAATCTAAAGGGACCACTTACAGGTCACAATTATTAACCAATTTCCAAAATTTTTTCGCCATTGAGTACCTAAACTAATGCCCTAGGTTTTTTTTTGAAATATTTACAATTTAGTATACAAACACCCCCCCAAAAGGTCGTGGGTTCGATTCCCACTCGAGGTTTCTGGGACTGGTTGATTTTTTTTGCCTCGTTCTCAGACTATTATATTCTCAAAATATTACATTCGCAAAATATTATATTCTCAAAACATTATCTCTTGTAAAATGAAGTACAAAGCTTTTCTAGTATAATTAGTTAATCAGTCAAGCCCTTTTTGAGTTTTAGCGAGAGTAACTCACAGCAATTGATTTTTATTTATGATAGATAGATAGATGAGCATCAAAGGTAAGTATACCGTGTAGACATAAATATGGTAAGTGATCGCTGTGTCAAGGAGTCGACCTTGGGGCCGGCTGAGGCGGGTCGTCGCGGCGGTTCTCACGCGCTACCAGTCTTGTAGCACTCACGTTCAGGGGATTAAGAGCTGCAGGGTTACCGATGGTCACTTAGCTAAAACAAAATGTCAATGATTATGGTTAAATATAATTTTACGCAAATTTTGTTACGAACAAATTACAATTTGAAAAAAGACAAAGTGTTGAAAAAAAACCAGTGACATGGCAGCGCATCTGACCATGCATGTCATGGGGTGCGGGTTCGAATACCGCTCGTGGATTTTTTTCAATACTTTGTCTTTTTTCAAATTATAAAATGTCAATGTCAAAATTTCATTTTTCCAGTTTAATTTATTGATTTGACATTTAATTTACTTAAAACATATTAAGGTCTTTTAGCTGTGAAGAAGAATGGGCGCAAGGAACTACTCAGTTTAGGAAGTTCTAGGATACCTACCTATCTTAGACCTATCATTTTAAGTACTCGACGTTTTGCAGTATATGTAGGTACTTATCCTATTTTGAGGGTCCAACATTTTGACTTACTTATAGAATTTTAATTAATAACGATTTGCCCTATGCCCTGGCATGTATATTAATTTTGAGACAAAGGCTAGTGGTCTGTGACTCTGAATAACTTACAAAATACGAAAATATCTGAAATATCTAAAAATTGTTTCACAAATGGTTAAAAAGAAAAAAATATAACCCATAATAACTGACAACCCTAACCAGAATGTCAATCCAGTCTGACAGTGACAATTCATTCAGACTACCTGCGCGCGCGCATAATCCGAGTGACACACGAGACGTGACCAAAGATCAACAACTTTTAAACTGTTTTACTTTCGATATTTTACCTATACTATACATTATTTGAAAAAAATAATGAAAGTCAACAAATATAATACAGAATGAAATAAGTAAATATTTATTTTCTAACGTAAAAGCTCTGTCTTTACTACACTATATTAAAGTAAAATCTCTTAACAACACCGTAAAGTAAGTTAATAACCTATAACTGTCCCATAGCTCAGTAAACGCCTCCATCATTGAAATCAAGTCATCACTGCAATTGATGGGTATTGGCTTCATCACCACGCTTGCCAAATGCGGGTTGGTGATGACAAACCCGGGCTATGCATCGAAAACATTCGAAACACTTTGCCCGACCTGGGAATTGAACCCGGGACTTTCGGCCACCGAGGCGTTATATATTTATTTAAAAAAAATAACCATCTAGAGCAAATAAGCTTAATGAATAAGAACGCCGAGGTAAATATATTTATTCAAATAAATAGGTAATATGTCACTTAAAATTATGGCGCAAGCCTTCTATTCGTTTCGTATCTTTAATAGTTCTACTCTATGACCATTGAGTAGCCGGGCGATTTGAAGCATTTATTGGTATTGGTATTGATCTCTGAGTGGATTTATTATATAAATCTCTGCACTGATGTCTGACACAATGCAGGTCGGATTGTCTGCCTTCTCCCACGGTGATATCAGTCTCACCCATTGTCGTCAAATCAACTACTTAATTTAATTAAGTTATTACTATTATATTATATAAAGTGGGTCGGGAAAAGTGATATAATTAGAAAAATCAACTAAAAACAAGGAGTTAAAAACTTTACTATTCTTTATGCAAAGTATGTCGAAATCTATAGCAAATATCTATAGCAAAAACGTACCGGCAAACGTCCCGAAACACACTTCCTATTAATAATGTAAATTATGCACAAATATAAAATAAATATTGTTATGCTAAATTGACATTTCGCCCACTAGATAAATGTACATGTCTTTGTTGATAAATCTGTATATAAGCCTAGAATATTGTAAATAAATCAGTCATTTATTTGGTGGGACCCGCTTGTGGGAAGCCAATTAAAATGTGCCAACTGCGTACTTGGAAGACCTTTAGTGATCAATAAGCCGACAGGCAGAAACCTGGGGGTCGACCGCCTAACTCTCTCGCTTTCGATCGCTTTGAAGGCGAGGCGAGGAGGAGGCGTCATCTTGTCATTTCGAAAGCAATATGAAAGCAATATCAAAAGCTATAGGCTATAGCTTTCGATATTATTCGATATTATATTTCGATATTATAATAGAAAGCGAGGCGAGGGCCTCGCTTTCAAAGCGATGTCCGTAGCTCCTTAGATCACGTCAAATAGTAAGACGAGACTTGTTGTATGGGTAAATGACTGATTTATTTCCAATATTCTAGGCTTATATACACATTTATCAACAAAGACATGTACATTTATCTAGTAGGCGAAATGTCAATTTAGCATAACAATATTTATTTAATATTTGTGCATAATTTACATTAATAACAGGAAGCGTGTTTCGGCACGTCTTCCGGTACGTTTTTGCTATAGATCTTTACAATGGCTTTCGCTTTACAAATTAGCTGGAAGCCTGGGCAACGTGTATACATATAAAATAAGTAATGAAAAATTAACTAAAAAAAATAACTTTCTTAACATATTTAACTAATTATTATTACTTATTAGGAGCTCGATGGCGCAGTGGTTAACGCGCCCGGTCTGCGAGTGCTGAGTTAAGCAACTTTCGCAAAGGCCGGTCATCGGATGGGTGACCAAAAATGTATCATCTCGAGCTCCTCCGTGCTTCGGAAGGCATGTAAAGCCGTTGGTCCCGGCTACATTAGCAGTCGTTAACAACTACAAACACGCATTAGGCCCACGTGGTGGTTTAAGGCACGTCCTCCCAATGACCTATCCATCCATAAGGAAGGCTCGTACCCCAGCAGTGGGGACACAAAATCTACTGCTGATGGCGATAGATAATTGATAACAATGTAAGCAAATTATTATTTTTTAATTTAAGTAAACTCAAAAAGATGAGTGCTTTTCAATCGTCCAAACATTTTTATATTCTTGTAGAGTTAGGACCCATTCAGGATAAGGAGAATTATATGGTAATACAATTATCAAATGGTACTCCCATAGACACAATGTAAACACCACTTCTACTCCTCAAAAGTCATGAATGAAACTATAACTCTCGTGAACCGGAAACTTGAACAATGGTATATCACAGAAAATTTGTGCAGCGATCAACTGAGCCGGTTACATTAGGGCACAAACGCTTACAAACCTAACGCACTGGGTGGAAATAACGACACGGTTTTTTTCTCATTGCCCTCTGTTGTTCGTCCATGCTTTACGAGGCACGACATTTATGCTAGATTTTAAGAAAATATTGATTTTTTTTCTTTTTTCATTCACCAGGTCACCACTGAGTATCGAAATAAAGAGAATGTACTGTACCAGCTGATTGCAATACTCCAATGTCTTTTTCATTTATTTGTGTTACTTATGTAATTCATTTTGCGTGTTTAAGTGGTTTTCGAATCATTGTTTTTATGATATTAGGTACATAGAGATGTCACATATTAGACGGCATAAATTTTTTTTGCTCAAGATTTTAAAATCGCAACTTATTTAAGTTATTTAATGATAGTGATTTGAAAAAGTCTCGTTAATGTATTTCTTCAACCGTAACTAATTATGATTGAGATAACTATTAAAATACGAAAAATTTATTAGTTTAAATATAATAACGACGCGATGAAACATATTTTTTAATATTTATAAAAAGATACAAAGAAGCTGCTTTTACAGCTGATTTTGGCGTTTCATGAGTAAATTGCAGCGTTTATTCTCCCCAGTGCGTACAATAGATGCCAATCTAGGCCGGACGGAGCGCATCGGCTTATATGCTTCGTCGTCACATAATCGCGTTTTTGTATTTAAATCTGACGATTTGAATACAATGTCGGCTACCGAGATCGAACCAGCGATGGGATGTGCGAGCATCATTTTTACAAACACCCAAATTGTATATTTAACTGTTTATATTTACAGTTGAAAATTGCGTATGCGTTGTCCTGGCGCTTAAGTAAATTCAAAGTTATTGTGTAAACTTTTCACACCATTGAAGACATTGATTGTTCTCTTAAGTCAACAATCTGTCTGGGAACTACAAAAAGCTGTATCATTTTGACGTGTACGTAGCGCAGATTAGTATAATAAGAATATTTCCGAAACCACTGAAAACTAAATTATTCTCATCTTTATAGTGCGATTTGCAGTCATTATTCGATAACGTTAACGATAACGAGAATATGGGCGCCTATACATAAAACGCGAATTTGTATGACAAAATTTTAACTCTTCTCGTATACCACCAGGCGCTGCTTCCATGCCATACAAATTCTCGTTTTCGTTAACGTGATCGAAGAATTCGAACTAAAAAAACTGGCACCCTGGTATGGTACTGAAGCAGCGCCTCCTGGCGACAAATAAGGTAAGTTGCAATTTTGCAATAGTACCTTTATAATATAATACTACTTCATATGCCTAGGTTGCGTTAACGCGCCCGGTCTGCGGCAACTTTCGCAAAGGTCGGTTATCGGATTAGTGACCAAAAATGTATCATCTCGAGCTCCTCCGCGCTTAGGAAGGCACGTAAAGCCGTTGCGTTGGTCCCGGCTGCATAAGCAGTCGTTAACCCACCAATCTGCACTGGGCCCGCGTGGTGGTTTATGGCCCGTTCTCCCTATCCATCCATAGGGAAGGCTCCTGCCCCAGTAGTGGGGACATAAAATGAGCTGATGATAATGATGATGATATCTAGGTAGGTATAAAATAATATTTACTATAAGTACACTAAATATTTATAAAATATAGTGAAAAATTAAATGTCTACCCGACCCAGCCAGGAATCGAACCTGGGTCTTCCACAATCTGGGCGGCTGCACTGACCATTGTGCTACCGGATTGGCTGACGTAAGCACTGACTTTTTTCACTGCTTTTCGATTTTTGTCTGCTTTTTAGCGGCAGAGTGCCATCTATCTAACGGTTACCTATTGCAACCGATGGCTATATGCAGATTCATCTTTACAGATGAAATACTACAAATTTGATAACACAACGCTATAGTAAATTTTACTTTTTATTTTTAAGTGCTATTTGCTGCACTGAAGCTGAATTAATTAATTAATTTGTTTAATTTTTTCACTGTATTTTATACATACATACATACATACATACATACAAACACCACGCCTTTTTCCCGGAGGGGTAGGCAGAGACCACCTCTTTCCACTTGCTGCGATCCTTACAGACTTCTTTCGCTTCATCCACATTCATTAGTCTCTTCATACACGCTCGTCGGTTTAGGGTACTTACTCTTGACCTGACTGTATTTTATGAATATTTTATGAATGTGAATATTTTATGAATGAACTGTATTTTATGAATATTTAATTTAACTTCAGTGCAGCAATTAGCACTTAAAAATAAAAAGTTAAATTTATAAGTAAGTACACCGTTGTAGAGTAGACCTAATAATACAAAAACACTTCGTTTTTCGTTGTACAAAAATCTTTAAAATACTGTAAGTACGTATGCACGATTCTACAAAAAAGTAGTTTTTTACTTAGACCACACTCAGATATAGGTAAGCTGGGTGGTATCTAGATGTCGGATTTGCAAAAAACAGTGTGAAAAATGAACATGCCATTCATATGAATTTCGTAGAAATACTTTTCGAACCTTCGTCATGCATACCATTAGAACACCGGCACGATCTCGTTAAACTTAGAATTAAAACCAATGTAAGTGATTTTACTAACTGACCCGGCAGACTTCGTACCGCAATTCATTTTTTTTCTTTTTTTAAATATGGCATTCTAATGGTGAAAGAATTTTTTAAATCGGTCTAGTAGTTTTTAGTTTATTCGTTGCAAACATACATACGAAAATACAAAGCTTTCCTCTTTATGATATTAGTGTAGCCTGATGGTGAGCGGTCACCGCCGCCCCTGGACATCAGCAACATCAGAGATGTTGCTTTTGTGCTGCCGACCTGACGAAACCTCTTTACACCCCTTTTAAAAGAGAAATTCCATGTTTTTAAACGTGTAAGTAAGTGCATCAGTGAACCGACCAATGATTTATTTTAATTGAAATTTAATATTGTATTGTTGTTACCTACTAACATAGTTTGGACCAATGGATCCAATGGTCTGCAATAAATGATTTTTTATTTATTATTTACATGAATAAATAACAGCTCAACCAAAACATAAATATTACAGGTACCTATTGCTGTTTGTTACTAACAAATATTACAAAAAAACGTGCAAAGAAAGATGCATGAAAAAAAAACAAAAAACGAAACACTGCAATTAAATTAATACTTTTGAAATTGAAATTCACCTTTCAAACGATTGTTTTCGTTTTTATTTATTTACACTTGTCAATGTCACGAACATGGATAAATAAATGGTTCGTTCAATTAAGAATTAACTCTTCTGTTAGAGCAGCATTACTCTGATACACAATTTATACTAATATTATACTATTGTGAATTGAATATTGAATAATTTCATTTCCGTTTAATGGTTTGGCTTTCTAAGTATTAGTCAGTATCTAGTTTTGCGTGTGATTTTGCGAGTGGCCGTGGCTCTGCTTGAAACGAGGAGAGGCGTATGTGCTCTACAAGAAAGAAACTGTTTAAAATGGAGATCCAATTTTAAAGAACTAATAACTACCAAATTTAACTGTTGAAAATGTTTATCAATACTATAATCATGACTTCATGTCAAGAAATGACCAATTTAGATAATGTAGGTTACAAAACAAAAGAAACAATATCTGTTGTCCGCATAAAAATATAAAAAACGCCCAATAATAAAAGGGAACGTGCCCGTCACTTTGATAACCAATTTGAATAATCTAATAGCAGTCAAAAAATCGCCCTCAAAACGATTCTTAGTTCTTGTAAGAAAAAACACGACAGTAGATGGTTATCAAAATAAACACTTAATACTGACCGCAAACAACGGGATGTCATTCACCCCGCTCGCGCCACAAAAACTTCTACAAAAACTTAAGAAATCGGCCAAAAGACCGCACGCACGAGGGATAGTTTTCCGAAGCGCGAGAGAATAAAAAAAGAAAAATTTGAATACAGTAGCCCAGGTGGCGGGTGACGTTTTACTTTTTAAATTTTAACATTCTTTTTTTAAAAGGTGTCACAGATCTTATCGGGTGGACGGATTTAACGATATCGTACTGCGGCTGCGCGGTCGTGTCAACTTGCGTTTTTTTTGTTCTTTTTACTTTTTTGTACGCGTCAAAGCCGTCACGTCGAATTACTTAAATCCCTTTAGCTGGGAACTGATCCTTGTGGATCTTTAACTGTGGTTGCTTGCTCAGGGTTTGTTATCTTTAGCGTTCAGATACAGCATTCGTTATCGGTAAAGGTCTTTAATGACACATCTAGTAAAAGGACACATTCTGTCATGTTAATTAAATCTTTTTATTATTTTATGTCTCGATAACATTCATGGAATCGATCTTAGTAGAATGCAATGATATTTTATATGAGATAATGTTAATGTTTATTGTTATTGTAGTTTGAAATCTGTTAGTGCAATCTTTTCAATTTTAACAAATTGCACTGGTAAGTAAGTACACACATATTGAAAAGTCAAATAAAAAATAAATAGGGAAAAGTACGTAAGTGAGATAGTCAAATAGGTATAACATATTTTAATTAATACGTTTCAGTATTTTTTTCCAATGTTTAATGCTGTCTTAATGATCTCAATAATCCAATTAAGTCGTTTTCGAGTACTTACAAACTTACTTGCGCCCTTAAAATTATCATTCTATTTTTAAATACCTAGATATAGAAACTCGTTGGTAGATGGTATGTGAGAAACTAAACTTATTTTTGAATTAATAAACTAATAAACGTTCCTTTTCCATAACCAATGTAAACGCAACAACTTCTACACTAACTCTCCAGAATGGAGTTTTAAACGTGCCCCAAATGGTTTTTTTTTTTGCGATGACACAATTTGTCACCGTTGGGGCATCTCGAATTAAATGCGGCCATTGTCAACTGACACTTGTAGGGGTTCCGTATAGTGGAACATTAAATTGCTTGTTTACATCGACAAATGTTCAAGTTGGCTGTTTGAATATGATTAATCTTTTTTAGGACTAACTTTGGGTAGCAGCTTGTTACTATATAATATATATAGATTTATAAATCTCACGGGTAAGTGCCTTCAGCTAACCTGATGTCAGTGATGACAAGGCCAATGGTGGAAGCGCACTTCACCGGGAACCTCAACTACAAACATTGATGTTATGACGACATATTTAGATGAGATGGTGGTAGCTAGTAGATAGCCAGGCGAACAAACAAGCCCTCCTCTGGGAATCGAACCCGAGACCTCTAGGTTCTAAGAACGGTGGTCTTTACCACAGAGGCGGTTGAGTTGACACGAAGTGAAACAGCGATGTCATTAAAAAAGAAAAGTTTCTCGAAAAATAGGCAGATGACTCCGCTCTTGATAAAGATAAGCAAAATCGGAGTCCAGAGGCGACAGCTAATGGAGGTGGATTGTGCCTAACTAGCCGTACTTACTCACCTTGCCGACATGCAAGATTGTTTTTTTACACCTCGTTTCAAAGGACCAAATGTTGTAGGTGGACTGACAGTTTAATGAAATCTATTTGAAAACATAAAGACACAATTTCCAATTTCACCCGCGTGGTTCCCGTTCCCGTGGGAATATCGCGATAAAATCCAGGTTATAAACTATCTGTATTCCGAATTTCATCCAAATCTATTACATACGTTGCAGCGTGAAGAAGCAACAAATATGCACAAATAGACACAAACTTTCGCATTTATAATATTAGTGTGATTAAAGCTTACTGTTTTACACCAAATTAAACATTTACTTTATAGAAAAGTACGGAAAATCGGTTTCTTTTTTGTGATACGGAAGTTGGTTCGGTAGCTTTTACTGATAGCATGTGCTTGCCTTTTGGTCTTGTATCATCATCATCATCAGCCCAAAAACTTCCCAGTGCTGCGTCTTCCCATGGCAGACTTTTATACAGATTAGACTGCCATCTTACGATATACTAACGGCTCTACGTACCTTCCAAATATGTATACTATCTTTGTTTAATACCTATGTTATCTTATGTTAGTGGGACTTGCCGAGGTCTCCCTCTCCCAGTAGCACTTTGACCCATAGTAACCTTTGGTGCAACCCCAATAACCCTTTCACTCTTCTTCCTCTGTGAATATGACTGCTATAAGTTTTCCTAGCCAAAGAGTCACAGTCGCACAGTAGCTCCTCCTTTTTCTCTCCATATCTTGTTTATTACAAAACAACATCCACATAATAGCTATTAAGCATTATCCAACAGTAGTAATTTCCAACACACAATACATCGGCCTAATACTTACCAAAATCGAATGCCATTTTCATACGCGAACGACTACAAATAAGAGTGTAGGTAATAAGAAATTTATAACATGAATGGCCGTCATTCGGGGTGTGTTAGGCCCGGGCTGCGCGGACCCCATCGCAAATCTAATCGTACATCATCCGGACACATCTGTGACGATCAAACGCGCGTTACAACGTCCAACCGCGCAACTGGTGCCAAACCGGACGGGAAACATACGGGAGGGTGTTGCGAACGTGGCCGCCGCGTTCGGCACCGTGATGTCGAGTCCAATAACGTAATAATTATATTACATTTTAAGAGCGAACAGAGAGAGAGAAAGAGAGAGAGAAAGATACTTTGACAAGATATAGAAAAGTGTTTATAATTATTATAAAACTTTGTACTTAATACAATTGATACCATTAATACAAGTGACAGGGTCTTATACTGTTGAGATATTATGGGACTGGACTGTAGCAATGCCTATCTTTTTGGTGGCGAATGTCAACGACTGCGATCTCACAATAACAAGGGAGACCAATTTAACATTAACTACTATGGAAATTATGCAACTTAACAATTAACTTAAGAACTAAATTAGTTGGGAATCATTGGAAAACCAACATCAATAGAGTTGGAAGAGCCTGGATAGCAAGACATGGTGCGTTAGTTTCCCGTGGGGCAGTTGTCTTTTAAATTATTTTTGATAAAATAACTCGCACCCCGTGACCCAACAATGCATTAGTTAACGGTTTTGCGCACAATATACATCAGTATAGTTACAAACTAGTTGACTTAGAGGACTTTAGAAATTAAATGACAATTTTGTCGCATCTGCTTTCTAGTAACACAAATCATTACAATATAAATGGGCTTACTGATCCTGAACTGTGTATTTAATAGAAAATATAGTTTTATTTGTGGTAATATTTAAGAGACATTTCTATTATAATTTGGTTGAAAAAATTATGAAAACTTTTTTGTAGAAACCTATTTTGTAATTGATATAAAAAGTAGGCTACTTGTATATTACTCGTGAATACTGTATCTTTTTACTAATGAAAGGTTTCTGGTATTAGTTTAGTAGTTCGAGAGATTGCCTATTACAATTTGTGTACAGTGTGTTTGTTTTGATTTGGTCTCGTATTTATTATAATTAGTGGTCGCCCAGTGGTCGAAATTCGGACGTAATTTTTATATTAAGGCTGCACGGATTTTATCTTCAGCAATGAAAAATTTTAAAAGATAGAATGTGAGTTTGGATTGGCTTGACAGATGTCGGCCGCATTAAAGACAAACAATACGTGTGTGTCAAATACATATGCGTGTGTGTCAAATACATGGTAGTGTGTGTAATGTTGTTTTTGTTGATTTAATACATTAAATACATTTTTTATGCATAATTTTAAAAAAATTAACATTCGGATAACCTTCTCTATATAAACTATAAGTGTGCGAAATTTCATACTCCTCAGTTCGCGCAATTTTCGTAAAAACGGGTACAAAGTTTTTGTTCACGGATTAATATATAGATAATTAGTATAGATGGATACAATCATTTTTCATATTACCTAACTACCTAGTTTTCTACCCATAGATTTTTAATTTTAAGATTTTTATCGTTAAGGTATTTATAAAAACGCGACTAAAAACGTACTAAAAAATTCTCCAAAAGGGTGCTAACCCTTCACTAGTCGGGTCAAAAGAGCCAGCCCATCAAAATTGTTGGTGTTAAAAAGACACCCCCATTGTGCCACAATGTATGGCTTCTTAACCCTAAGCCGTAGGTTCGAATTGTATTCGTAATGGTTTTTGTTGTCAATTGTATTGTATATTTTTTTGTATTCGCATACAATGAAACTGCTTGATGATTGATCTGGTTTTAATTTAAAAGAGCAAGTTTACAACTACGACAATTTAAGTGTTTACCTACAGTTTTTTTTAAAGGCGTGATTTTCTCACATCTCACGTATTATCTACTTGAACATAATTTCATTTGTGTTTAATTCGTTTTTGTAAATTTAGTATGTATACTTAAGACAAGCTAGAGACACATGTCTTTGGGCATTACTCAACATCTTCTCATATTTCTTATATCCTTATAATAATATATTCATAACACACATCTCTAAATTTTTTATTTACATTTTATTATCTCTATAGTCATAAAAATAGTAAATTTTCTTAACATTTATTGAAATCTTATCTCTAACTGTCGGAACACAACATTGTTTATATGGTGACAGCCTTAATTATGATTGTGTTAATAAAGATATAGCTTAACTATTCAGTAATACTCGTTTACTGGGAATGGAACTAGATATACTTATCTGGACCACTACCACCACCATTTAAAAATAGAATTATACTTACACGAATTACCCCAGAACAATGTGAAGCATTTTGAGAGAAAAAAAAGACAACACTCAAAAGATAACCCTCAACCGGCTGCTCCACAACATTATTCACAAAACATTTTGTACCAAACACAACAAGAGTAAATCCTCGGAATACAAAAAGTATCAATATCGCAACAGTTGGTCCAAATGTTCGCGCCAGCTAACCGCCCTCCAGGGTGTGATCGGTTGGAAGACACCGCCCGCGGTCACTAGCCCGTATGGCGTGGGGTCCGTTTGCGGTGGATTTGCGATTAATTTCAACAGTCTGTCAGTATCACTGCGTTTGATGGTGATTGTGTTGTAATGTATCTATCGGTTGTTTCATCTTAAGATAATAGTGTTGTTACAACAAAGTGTTCTTGTATTGAAGTGTACCGTATGGTCTTTTAAAATATATCCAATCACAAGCATTAACTAAACTTTTACTTGCCTTATTTTACTTAAGTTTTTATACCACGATTGATTTTTTCTTCTATTAATATCAAGAGGTTATTTATAACCGTTCTACGGTTCAAGAAAAATTATACGTATTACCAATCGAAGAGAAACTATAATAAGGGCCAAACCCGTTCAAGTGTAAAAACAAAAACGAGGTTTTACACAATCTAAATTTAAAATTTCGAAACCGCGCCGCACTCCCTCGCGATTGGCGGAGAGATAACGCCACAGGGGTGGGGGGCTATTGTTACAAAATCTGGCAGTATCGCGATAACGCTGTAAGGGTGCGGACGTCTGCAGCTTGCATAGATAAGGTTTAATGCTCGCGTCGAATGCCGAGGGGGTTGGAATTGACTTTATGATGCTGTAATTTGAGAATGAGATGCTTGTATTTGAATAATGGATGTGATACTTTGTCTTGATATCTTGACAAGTACAAATGTTTATGCTGTTACGAATGTAGTGGATGACTTAAGGCTTTGTTAGTAACATATTTAGGTAGTTCTTTTTACTGCCTGATGTAAATATCAGTGTCATCAAAAGTTTATGTTCTCAAACCTATCGGTGGAGGTCTCGTAGCAGTACTTACGAATTCTTTATCTAAAGCGAATTGGTAAGCATTTAAGCACTATGCCACACGATGTTAAATAAATCAGAAGATGTTAAATACGTCAGAATTGGAAGTTCACTAGAAATGTCTGTGCAAAAACAATAAAGACCTATGTCTTCATATCTTATTGCCGCCGCCTTATTGGCCACAAGTCGGGTTGTTGTTTGTAGTCATATGTTGTAGTATTATGCAGTGGCATTTTGAGGATCGAGTGGGTAGCACATTCACAAGATACACAAAATACGGACAAGAGAACACAGACCCGGAAAAATGCAGTAAAAAGTTCAGTCCATGTCAGAAAGTCTAGTAAGAAAAAAACTAAATAAAAGCTTGTGATAACAATAACTCGCACTTGGCCCTCTGTTAAAACAATCACGTCTATTCGTTATTTCTTGTTGACGTGAAGGAAAAGGAAATAACCACTTACTTTCATAATTATTTAGATGTGTTTTTGTTTTTTTCTAGCGTTTAAGCGCCATGGCGGTCACCGGTGACCGACAAATAATTAAATTTCCATTGTGCCTGATTTTGAGGTCGTCATCGCGTTAAATAACTAATATAAATTACAGTCATGCCGGTCAATCTGTTATACTTTTTTTTTTATATTTCATACCGGGGTGGCGCTTGGCCTTTGATTAACAATTAAGCTGAAGGTGGGAGCGCACTTCACCCGGAAACCACAATACTGCGGAGCTGGCTTCTTATTTTCATAACTACTAGTGGTCGCCCAGTGGTCGAAATTCAACCGTAATTTTATTAAGGCTGCACGGATTGTATCCTAAGCAATGAAAAATTAAAAAAGATAGAATGTGAGTTTGGATTGGCATTGACCGATTTCGGCCGCTCCTCTTCCATTTTTGAAATTTTTGAAAAGAGTTTATATGCGTGTGTTTCAAATGCATGGTAGTGTGTGTAATGTTTGTTTTATTGATTTAATGTATTTTATATGCATAATTAAAAAAAAAAACATTCTGCAATCCTTCTCTATATAAACTATAAGTGTGCGAAATTTCATACTCCTCCGTCCGCGCAATTTTCGTAAAAAAGGGGTACAAAGTTTTTGCTTCACGTATTAATATATAGATATGGCGACTACTTAAAGATATCCAGGCGTACTTAAAATAAGCTTTACCACCTACCAAAGAGAGAGTAGATAGGGTAGTGGCCCCATTATTCAACAGGAACCTTTAATTATTAAAAATAGGGATTTAAGTATGGTGGTTAAGTAGGATTTAAGTCTATAGCAACAATTGAATACATACCACCTGCTCCTTGCTGTCATCTCTAACATTTCAATGGAAATCTGTTATTTTTTGGCGATGAAAACTGTGTCGAACACTGACTTAAAGTGCCGAAGACTGGTACCACTACGCTTACTATTGTGCGACTAGTTATCAATGAATAGAGTAAGAAACTATTATTGTAATCAAGTTTTTATTTAATCACTACATAATATAAAACAAAGTCGCTTCCCGCTGTCTGTCTGTCCCTATGCATGTATGTATGCTTAGATCTTTAAAACTGCGCAACGGATTTTGCTTAAGGAGCTCGTTAAGCAACTTTCGCAAAGGCCGGTCATCGGATGGGTGACCAAAAATTTATCATCTCGAGCTCCTCCGTGCTTCGGAAGGCACTTAAAGCCGTTGGTCCCGGCTGCATTAGCAATCGTTAACAACCACCAATCCGCACTGGGCCCGCGTGGTGGTTCATGGCCCGTTCTTCCTATCCATCCATAGGGAAGGCTCGTGCCCCAGCAGTGGGGATATAAATGAGCTGATGATGATGATGATGATGAACGGATTTTGATGCGGTTTTTAGATAGTGATTCAAGAGGAAGGTTTATATGTATAATACATGTATAATACATGCATAATATAGTAGAGAAACACTGATAATATCAGCATTGCACCCGTGCGAAGCAGGGGCGGGTTGCTACAATTATCTAATATGCTCCTGTTAGGCATAGGTTGACGTCTTTTATATTTAAATGGAGCTTTGGGGATTGAACCATGATTACTCGCATTCAACTCGAGCTTCCATAAACATACAACTATATTTTTTCACAAAATGCCGTTGAATCTATAAATTATATTAAAAAGACTCTCAAGGAGAAGTTAATTAACACATTGGACACTAAAAACTAATAACTTCACGGACAGCCTATAGAAAAGACTCATTTGCATGCCTATGTCTGAACGTCAATCACGGCCATAGACTAAAATCAAAAATAGAGGATGGATTGATTGATCGATGATCGTGTACGTTCATTCACTCGCGACCGGTTTGCTTGACCTTTTTGGATAGCCGACTAGTAAGTAGGTAGGTATACAAAATTAGTTGGTGCTCTGTGTTCTTGTGTTTCGAAAGTGGTTATCTGTGTGAACCGCTACCGTTGTTTTTTTATTGCTTTTTAGTTTACCGCCTCTGTGGTGTCCGTTTAGTGGTAGGTGAAACTCGCTAGCTCAGATAGAAGAGCTGTAGGTACCCCGGATAAGTAAGTTCGTAGGTTCAAGTCTTAGCTGAGGCAGTCCTCTTTTTATAGTTATAATACAATTAAGTGTAATCTTATCCAATAGTGTACGCCTCGGTGGCCGTGTGGTAAAGCGCTCGGCCTGATACCGGAGAGTACCAGGTTCAATTCCCAGGTCGCGGTGTGATCACCAAGCCGCATTTGGCAAGCGTGGTGATGAAGCCAATACCCATCAAATGTAGTGATGACTTGATTACAATGATGGAGGCCTTTGCCCAGCAGTGGGACAGCTATAGGCTATTTATTTACTTACCTAATATCCAATGTTACCTTAACATCTTTTTCTTCTTGTGCTATCTCCCATCAGAGGTCAACCATCATTATGGCCACTCTAGAAAACCTCTGACGGTTCTTCGTTTTACACGCTTGAGGAACCCTTTAAGTTTCTCGCTGCCCCCTAAAAGTCCGGTGACGCTGAAAATGCCGTCTGAGGCTCGTCTCGTCTCGGATAAGATTTGTTGTACTGAAATTGTACCGGCGAGATACTGTAGCTAGTACTTTTTCAAAGTTTATTTATTAAGTTACATTCATTTTTATATTTGACCTTATATTACGATCTCTAGGAGACTGTACACTGCTGCTTACAATGTGCCCGAAATCCTGCAGTTTTCTCCGTTTTACTGTTTTCAGGAGTTTTGAGCGTTTGTTTATCCTTTGCAACACTATCATTTCTTACTCTAATTGTATTCATCCATGGTATTTTCAATATTCTTCAATATTCACACATTTCTAACTTATCATCATCGGCATATAATGACCTACTGCTGACCCTAGACCTTCCTGCATGAACCAGCACAAGCAGGCAGGCAGCAACAAGAGTAACCTCAAGGCCGTTACCACAAAATACCTAATAGTACCTACCCTTGCTGATTGCTCTCAGTACAAGGTGTGTAGACTTACGAACCCATGGCATAGTGGCATTCATAAGAGCTCACAGACCAAACTGGTTAAAATTAAGGAACTTCAGTAATTTTAATTCGGTCACCCATCCATTACCCGGCATTGCAAGTGTTGCTTAACATACAAGATCGAAACCCGAAAGGGAAAAAGCGGCATCGCTATAGAGCTCTTCAACCTTATGAACCAACTTCACATAATTTACAGAATAATAAACCTAATCTATTAGATCATTACATTGTCTCGAAAAACAAAAACAAAAACACAAAGAAAGGTGAGATTTATACCTATTGTTTCAAGCAACAACTGAAGCCTCCTTAAATTAAAATTAGTTAGTAGGAAAGCGTTCACATTCAACCAAGGATATTAACGGTAATGTTCCATTTACAACTCATTGCCTTAGTATTACCATAGGTAATATTGCGAACTGAACGCTAGGGTTGCAACCCTACGCCATTAATCTTGAACATTAAAACACCACCCATTAAGCGAAGGAATTGCCCCGAAATGCCTCAAACATGTGTCCAACGGTGAGCTGTCATCGGGGTTGCCAACAATGCGAACAATGGTGGAAATTATATTTTTTTTGTAGTTGGCAACACGGCGACAGACGCGCGCCGCGGGACGCCGCCACGCCTCCCCTGTAGCTGATTTGTTTTGTACACTATTCATTTTTAGATGAGATAGTGTAGACGTGGCAAAGGTATAATATAGAGTTAAAGCCTAAGAACTCTTCAACTGTGTAGAAACACTTATCTATAAGCCACTTCGAGAGTTGACTTTTAAAAGAACTCAATCGTAAGTGTTTAATGGTTTTAGGGAACCGATTATAGATCTTTATGGCCATAAACGAACAGTTCTCGTGGTAAAGTTGGCTGGCACACTTGGGCACTAGAAGTCTAGTCGGGTCTCCAGACGAACATTTTAAATTAATATTAGCTCTTTGAAATCGTTCTGGGTGTTTTTACAAAGAGTCCCATTTCCAGAATATAGAGTGAGGTCAAAGTAAGTAGTTTTAATTTCTTAAAAAGAGGTCTATATGATTCAAGCGGTCCAACACTACATATTGCTCGGACACACTTTTTCTGAGCTAAAACACTTTATTTTTATGTGTCGAGTTTCCCCACAATAATAAGCCATATCTAAGCACTGAACTAACGCAACCGTGATACGCTGCCATGGCAGTTTTTTCACATGCCAGACTTTTTAACTTTTTCAATGCAAAGACAAATTTATTATAATACTTACTTTGAGGATACTTGTAGTGCAGTGGACTGCATGATCGGGTTACCATCTTGTTAGGTGGGCTATTTCAAAGTCAAAATAAAATCAAAGATTTTTTCTTTTTCTATTTCTAGTTTTTGATTCATAAGCATTCACAGGTACAAAATGACTTCAAGACTATAAAGGGGCAGTTATAAAACGCGCAGATACTATCTGCCAGATAGGAGCTAATGCTAAACCCTTAAAAATGTTTTCAATGTAATATTATTTATGTTTGTTTATTTAAGCCAGTTAGAAATGTATATTAGAGTTTTTTTAAAGTATTTTACCTGGTACTAGGATACCGCCTATACTCAAACTGGATGGTGACCTCAATAACTACTTCTGCCGCTAAGCAGCGTCGTATGGCATTGCTGTGCTCCGAATTGAAGGATAACCTACCTTCAATATTCAATGTGTAAGAATAGGGCATAAGAGCATAAGAACTAAAACTCCAGGATAAGCAACTCGCGTGTGTGTGTGTTGTTTGTTGTTTGCTTGGTAGTTTATGGAATCGCGATCACTATTGGGTAGTTGACTAACCAGTTAATAGAGAAACTTTTTGCAGCTGTCAAAACGATTTTTTTATAAAAATTGTATGGCAATGGTGAACTATGACGTCACTATTTTGTTCCGTCAATTCAGTGTTTATTGATAACTTTTTAGGTTACAGAAATTCATGCTTAACTCAAGCAAAAAACAGGTTAATGTTTTAAAGAACTGTTAAGTGATTTCATTTATTTGTTAAATATTCTGGAATTATTTTATGTTGCTGTTTACGTCTCTATTATCACCAGAGACAGGCGTTGGTACTACGACACAGTTTTAACATCCAACCGCAGTTTTAACGTACTGCAACAATAAATGTATATTATGTAAATAGCATTTTTTTTGTTTGTTTTGTTCTAAAGTTCACGCTAGCTTTTACAACAGTTAATATTATTAGGAAAGAAAAACAATAATATACATACTACCTATATGAAGGAATCAAATAATTACAAGAGCATTATATACATTATGTACTTAATACATTATGTAGGTAATATCGATACCCGACTCGCGTATCTGTGACTACATAATCTATGACGCATCCTAACTAGGCGTAGAATGCGCACCGGCGCGAAGGGTTCCGTCGATATTCAAGGGCCATGTTTTGTGCTGTAATTAGGCCTCTTAGCCCTAATGGTTGTACAAACGATAATTCGAATTATGCTAATAACTTTGCGGTCAAACTGCGTGCAGGGTGCCAATGTGACAAATTAGGTAATCACTATAGTCATGGAAATTTGTGCGAGAGGCCTGTTGAAACATGATATTGTGAAGAAAATAGAAGTTATTCCCTGCGGTTTATAGTATTTAGTGATGTAAAGGACGATGAGTCAAAACATCACACCAAACCAACAGATTTGAAACGTATCTCAGTCACAACATCTTAGGGAGGTGATAATTTTTTACTATGGCAACATTTCTCAAAAGTGCAGGTTTTTCCGGATAATTCTAAACAATCTTTTCAAATCCATAGACCACGGTCAGTGTTTGCCAGTTGAGGAAACGAACAACTTGACTTGCGAGTTGTCTGATGCTAAGGAGCTCGATGGTGGTTAACGCGCCCGGTCTGCGAATGCTGAGGTTAAGCAACTTTCGTAAAGGCCGGTCATTGGATGGGTGACTAAAAATTTACCATCTCGAGCTCCTCCGTGCTTCGGAATGTAAAGCAATTGGTCCCGGCTGTATTAGGAGTCATTAACAACCACCAATCTGCACTGGGCCCGCTTTGTTGTTTATAGCCCGGCTAATACCCCAGCAGTGGAAACATTAAAATGAGCTGATGATGCTGATGATGATGATGATGATGATGATGATTTTACTGCAACACGGAAATCAAAGTTGCTCTGTCTGCGAAGCGCCTAAAAGTGTTGGTTCTCTTGCTACCGGCTGCAGTTTCAATCAAAATATTAAAAAAAAGATATTAGAAAAAAGTATCTACTCAAAAAAGTTTATAATCCCGTTCCCATATTAGCAAACAGTATACATACATGCTCTAAACTCGTCTAAACTGTAACACCATATGTCAAATTGTGTTACAAACTGACACAGTGTGCAGCGCAGCGGGGCTCTATGCAAACTGCACAGTGGTACCCCCGGCCCAAATAGAGTTGAGCACACTCGACCTCGGCGCAACGTCTGCCGATTAATTTTTATAATGCTCTTCAGTTTGAAGTGGTTCTTCAATAAAATTTGTTCGCAGTTGTTCGTTATGTTTTTCGAGGCGTATTGCCAAGTTGAACTATTAAAAAAGAACAGTTGAATTGAATTAAATGAGGTCCTAAAATACCTTATTTTAGGACATATTTATAATGAGTACCTATCTGATTTAACTTAAAATCAAGACACATGATATTTAAAAGTATTTTTATTTTTTCTTAATGGGAAAGCGCTAGCCTTTACATCTAATGGAAAAAAAGCGAAGGAAGAACTAAGGGTATGTTCCGATATACACTGCGAGCACTGTCCAGAGCTCTTACTGGTGAGAAATCTGTTCCGTTATGGACTAACAGTATACTGCCGTAGTATCCTAGGGAAATATATGACGTCATAAATCGTCGCCATTTTTGTACTGGCATTTGCGAGGTAAGGTGCTCTCAGTGCTTTGATCACGTGATCAACAGCGTCCAGAAATTACATGGATGACAGCATGGATGACAGTATACTGGACTGCGTTCCGTAGACGGCTTCGCAGTATACTAAATTGACGTCACACCTTACAGTGCTCGCAGTGCATATCGAAACATACCCTAAGTTATCTTACAGCAATGCTACTTACATTGCTGTTGTGGCCACAAACTTAGAGAACATGATTTAAACAATTCCTACCATTACATTCCATTTTGTACAAAACCTAGTACAAAAATACCTGCTTGGAATCAAACCCGGGACCTCTGGCTCTGATAGCAGTAGTGGGTAGTTGACCACAAAGACTGGTATTATAAGTACACAATCATCATCATCAGCTAATTTATGTCCCCACTGCTGGGCCACGAGCCTTCCGTATGGATGGATAGGGAGAACGGGCCACAAGCTACTACGTGGGCACAGAGCGGATTGGTGGTTGTTAACGACTGCGATTGCAGCCAGGACCAACGGCATTACGTACCTTCCGAAGCACAGAGGAGCTCGAGATGATACGTTTTTGGTCACCCATCCGATAAAACAACTAATAATACATAATGATAATGGTTATAACCATTGTTAAAAATATAGCTTGCCTAATTCTTAACTGATCTTTAATATTTGTAAAAAACATTAAGATTGGATGTTGATGACGTAGTTGTCGACATTGAATAGGGCTCCTTTGTCGTACAGAGTAAGAGTAGATAGTGTTGTTTAATTTCGGCGAGTTGGATTGAGCCAAGATAGCATAGTTGGCAGTGCACCTGATCCGGCATGTCATGGGGTGCGAGTTCGAATCCCGCTCGTTTTTCTAACACTGTCTTTTTTTTATGACTCGGCGGACTTCGTACCGCTTTGACAGTTTCCATCATTGAATTAAATATATATCAATGGTTTCTATGACAACAAAACAAACAAATCATTTTGTATTGGAAAATTAAATTATCGTTTTTAGTATTACTTTTTTTTATATAGTCTATGTTACTCAACGCTAATATAGCATTCTAATGGTTAAAGAATTTTAAAATCAGTCCAGTAGTTTTTGAGTTTATTCGTTGCAAACATACATACATACATACATACTTAGATTAATAACGCCATACATACAAAAAAACGAAGGTTTCCTCTTTATAATATTAATGAGCAAAACTTTTAATCATCATTTCATTACTCCATCCAAAAACTACGTGTCCAATCAGCATTTGTGTCAATACTTACAGCACAGAGCCTAAATAATCCATTCCATTATAAACAGCTTCACTGCTGCCAGGGCTCGTGCTTTCACAGCAAATATTTGAGCTATCATATCAGAATTTGCCATTCAAATCCTTTACAAATACAACCACCCCATCACTGTGCATTCTCGCAGAGCACAAATTATAGTATGCACAAAATAGGGAGTAGACATTTTTGATATTGTCTATGGCTTACAGTTTAAATCTACTTTTATACACATCGTGGAAAATAAATAAATAAGCAAAAAATAAAAATAAAAAAATTAAATATATATATATAATTAAATATATATATAATATTATTATATATATATTATTATAATATATATTTTTATTTTTAGACTACCTACCTGCGTTCATTAATTATGTCAACATTTTCTAGTAGCATAATATGTTTCTATAAATGGCTTATGTTTAAGTAACATCATCTGTACCTTGTGTTTAGTTAAATGCTGTTGAAACATTGTTGAATAAATAAATAAATAAATGCGATTAAATAGATAAATAAAAATATAAAAATATATTGTTATTATATAAATATATTATTGTATCTCTCCTAGCACACCAGACAATTCTCAGTGATATTTTGTGTGTTTATGATGTTCTATAAGCTTTTATTTTAGTTACTTAAATAAATTTAAAAAAAGGATTCATAAAAAAAATTGACAATTATGTTCGAAATAAAATTTTAAAATTAAGCATTGGTTATGTGCAAACCTAAGAAACGTCCGGTGACGCTGTAAAGGCCGTTTGAGGCCAACAGAATTTTAAAGAATAAAAAAACAAAAAAGAAAACAATAAAAATATAGAAATAAAAAAAATGCGAATGGTACACATTGAAATGATACACTATTTCCGAATTAACTCGCCGTTTTATTTTATTTTTTTTCTTTTAACTAGATTTTTACAATATTTTAATATAAAAACAATAAAACATTATAAAAACCTAATCTTAGAGTACCACCAGCAGCGGGGCAGGGCCCAAGCTACCGGTGGTCAGGGCTGCAGAGTGAGGAACCTTCTGACAATACGTGCCGTGTCTAGGAGTACTGCTTTTGCATCTGACCCTTAACCCAACCTTTCAGCGAGAGCCTCTCTAGGTGTTGATCGAGGCTCTTCGCTATCAGACCGTTTGCCGAAACGACTATCGGTACAATAATGGTTGAATCCACATCCCACATGGCGGTAACCTCGTGAGTCAAGTCAAGGTACTTACTGAGCTTGTCCTTCTCGGCTTTCACAAGGTTCTCATCATGAGGTATGGTGATATCTACCAGTATTGCCATTATTATTATTTTTTTTGTGTTCTGTGTTTATCTGCAATCAGTCTTCTGACTATGAACAGGTTCGGTGTGGGTAGTTAGGCGTTTAAGAGAAGTGGTCCACTGAGCACGTACCGTAATTATTACTACTATTTGTACTTGCTGTGCCCTTGCAGGGTCATGTTTGTTTCTTTTTATCTTTTTCAACACCTGTATATGTACAACATGAATGCAATAAAGAACTTTGAACTTTGAACTTAGCACTTCTCCCTTTTTTTATGAATGATGGTAGCCTTCCTCGAGCTCCATGATATGTTGTCTGCGTAACCTCTTTGGGTAGCCGATAGTGGTCAACAGCGATGCTAGGTGGTTCGGGTGTGCGTGTAGTCTTTCTTTGTATTTCTTTGAATACAGTTTTATTTCGTCGTTGACCGTGCTGACTTCTAGTTCATGGGTCATCAGAAACCATGGTGCATTGGATACATTTCTAAGGATGGCGTTTTGTGCTCTTTGTATGATAGAGATATTAGAGTTGCAGGTTGATCCCCATAGTTGTATGCCATACATATTATTTAATCTTAACATTTACAAATGTTATTATATTCCCGTAGATCTCGGCATGGTGGAGGGGGCATACCTACCAAAACTCCAGCATTTTCCTCACTTACTATTTTACTACTTACAATCAACAGAGTTTATGCTACGAGCACTTACTACGAATCGTAGCCGTCGTGTAGCTGTATCTGTTTGTTACCAGCTAATAAACATTCTAAGCCTCTGCAGTCTAGTGGTTAGACCTCCCGGACCCTGAAGTACCGGGTACGATTCCCAATTCACTACAAATTATTTTCAGCATTTGAGTCAATACTTACAGAGAATATTATTATGATAACTTTTTTTTACTCCTTACTTACTTTTGTAACTATACTCGGCCCTACGCGCAAAATACTAGATAACATACCCAATTACATGATGTTGTCAATAATATTAAAAATCGTCGAAAGTGCAAATTCGCGGGTTTCCTCGTGAGCTGGTGCAAACACGACCCCACTCCAATCATACTTAGATTATACTAATATCATTTACGGCAAGTGTTTGTGAGGATGCAGGCAAAATGGAGGCGGCATCTGTGAAAAAAAGGTAGGCATTTTGCTTCTTAGTCAATATAAGTTTTAATGCCATAAGGCCAAATTCACGTAGACGTTTTAACTTTTAGGCAGCATGATCATAAAGGAAAAAATGACGGCTAACAATGCGATTGTTGTTATGTCGCTCTAGTGACATATAAAAAGTAGGTCTACTCTGAAATATATTCGTAATCAGTATCAAATCAAAAACAAAAATAAAATATAGAAATTAAACCACATGGTGTATTTTTTTACAATTTATTTATTTACACGTGCAATTATTAGGTGCGACTTTGTTGGTGACAAATTCTATAGTTCGGACCATTCTATAGCTGAACACTTAGCATAGTGTAACGACTAGAGTCGAGGGTAGACCCTCTACTGTCTATTTTTAAACGACAGTTGTGTACATGAAGCTGTATGTCTGCAGCTTCATGGTTGTGTATCATTGGCCTGATTCTGACATTTCTTATAATCAGACGGTAAGCGTGCGAGACCGCGTAAAAGAGTTTGTTAAAACCGCGTATCTGCTTTTTTACACAATTTTACAGGAAGACGAAAAAGTTAATATCTTGGTGATTTAAACATATTGTTCCGACTGAACTTGTTTTCAACTTCTTTAGGCCTTATTTCATAAGGTCACATTTTATCAACTGCAAATATTTTGAGGATAAATTCAACGATATATATAAACTATTTTTATGAAAAAACGCTAGTAAAAAGGAGCCGAAACAGAGAGGCCGCAATGCCTTTACCGCTTACACGTGCCCCTAGTTTCATTCAAAAGAGCCGACAGAGAGGCTGCTCTTAAAAATATTACAATTTTTGTGTCAGGAAAAGTAAAAAAAAAACTAGCCTGAATTTTTTTAAAGGCCTTATTTCTCTGATATACCTAATTAGATGTTTTGTCAAAATATTTGCAGTTGATAAAAAGTGACCTTATATAATACACGACTCTATATTTTAAGTAGTTATCTACAATTGAAGCTCAGATTTGTATGAATCTATGGAATTCATTTTGTGTGTCGCCGCGGCGCATTTGTAATTTACTAGGTGTCATTCAAATCATATAAAGATATGTAGGCAAAGACCTACATCCTCTGCTCAAATACACCTCATTCATTGGGATGCCTTATCCAAAGCGTTCGACAATCAATGCGACCTCCGTGATCGCCCCCATGAATACGTAATCGGGTGGCGCCCCTAGCGGCCGAACCGGGAAATACCTCATCTATATGCACGGGTCAAACTGTTTAATATTTGCCAAAATCAACGCTGGCTATAACCAGACTCAGCATTGTTTTGAATATTTTTGTCAATACACAAACATGGTGTGTACCTATTCCATGAATGTCTGAGAATAATGTCTGAAGTAGCAAAATTGTAACGTTCGAATGAAGTAATTAGCTTGTATGCTGGGCAAATATCTAATATTTACATATAGTCATCGCTTCAATTATCAAATGATTACAATCCGGACTATGCATTAAAAATCCATAAAACATTTTGCCCACCTGGGAATTGCACACAGGACTTTTGTATGTCGGGCCGAGCGGTTTGCTTCTCGGCCGTCGAGTTAAAGTGTATCCGAAAGGAGTATTTAAAAGAATATTTAACAATCAGTTATGCACGTGCATTCTTATAATTGACGACAGATAAAAATGTAAGAGGAGCCAGCGGGTCACGTGGTAGCAAGGAATCGACGCCGCCTAAGGAACTAAACCAGAGGAACCGCAGCAACGTTGCCATAAAATATGACTTTTTAGTTGGTTTACGAGTTTGAGGAGCTCGATGGCGCAGTGGTTAACGCGCCCGGTTAACGCAACTTTCGCAAAGGTCGGTCATCGGATGTGTGACCAAAAATTTATCATCTCGAGCTCCTCCGTGCTTCGGAAGGCACGTAAAGCCGTTGGTCCCGGCTGCATTAGCAGTCGTTAACAATCACCAATCCGCACTGGGCCCGCGTGGTGGTTTATGGCCCGTTCTCCTTATCCTTCCATAGAGAAGGCTCGTGCCCCAGCAGTGGGGACATTAAATGAGCTGATGATTACGATTTTCATGAGCTCCTTAGAACAATGATTCAGTCCGTCTATGACGTTAAACAAACCTTAAAGAACTTGATACAATATAGAAACAGAAATTCAATAGCCCAATAATTACATGTCTTTTTTGTATGTAACAATAGGCACTTACGTATTACTAAGTACATTTACTGTTAATCCCACAATAACTTGCAAATCTGTTTTACCAAATCCCCGATATTATTACAACAATTCCCTGCCCCACGCTCATCCGGACAAAGCTAATAATTACGTCGCAAAGTTTTTGGCAGATTTTGACCAAAAACCAAATTGACACAAAGGAAATTCGATGCCGATGTCAAAAAATCACTATAATTTCGATGTACGCCACGCCCTGCATCAGAAAGCTTAATCAGAACGTTGGGACTTATATTTCAGTTTCCGATACGATATACTATAACATTTGAGCACAGATTATCCAATCAGTTAAGATAAAGGACACGCTTTTTACGCGGCGGCCATTTGCAAAGAGATGTTAACGCCAAAATTTGACAGTTGTAATTTTGACGTTTACTTTCGCGCGGGAAAGTTGCTTTTGCCGTGGCATAGAGTTGGCGTGTTGTTTTTTTTCTAGCTTTGGCGTATTCGGGTTGTCGTGTGCAGAAGACGGGCGCGTGGCAGTCGCGTGGTCGAGATTAGGAGAGGCATTCACGTCGGGCGCACAAAGGCGGGGGTTCGCGGGCGAAACGTCAATTGTGTGCGGATCAGGGGCGGGGGGCGCACTAAGTTCGGTCGGATTTAAATTATGAATGCGAATGCGAATTGCTGGTACTTCTATTTGCATATCCCACGTGGTTGGACGGTGTTGTGTTGACAAATAAAAAATTGTACCCTATAAGTTTCTAATTTATTTTGCTTTTTTGTACACATCAAAAATCTATGCTATAAAAACTATCCTATGTGTTAATCCAGGTTATAAACTATCTGTATGCCGAATTTCATCCAAATCCATTCAGTAGTTTTTACGTGAAAAAGTAACAAACTTCCACTTTGACAGTTTCCATTCATTCCCGTGGGAATATCGGAATAAAAACTATCCTATGTGCTAATCCAGGTTATAAACTATCTGTATGCCGAATTTCATCCAAATCCATTCAGTAGTTTTTACGTGAAAGAGTAACAAAGATCCATCCATCCATATTTACAAACTTTCGCGTTTATAATATTAGTAGGATTTTATAATTGTTATCGATAGATATTATACCTATCTTACTAAGAGTATATTAATCATTGAAATAGACTTGTTAACATTGAATTGATATAACATGATAATAATTAAGAATTTTACAACTTTCGATATTATTTTACCTTACTTTTCGGAATCGTTTCTTGCCAAAAATACAGAAGAGAGGTACTTGGCAGTTTGTATTTACCTTTGTATTTCTATTAACAAATTTCTACCATAAATTATACGTTTATAGTTAAAGATCAACGTCAACGTCACTTTGAACCATACCTAGAACAGAATAGAACAGAATATTCATTAGTCAAGTGACCCAGACTTAATGTGTTAGTATTACTTATTCTAAGTTAGTTACATGATTTTTTAATATTAATTAATTATAAACCGCGCCATACCAGAATTTTCAAGAATTTCGGTTAAAGTGATTCAGCTACATTGCTAGTACACAGCACAGCTTGTAAAACTAAATAATTAACGAGGTGATCTATCCAAACACGGCCGTAGCGGGCAAACAAAGCGACCGTAGCGCAAGCAAACACTGGTGGCGTCAGTAAATAAATCAGCGCTATATCACGCGCCGGGCCCCGCGCTCAGGGGACTACAGCACAATATAAGGAGACCGCCAGAAGGTCACCTTAATACATACGGCATATTCTGACGGCCTCCGTAGTCGAGTGGTGCACGAAGGTTTTTTTTTTGTTCCCTTAGAAAGCCTAACCCACCTTTAGCAACTCAGAGGTGGGAGGAGATGAATATTGCATTGTATGAAAAACTCAAGCGGTTGACATAGACTATGTCAGACTCCTGCTGACTAAACACCCCTGTTGCCTTGAAAGGGCTACATAGATGACGGAACGGTCGCCTCCTGAGGAACTGGTATTGCCATCTCCAAGGTTCCGAATTCGATTATCTCTCGGATCAATGTAGAAAAACGAACTTTTTCTATATTGTCTCGGGTCCGGGTAGTTGTGGTACTGTGGTGATCGGAACTCCTTTCTTCGGGCAGCTCTGTGGCACACGGCGCGGCCTGAGTTTTAAAAGTAGAACGTTAGAAAAAGTGAAGAAAGAAAAAGAATATGATGGGAGTTCGATGGGACTCCTTGGCGGGAAAGTGAAGAGTCATGTCTGCGGTTTTGTTTTATTTTCTAAAATTTGTGAGTAGTCAAATATTAATGTGAAATAATGGTGGATTATTAACTGTTAAGTGTTCGTGAGTGTGCATGAGTGTTGGCAAATGAAACAAAACAGTGCAACGTCGCTTTTCAAATTCTGTCAAGAATTCCGCCCGGGGACTTAGTAAAGCCCCACATCTTTACTGATATACTCGAGGGGTTGGGGGTACATCATTTCTCACTTCTCATTTCTATTATCATTCATTATCATCACACAAGAAGAAAATATTGTTTATTTATGTATTACTTGTAAAAAAAAATACTTTGACACTGGCTAAATGTGCTAATCGTACGAAGCCATCAACTAAAGGGGAAAAAAGGGAGATTGTTTTAGACAGCGAGCTAGGCTATTATAAATTGTCTCTCGATAATACATAAGTTCCAGTTATTTTGCGTTTTATAAAGCCTTACAGTACCGATGTTGTTCCTGATTTCCATAACACTAGTGCTTAAGCTACTTTCTTTGGAGTCAGAGCAATTTATGTGATGTTGTCTAGCATACCGCACTCGAACTCAGATATTTACTCATGTGCTCGAAAATCGCACACATACACCAGGAATCTCGGACCATCTTAAACCAGTCCGAGCGCAGCTGTTGCGAGATTCTGTGTGTGTGAGGGGTTGTTTATTTTGCAACGTAGAAATTTTGTATGAAGCCTACCTTCTGCTGTCACATTTTTTTGTGACTAAAGGCTAGAACCACGGTGTAGCACACTGTAAAGGATATTATTAGGAGAAGGTATTATAAGAAGGAAAGAAATGGCCTTGCAGAGTTTTTTGCTGGTTCTGCTATCTATGCTATTTAATCTATTTTTAATTAAATCTAGCCCTTAAATTAAATAGATTAAATAGCTAGATTAAATATTTAATTTAATCTAGCCCTGTAGTCTTTATAAGGGCTTAAATATTGTAGCCTAAATGAATAAAATCTATATATTAATACGTGAAGCAAAAACTTTGTATCCAATTTTACGAAAATTGCGCGGACGGAGGAGTATGAAATTTCGCACAGTTATAGTTTATATAGAGAAGGTAAAAAACTGAAGAATTTGAATTTTGGTAAATCAAGGTCTACAATGTCATATACAAGTTCTCATTTCAATAATGTGAGATATTGCTCGATGGCGCAGTGGTTAACGCGCCCGGTCTGCGAGTGCTGAGGTTAAGCAACTTTCGCAAAGGCCGGTCATCGGATGGGTCACCAAAAATTTATCATCTCGAGCTCCTCCGTGCTTCGGAAGGCACGTAAAGCCGTTGGTCCCGGCTGCATTGACAGTCGTTAACAACCACTAATCCGCACTGGGCCCGCGTGGTGGTTTATGGCCCGTTCTCCCTATCCATCCATAGGGAAGGCTCGTGCCCCAGCAGTGGGGACATAAAATGAGCTGATGATGATGAGATATTATTTATTTATTTAATAAGGTAAGCTTACAGCCAATCACATAAAAGTATGTGACAGAATATTGCCAAGTGTACATCTAACTAAATGATAACTGTACCTACACCATTTTAATTACCTATATTGGGTCCTTACCTATGAAATTGAATTTTTTTTCTTACTTATTAATAGGTCACTCACTTATTAATACTTCTAAAAGTCAATACCGGTTGTTAATATTATTATACACCTTTGATTAGGACTATGTTACCTAAGCTTCATTAATAAAAATGATTATTCATTTTGTCTTTATCGCCCAATTATTATTTTTAAATTTACTACTTTTCATTGTAGCTTTGAAGAGACTTGATTTTTTTGTATGTCTGTTATATTTAGCTAGTGAAACACACTACTCTACAATTTTTATAGTGTTAACATAAATAAATGCTAAAAAAAATTAAAAAAACGTTAGTATGAAAAATATAATTTTATAAAAAATCTTCATACAAAACGTCAATTTCATAGGACCTAATATTTTTATAATTTCTATATTATGTTTCAATAATTTACACATACACTATACTTGTCCGGTGTTAGCTGTGGTTGCCTTTAACTGGATAAACACAGTGCGTGTTTGATAATTCTTTGTATTTTGCTGTATTTGTATCATCTTGTGGCGGTCCTTAAAAAACCAAATAAATATATGTGTCGCATCCAGTAGCGTCTAATAAATGCCACATCCATTCCAAAATGCTCGCGTCTCCGTATCGAAGTCTCCCGGGACCGGACGCATATTGCACTCATTTCATTATGTACATACGATTACAGCAATCAAGGGACACTTTATATGAGTACAGATGGCCTTGTTGGTACGCAGCGGTGACATTTTGTTGAAATCTCAGCTTTAATTAACGTACCCACTTTGAGCTTTGAAGAAAAATATAAATGTAAATTATATTTATTCCGACCGTTCATCAGTAGCGGAACGATGTAGTAAATATAACCGAATAGTGTGACATACTATATCTTTGATCAACAACATCTTTGAGGATCAACACACCACTGAAACTGAAGAGGTTTCGGAGGAATATCATTCATTATTCGACATCCATCATCACGCATCATCTACTTCGACTGCTCGCCGAGACCTCAAAATGGCATTACACATTCAATTGATACACTAAACTTGCACTCTCGCATAGGCCCAAAACACTGTCCTTGTATAATAAGTGTACGATGACCCGGTTCAAACGCGGTGTATACCAGGTTGAGGAAGTGTCCGAAAGGGTTCCCATGACCTCGTCAGGCCCCACCATGCCGGCGTTCGATGCGTTCTCCTCAGTTCAGGACGACGCGATGATCGCCGGTTTGCTGGTCCCAAGGTGACGAAAGGACATCGGAGTGGTTTTTACCGAGTGGGCCTCGACTCGCTTTTTCTAGGGCCAAAGCCCTGGAATAGAGTCTTGGCCATCCTCGGACAGCCAGCGGGTCCACTATAACCCGCTGATGTGTCTGTTAGCAGATTTTTCACTCCGTATAAAAAAAAGGTATAGACATTACCTGGGCGCTTCTCTCCAACACTTACGACCCGGTCAACCCAACCGAGGTCCTAGCCTTTAGAAGCGCTCTCGGGTTATTCCGCTCCCGACTCGAAGAATTTAGTAAGGAACGGGGACACGCTTGCGTGATGATGACGTTCTAGAAAACTTCTGACGGCGTTGCAATCACATGGTTTGAACCCTTGGAACCCATTAAGTTTCTCGCCGATCGCCCTCAAAAAGTCCGATAGCTCTAAAAAAACACTTGTAGCACGTGAACCAGCGGCGTGAATATTTCGAAAATCTAACATGACTCAAAGAAAAAGTCTCTAAATGTCATGACAACATTTCTTTAAAAAAAGTTAACTTCAAATATTTTTTATTGTTAAGTAACCTTTTCTTTTAGCTGCAGAAAAGAAGGCGCGCATGAGCAAATTATTATAGCCTAGGTATTGTTTTTTTTAATATATGCACTATTGTAAACAGCACTATCACAAAAAACTAAAAACACTAATTACTTATTTAAAAAGAAATTAAAAGTTTTTTTTTATTAAATGTTCAAAATGATTTTTAAAGCAAATTTTGTTGCGAACAAATTACAAAAACACAAATGTTGAAAAAATTTCCACGAGCAGGATTTGAACCTGGAAGAGCACCTGACCCGGAATGTCAGAAGGGTGCAGGTTCAAATCCTGCTCGTGGAAATTTTTTCAACATTTGTGTTTTTTTTATTTTTTTTTATTGTTAATTCTTTGAAAGAAATAGCCATTTACAGCAAAAGAAACAAGTGACATTCCTTTTTTTAAATCCATTCGCGATTAAAATCGCGATTAAAATTCTATTATATTCTATAAATAGAATATAATAGAATAGACTGACTATTAAGGTTTTAAGCGCTTACGACCTCTGTGTAAATCGTAACTCCATCATTTATTTTGACTGGACCGATCCTCTGACGCGCCGACCCCAACCCGACACCACTCCCAGGAGGCCCAACGTCCCAGAGGATGCACCAGACGCGTTTAATTTTGCCCCCATAATTTATTGTGTTATGCTGTGATATGGAAGGACGAGTTGCTGTGTGCATAACTTTGTTATATATTATGGTGATGTTGGCAATAAATAACTATACTATTTATCGTAGAAGTGGCACGTGCTCGACCCAGACCCAATATTCGACACAAGTTTAAAATGCCTAAAAATAGCATAGTGTAATTGAAATTTTATATTATTATTCTAAACAAACTTAAATACAGAACTTAACTTGAAAAAAAAAACAGAGAAAAAATAATTAGAAATTTAAAACTAAAGACCTATAAATAAAAGATGTCGTCCAACTGTGGGCTCATGGGAACGGTCCCAAGAATGCTGGCAAAGGTTGGCAGCTACCTTCCTGTCATCGGAGGCCTAAATAAGTCGAGCACTTAATTTTATATTATTTTTTAAAGTTTACGCGAACACTACACATTGAAATAAAACAACTATTAAGGATGTACTCGCGTTTATTTTATAACTACATTCGTTTTAATTAATGTTTATCCTGACGTTTCGAACCCTTTGCAGGGTCCGTGGTCACAGGGAGACTGAGGTGTTGGTCGTCTCATAATTAGTTAGTCGCTTGTATACCCTCATTTAAATTTAATCACGTGCGTTCCGTTTTACGCAGAATGAGCTTACAGTATCTTTTAATCTGACAGTATGGTGTTGGGGATTAGATTTAAATTAAATATTTTGTATGATGGGATCTCAGACTGGTGGTAAATTCCAACCATCTTGATCATTGAAATTTTGCTTTACTTATTGCTAGCAGATGCATGCAGATTGCATGCAGATGGTCTGTATAATTCTTGCTAAAGTCAACACGCCTATTTTTAAGGATTGAAGGAAAATGTCCAAATATCGATTACATGTTCCTGTCGAACACTGGGTACTAGTTACTTTAAAAAAAGTGATGTTTTAAAGGCAGCTTGGAGCAAGGTTAAAAATCTGTCAAAATTCTCAATAATGATAACAAAGTAGCCATCGTTAATAAATATTGTAGTTTTATTTTTATTTAAGCCTGATTGTAAAAATAAATGCTAAGAGTCCGACTGGAAAAATGACCTGATAGTTTTTTTTCGTCAAATTAATAGAACATAAATTATCCGAATTTTTTTTCGGAGAGAGTTTACTGATTGTCTCTGATTTAAAATATTGTCCTATCACTCAAACCAAGCCCTTACTATAACTGCAGGTAACACCAAGGATATCACGCACGCGATGACTCGATTTTAAACAATTAAATATTACTAGTGGTCGCCCAGTGGTCGAAATTCGACCGTAATTTTATTAAGGCTGCACGGATTGTATCCTAAGCAATGAAAAATTAAAAAAGATAGAATGTGAGTTTGGATAGGCATTGACAGATGTCGGCCGCATTAAAGACAAACAATCAAATACATGCGTGTGTGTCAAATACTTGGTAGTGTGTGTAATGTTGTTTTGTTGATTTAATGTATTTTTCATGCATAATTTACAAAAAATATTAACATTCGGATAACCTTCTCTATATAAACTATAAGTGTGCGAAATTTCATACTCCTCCGTCCGCGCAATTTTCGTAAAAACGGGTACAAAGTTTTTGCTTCACGTATTAATATATAGATATACAACTACCACAAACATTGGTGCCGTAGCGATGCAAAAATCAGTGAATTTCAATTTCCACCCTTTAGGATACCGTACCTGTATAGATTACAACGTAACTGTATAGATACAGATTTGCCGATGACAATAAAATGATATCAATAGGTCCAATAACTACCTATACTACCGCCGCCAACTTATCAGCACGGTCTCAGTTCTGCGGAGCGGCGATAAGGGCGTAATGTGTTATTTACAGAGGGCCTGCACCGGCGGGTTAGGGTTCGTTACCCGGTTCACTGGGCCATAATAACTTTGGGGAATACCGGCCCTGAGCTACCGACACCCGTTTGTAATGTAAACACGCTAAATAATGGTGCGAAGATTGCGCATGTACACGCGTGCACAACACACTACCACACTATGACAGACCTCAATAGACTTTATGTGGATGGCATCATCATCATCATCATCATCATCATCATCATCATCATCATCAGCTCATTTTATGTCCCCACTGCTGGGGCACGAGCCTATATGGATGGAAAGGGAGAACGGGCCATAAACCACCACGCGGGCCCAGTGCGGATTAGTGGTTGCTAACGACTGCTAATGCAGCCGGGACCAACGGCTTTACGTGCCATCCGAAGCACGGAAGAGCTCGAGATAATACTCGTACATTTTTAGTCGCACAGACCGTGCGCGTTAACCACTGTGCCATCGAGCTCCTCATAATAATAGTATGTAGATATAAACTACTTGAATTTGTTAAAAAATTTTTTTTGCTATTTTGCTGATGGCCTCAGTCGGCCTTTTTAGCGTCACCGGACAGGGCGGTGGCGTGAACCTTCAAGGGTTCCTCACGCCGTGTGATTAAAAAAAAACCGTCACAGAGTTTCTACAGGGAATGAGCCTAAGGGCGCCTCTAAAGACTCAGCTCAACTCGGGTTTACCGTAAGATAGAGAGCGTATAAACCCGGTCTTTGTACTCGTACTCTTGTTCTACGAGTACCTACGGTGTCTTGGACCTGAAGCGATTGTGCATATAGTGTATCATGTAGTATTCACAACATGATATACGTAAAATCTGCGATGTGTATCATGTGAAAGTGTACTGGTGTTTTGAAAATCAATCGGGGCGATACTTTTGTAACTTTTATCACTTTAAAAGCCGATCACGTACTGGGTACGGGTGGGTGGTATCGTCTCAGGACGCTGATCACGTCCTCTGTACGGCATTGACTTTCATAGCGTTTGTTTTAAAATGACGTCCGTGGTACGTGGTTTGCGTGTAACCCCGGTGTAATGAATAACAAAAAAATAGATGTATTACAAATAGTTTTTATTTTATAAATCTTACAATATCGGCCAAAATTGCCGGCGTATCAGGAAAGGCGCGCTTTAAAATAGTCGGCTGTTAAAGTGTTATAGGACGCACCATTATTGGCCGCGCGACTCTCCCCGCGAGTTGCCAGCTATCGCACACACGTATCACGCGACGCATGTGCCGATTACCGCCACTTCATCATGTTTCGGAGCTGCCGCTGAAGTTTTATTAGTGTACCGAACATTAATTGACGTCGCACTTCTTTTAGTAATACGGCTATGAATTAAGGAAAAAACTTAGCCGTACAGTGCGATGGGCATCAATTCTGGTTTTACCATTGATAATGGTTATCAGATGCAAATCGACTGAGACGTATTTTTGGCCATAGCTCCGAGGATTTTAGGAGGATCGAAATGAAAATAGTACCAAGAGTTGAGGAATTTATCAAGACACTTGTGGGCGTTTTAATTTTGAAAATAGGCTGGAAACCTTTTTTGGAATTTTAAAAATGTGAAAGAATGGGTTTTTTGGGGGGTGTTTCTATACTAAATTGTAAATATTTAAAAAAAAACCGACTTAAGAAAAAATTAAAAAAGGAGTTATTAGCTTAGCTACAAAATGGCGAAAAAATTTTGAAAATCGGTTAATAATTGTGACCTGTAGGTGGTCCCTTTAGATTTGGTATTGTAGAAAAACCGGGTATTTCCGTATATAAAAAGTGATGTAGCTTCTTTGATTACTCGTATTGACCGATCGTCATGGTAATAGTGTTATAAGATGCGGATGCAGGCGAGAAGTGCATTCATGTTGGAATTGTGTTATTTAAAATAAAATGTTTTTTTTTTCGTAAATTGTTGTATTCATTTTCAATGCTCCGATTCTTGCGGGGACTGCGAAATCTGTGAATTTTTTTCATGTTTAGCGTGGCATAAGACTCCACTTTGCCTGATGTTAAGTGGAAATGGAGTCCAGACGCGAAGACAACTGGTGCAGCGTGAAAACAACGCAGCATTAGTCACCGCCACCCTGCCGGCCCACAAGGTGCCTCTTCACGATTCGTTTGGAGGAGGGAAAACGTGTGCTGGTAGTGAAGGTAGCTGGTATTCCATCTTTTGAAACAGGGGAGCCTATTGCGAGTTTTATTTGTCATCACGCCAACGAAATTGAGAATTTGTATAACATTGAAGCAACCCCTTTAAGTGACAGTCGAGGTGAGTTGCCAACTTTACCACAAATCTTTTCGTATTAGTTTACGTGATCGAATGGTGCATGAAACTCGCAGTATAGGCACCCTGTTTCACTGTTGAGCTAACCTGTTATGCGTAAATGTGCAAAATTAATCTCCAAGTCTCATAAACTTCTGTTTTTTTTGTTGATGGCTTTGTGCGATTAGCACATTTAGCCAGTGTCAAAGTAATTTTTCTTACAAGTAATACATAAATAAACAATATTTCTATCCTGTTTGATGATGATGAATGATGATAATAGAAATGAGAAGTGAGAAATGATATACCACCCAACCCCTCGAGTATCTCAGTAAAGATGTAGGGCTTTACTAAGTCCTCGGGCGGACTTCTTGAGAGAATTTGAAAAGTGATGTTGCACTGTTTTGTTTAACAGTTAACGGTTAATAATCCACCATTATTTTACATAAATATTCAACATAACACAAATTATAGAAAATAAAACAAAACCGCAGACATGACTCTTCACTTTCCCGCCAAGAAGTCCGTCTCATAAACTACACTCCCGGACTCCTAAATCGAGCCACCTAGCATAATGAGTTTGTATCGTCCATTTAAAAAAATGTATGAATGACCAAAAAGTTTTTATGCAGTTTTGTAGCTGGCATATTCAACATTAGGCTCATGTGCTGTTGTTCTGAATTTTTTGGTCATTCATACATTTTTGTAAAGTTATGGACGATACAAACTCATTATGCTAGGTGGCTCGATTTAGGAGTCCGGGAGTATACGTCGCACATTCACCCTCATATCGCACTATCGAATCCAGTGTTCGACATATACTCGTAGTTTTCATTGCAAAAAAATAATGTAGAATTTCATTGAAAATTTAATATAATAATAATAAATCACTTATTTCAAGCAACAATGAACAAGATGGTTAAAACAATACCTTAAAGACTAACATACATACAATATAAAACGATTATTGTTAGTACATATATAACTTATAACTATGTTAGCATATTAAGTACTATGCTTGTGCTGTTCCGGTGGTGTTGACGGGTAATCTTCCGCGGAAACGCCGGTACACCACGCCAAGTCTTCCCTCATAAAGGTGTCAACCAGCTTGGTTGTCGGGACTCGCGCCACAAATGCCTTTAAGCTGACATTATGTCGCGACTCCAGCGACTCCACCCTCACAAGGAAAGTCTTAGTCTTGATGTACTCTATCATATCCTGCGCTGTGATGGTGTGTCGCAGCGTACCGGAAAACGCAGTGTGGGCAGGCCTCCAACAAGGTGGACCGACGATCTGGTGAAGGTCGCGGGAAGCCGCTGGATGCAAGCAGCACAAAACCAGTCATTGTAGAGATCCTTGGGGGAGGCCTTTGTCCAGCAGTGGACGTCTTTTGGCTGAGATGAATGAATGAATGAACAATTACTCAAAAATAAGTTGCCAGTGTCCTTAAATAAGAGAAGGAGCATTTGTAATTGATATCATAGCGTGATAACTAATAACCGGTTCAAAAATCGCCCCCCTGATCTCTGCTCTATTTCTAATGATTATAGGACAAAAGCGTCGATCCCTGATTCCTGTCGAACATCGGTGCCACTTTCCTGCGTTACTCTGGAACAGTCACATAAAATGTTTCAGGGGCAATTATCCGATACACCACTACACGGATAGATACAGCACCACGCCAATTATCCCTTCGTGAATGTCTGCGGGGGGCGACCACAGACTTCGGTCGCGTGCACGTCGATCACCGAACCAGGGAACCTTGCCAGGAGCTACGAGAGTTGAAACCTTCTTTATTTAACCTTCATAGTCGTTGGGAGACCGAATTAAAAGTACCTAGAGGACCTATCTCAGCATTGCAAGGATTTTATATGGTTCCTCGGTTGTTGTCGTATAACTATAGATGGCATTCGTTAAAACAAAAAAGTGTACGGGTAAGTAAGATATAAGTAGGAACCAACTATCTGTACATAGTTTAAAAGAAAGTCCCCGGGACGAGTCTGTTTGCTAGGAAGGACTAATCTCAGGAATCACTGAAAGGATTTTGATGCGGTTTTTTCGAATAGATAAGTTGTCTTTCGAGGGTGGTTTACGTACACAAAACAACTATATATTTTAAAATAGAGCGAAACAGTGAATGTGGCAGTTTAACCGCTTTCTCGGTTTACATGCATGCTGCACAATGCACGAGCAAAAGTTTAATTAAACGCAAATTTAAATGACATTCCTAATAAAAATAAGTAGTAAGTAGTTACTTAATTTATCACAGGGCGGGCCGCTATTGATTTATAAAAGACTGTTTTGCATTCCAATGAAGCAAAAAATGTTATGGCATTAGCACGCTCCGTGCTTCTGAAGGCACGTTAAGACGACACCTCGACTTGTGAACATTAAAAAAGGCTGATCCTTACTGCGCTGTCATAAGGTCGAAAATACGTAGCGCCTGCGACAATTGAGACCGCAAATTAACAGAATCGAAAAATATTTATATTTTTTTTTTTAATTATTGATTACGAATATTGATGTTATCAATGTATTCTCAACAATAGTGATTTTTAGTGGCGTTTTCGAAAATAATTATGATCGAGTCAAAATCGCTTATACAATCGTCAGCTAGCAAATCAAAGAGGAAAGCTTTGTATTTTTGTATGTATGTATGTTTCTATGTATGTTTGCAACGAATAAACTCAAAAACTACTGGACCGATTTAAAAAATTCTTTCACCATTACAATGCTACATTAGCACTGAGTAACAGGCTATATTAAAAACTAAAGGCGGTACGAAGTCCGCCAGGTCAGCTAGTTCAAGATAAAGACATGACTTTATTTACCTATATCAACATTTCAGATTTGTTAGTCATATTATAGTCTTGGAGCATATTTTCAGTGACACACTGCAAAAATGCACCAACTTAAGCCTTAAGCCGTTGGTTTTAAGCTGTTAAATTCATAACCCAAAAGTCTACTAGCACACGTTTTTCTTCCTTTTTATGATATGGGCTCCTTCAAACGAAGCGTGAAGAGGCACCTTGTGGACTAGCAGGAGAAGGTGACTGGTGGTGCGTTGTTTTCACGCTGCACCAGTTGTCTACGTGTCTGGACTCTATTTCCAACATTAAGTGGAGTAGAGTCATTTGCCGTGGAAATAATTAAAAAAATAACTGGACCAGCATGTGTCTATACCGGTTTACGCTATATCTCAATATTGATTCTTTTTTCAAATGTAATAGTAGTTACATTTCAATGATTTGGGGTATGTTCCGATATACACTGCAAGCACTGTCCAGTGCTCTTACTGGTGAGAAATTTGTTCCGTTATGGACTTACAGTATACTGCCGCAGTATCCTAGGGAAATATATGACGTCATAAATCGTTGCCATTTTTATACTGTAAGCACTGGCATTTTCGAGGTAAAGTCTCAGTGCTTTGATCACGTGATCAACAGCGTCCACAAATGACATGGATGACAGTATACTGGACTGCGTTCCGTTATAATCAGTAACCAGTATAGCTAACTATTAAGGAACGGCTTCGCAGTATACTAAATTGACGTCACACCTTACAGTGCTCGCAGTGTATATCGGAACATACCCTATTTACTATACAGTAACCTGGGTTTGTAGTGCTAATTTCATTCGCCATTCGTACAAATGTTCCTTTTCAAATTAAAAAAAGGCAAAGTGTTGAAACAATTCCACGAGCGGGTAACGAACCCGCACCCCATGACACGCCGGGTCAGGTGCACTACCAACTATGCTACCGTGGCTCAATCCAACTCGCCGAAATTAATCAACACTATCTATTGTTCTCTGTAAACCAAAGGAGCCCCATTCAATGTCGACAACTACGTCATCAAAACTCATTCACTCAGTGCTTTCTGTCGCCGACTGTATTGTGCTACGAAAAAACGACTACCACAACGCTCCACCAATTTTAAACGAGCCACCACATAATTATTGAAACAATCGTTTACATAATTGAGCGTTATTAGCAGTAACCTTTGAGATTCGGCGGGTCGATGGAGCCCACCAGCCCACCGCACGCGAGCCAACCACTGCAGCCTGAGTGACGCGCGCTTGGCACCTGCTGGGTACAACTGAGTACACAACGCTTCAACATTATTATCTATATATTAATACGTGAAGCAAAAACTTTGTAGCCGTTTTTACGAAAATTGCGCGGACGGAGGAGTATGAAATTTCGCACACTTATCACTACATAGTATAAAACAAAGTCGCTTTCTCTGTCCCTATGTCCCTTTGTGTGCTTAGATCTTTAAAACTACGCAACGGATTTTGATGCGGTTTTTTTTAATAGATAGAGTGATTCATAAGGAAGGTTTATATGTATAATACATGCATATAGTAGAGCAACACTGATAATATCAGCATTGCAACCGTGCGAAGCCGGGGGCGGGTCGCTAGTAGTTTATATAGAGAAGGATTTCATAATGTTAATATCCACCATGACAGCGCCTAAAACAAAAACTGGTCCTACAGCGGTGCACACCCCCACCACAACCATACCGTTTGAGGTCGAGTTCGCTAACATCCGCGGACTCCATGCAAACCTCAATGCCGTCCACCACCATCTTGAGACGGCACGGCCAGCAATGTTGTTTTTGACGGAGACACAAATAATCTGTCCAGCTGACACCACCTACCTGCACTATCCCGGCTTTGTGCTTGAAGAATCCTTTAAAGCCAAAGCCGGAGTTTGCTTGTTTGTTCGGACAGACGTTTGCTGTCGCCGTCTGCGCTGTCTGGAGGACCCTTCCTTTTCCCTCCTTGTGGTACACGTCGACTTGGGCTCTCATAGCCGTGTCTACGTCTGCGTCTACCGATCACATAATGGCGACATGGAGACAACTCGACTTATAGAACACCTTAGTCGGGTGGCAGATGAAGCGCAGGAGCGGTTTCCTTCGGCGGAATTGGTGTTTTTGGGGGACTTCAATGCTCACCACGAGTTGTGGTTAAGTTCCTCCAAAACTGACCATGCCGGTAGAACTGCCCACGCATTCGCTCTCACGCACGACCTGACTCAACTGGTGAACCAGCCCACCAGGATCCCAGATATAATCGGTCACGCGCCCTCTTTGCTGGACCTTCTGCTGACGAGTCGCCCAGCTGGTTACCAAGTGGAAGTTCGAGCTCCTTTAGGATCTTCGGACCACTGCTTAGTATCCAGCAAAGTGCCTCTGGCCCCGCTACCGCCTTCAGCGGTATCGAAACGCCAAATTTGGCACTACTCGTCGGCAGATTGGGATGGTATGCGGGACTATTTCGCATCCGTTCCTTGGGGGCAGCGCTGCTTTAGTGGGAAGGACCCGACAGCCAGTGCGACTGCAGTTGCTGATGAGATAGTGTTAGGTATGGAATACTATATTCCGCACTCCTATCTCGTCAGCAAAGGCCGGCGCAACCGATGGTTCAACCGTGAGTGTGCCAACGCTGTCGATAACAGGCAGGCGGCATACCGCGCTTGGATCAGAGGTAAAGCTCTTGGGGATCCCGAAACTCGCTCGCTGAAAGCAGCTTATAATAATGCCACCAAGTCTTGCAAAAGAGCCTACATTAGAGCGGATGCCCAGCGCGTTGCACGGGTCGGCCAAGAACTTCTGACGCATCCTACGGGCAGCCGTAGCTACTGGCGTCTGGCCAAAGCCGTGCAATCAAATTTCTGCCAACCCTCGCTGCCACCACTGAGATGTCCTGATGGGACTTTAGCTCACAAGCCGCAAGAGAAGGTCGATCTCCTGGCCAAACTCTTTGCAGCTAACTCCCGAATCGATGACTGCAATGCACAGCCACCTTCAATTCCTCACTGTGGCCACACAATGCCTGATTTTAAAATCAGGCAGTGTGATGTCCGTGCGGAGCTGCAGTCAATCGATGTCCGGAAAGCTAATGGCCCTGATGGCATTCCAGCAATAGTCCTGAAAATGTGTGCAGCGGAGTTGTCCCCCGTGTTAACGCGCCTTTACCGTCTCTCGCTCTCTTCTGGTTGTGTGCCGGAATCTTGGAGAGAAGCTAATGTGCAACCGGTCCCCAAAAAAGGAGATCGGTCAAACCCATCTAATTACCGCCCCATAGCCGTTACTTCAGTTTTGTGCAAAATCATGGAACGTATTTTAAACAAACAACTAGTCCACTACCTAGAAGAACACTCCATAATTCATGATCGCCAATATGGGTTTCGGCCGAAAAGATCAACGGGTGATCTTCTAGCGTACGTTGCACATCTCTGGGGTGAGGCTATTGACAAGCGTGGTGAGTCGATGGCTGTTAGCCTTGACATAGCCAAGGCTTTTGATCGGGTCTGGCACAAAGCTCTTCTCTCCAAGCTCCCGGCATACGGTCTGCCTGCTCAGTTCTGCAACTGGGTCGCTGGCTTCCTACATGAGCGGAGAATCCGTGTCCTGACTGATGGATGCGCTTCGCGGTTCATGTCAGTGAACGCTGGTGTCCCTCAAGGTTCCGTTCTGGCCCCCACGCTGTTCCTTCTGCATATCAATGATATGCTTCCACTTGGAAATATTCATTGCTATGCAGATGATAGCACAGTGCATGGGGGATATAACGGTCACCCAGCGGCCGGGCGGGTCGAAACCGAAGTTAACCGAGTGAATCTTGTCATTGAACTCAATCGGGTATTGGACCTCATATCTAAATGGGGCTCCAATAATCTTGTTGAGTTCAATGCCAAGAAAACACAGGTGTGTGCGTTCACGGCAAAAAAGCCACCATTCCTTCCCCTTCCAACTCTTCAGGGTACATCTCTAAGCCTGCAGAGCAGTATCAACATGCTCGGTATGACGATTCGCTGCGATCTAAACCAAAGAGACTACATCGAAGCCGTGATCAAAACAGCCTCACGAAAACTCGGTATTCTGAACAGGGTTCGGCGATTCTTTACGCCTGACCAGTTGTGCCTTTTGTACAAGACACAGGTACGGTCTTGCGTGGAGTATTGCTCGCACATCTGGGACGGTTCCGCAAAGTACCTTCTCGATGCTTTGGACAGATTGCAGCGTCGCGCTGTACGCATTATCGGCAACGCAGAAGTCACAAATACTCTCGAAACTCTGCAATTGCGTAGAGATATTGCGTCACTCAGCGTGTTTTACCGCTTATACCATGGCGAGTGCTCTGAAGAACTCTTTGACCTCATCCCTCCTTCTCTCTTCCTCCATAGGAGTACGCGTGCTGCTCTCCGGAGTCACCGCTTAACTGTCTCAAATATTCCATCACGCACTAAGAAATTTGGTGACTCATTTTTTTGTCGCACTTCCAAAACATGGAATAGTTTGCCTGCACACGTTTTCCCTCCTTCCTATGATATGGGGTCCTTCAAACGAGGCGTGAAGAGGCACCTTGTGGGCCGGCAGAGTGAGGGTAACTGATGCTGCGTTATTTTCACGCTGCACCAGTTGTCATCGCATCTGGATTCCATATTCACTTAACATCAGGTGAAATGGAGTCATTTGCCGTGCTACGTATAAAAAAAAAAAAAAATTTTTTTCAATTATGCATAAAAAATACATTAAATCAATAAAACAAACATTACACACACTACCATGTATTTGACATACACGCATATATACTCTTTTCAAAAAATTCAAAAATGGAAGAGGAGCAGCCGAAATCTGTCAATGCCAATCCAAACTCACATTCTATCTTTTTTAATTTTTCATTGATTAAGATACAATCCGTGCAGCCTTAATAAAATTACGGTCGAATTTCGACCACTGGGCGACCACTAGTAGGTATGTATAAATACATGCATAATATAGTAGAGAAACACTGATAATATTAGCATTGCACCCGTGCGAAGCCGGGGCGGGTCGCTAGCTGTTGCTTAAGTTGAAAATATGTTGCTATTTTGATAAATAAAGAAAAAAATGTCTATCACTTATACTGCGTACTAAGATGTTCGACTAGAAACTATAATAAAAACTTCTTGGTGGGAAAATGGAGTCATGTTTGCACTTTTGCAGAAGGTACTCAAAGATTTTGGAATGAATATTATTTATCATCAATGTTTCTATTATTTATTATTGTCAAACATAACAAAGGAAATATCGTAGAATGTATCCATAACATTGACACTGGATAAATGTGCAAAGCGCAGCTTAGTAATAACTGGATTGTAATCCATCAATCATTTGTCCTTTCATCATCATCATCATCATCATCATCATCATCATCATCATCATCATCATCATCATCATCAGCTCATTTTTTAATGTCCCCACTGCTGGGGCACGAGCCTTCCCTATCTATGGATGGATAGGGAGAACGGGCTAAACCACCACGCGGGCCCAGTGCGGATTGGTGGTTGTTAACGACTGCTAATGCAGCCGGGACCAACGGCGTAACGTGCCTTCCGAAGTACGAAGGAGCTCGAGATGAAAAATTTTGGGTCACCCATCCGATGACCGGCCTTTGCGAAAGTTGCTTAACCTCAGCACTCGAAGATATTTGTTCTTTAAAAATTAAAAATTTCATTAAAAATAGTGGCCAGCAACTAATTTTAGTCGTTTGCTACAATTGAATATAGACCAGGCTTCCTTGCTGACATCTCGTAATATTTTAATGGAAATCTGTTATTTTTTGGCCGCGACAACTGTACAATCGTTTCGTTATCTTTAAACATAAAACATACATTCTTTAAAATTATATTTACCATTATTAATTAGTTATTAATGTAAAACAATGTAAAAACTTTAATATTAAATTAACTGTTTTGTATGCATCGATAGTTAGACTTGCTGCCAAGAGATGGCGCTGTGCTGTTTAGTACAAATTCTGAATCGCGCTATCAGGATGTTTCACAGAAGTATTATATAGGTTGTTCGATATGTTTATACAACTAACTTTAATAAATGCTATCAAGTTTATTTTTAACTTTCAACCGACGGACCCCAATTGACCCCATTATTTACAACAAATCTGTCGAAAACTAGGCTTAAAGCAGTCTTTCCCAACGTGGGCGATAACGCCCCCTTGTGGGTGCTGCAGGCCTAAAAGGGGGGCGGTAAGAGACCCAGAAAAAAAAGAGGGCGTTGTGTAGGGCTTTGGGGTCGATTTATAATTTCATCTACCTAGCTAGGAAGACTCTTAGACACCGAATGAGCACTACATCTACATCTTGTGAACATCAACAAATATTAATTAAGATATAGCTCAAACTCGGTTCGATATAATAGACCGCGGGCAATCATGTTTTAACAAGTTTTGTTAAGGGGGTGTAGCGCGGACGCAAAACTGCGAGTTTCAAGTTTCTTTATGATAGCGAGCGAGCTGCGCGTGGCAGTGGTGTGACAACGGTGCACGACTACGAATACGCACGAACACTAATATCTGTACAAAGTAGGCTGGTGATTTAATTAGAGCAATGTTTACTTTCGTAAAATCATAGGCGTTTGGGTAAAAAATAAGAAAAGTCTTAATATTTTCATATTCATATTTTTTAATTAAAAAATAAGACAACAGTGACCTGCGGAATATCATAACTTTTTGATGTTGGATCAACATTTCATTTGCGCTATATTTACAAATTTTCTGAAGAAATAAGTTTTTAGTTATCATTATTTTACGTATTGTTTATGCAGTTTCTGGGATTTTTTTTCAAATTCCAAGACAACCATGCCCTTGTGAAAGGATCAAGCTAACCTACACTAGTCCTTTTTATGTATATGACCTATTCAGCGCCTAGCACTAGTGACTTAAAAACACGTAAATTTACAAAATTCCGCGCGGCACCCCCTTAAATAATCCGATTTGTACATTCCTGTATCAATCGGCTGGTTCTATAATACTTGTTCTTGCTTGTCGAGTACGATTGGGCGTCCAATGAGATAAACGAGTTTATGCACGTTTGTCTTATTCCTGTTGGTGCGTGCTGCTTATGCAATCCTATATAAACGACGTAAATTTATTTTATTTTCATTTGTGGTTTCGCGTTTAATAGATAAGCAGTAATTGATTTCAACACTTACGTATTTCTCAAACAAAACAATGTCGGAAGTAAAAAAGAAGAGACGGCAATACTCTGCGGAATATATTAAATTCGGATTTATTGAAAATCCCACAAACCCGACGTCGCCTTTGTGTCTTCTATGTCTAAAAACATTTTCGAACGAAGCAATGAAGCCTTCAAGACTGCAAGATCATTTGAATAAAATGCATCCAGATAAGAAAGACAAGAATGTAGCATATTTTCAAGACCTAGAGAAAAAGCATAATACTCAGCCAAGTGTATCAAAACTATTTTCGGCGGCTGCTAAGCAAGATGACGACGGACTTCGAGCTTCGTACAATATCTCTTTGTTAATTGCTCAAAAAGGCAAACCACACAACATCGGAGAAGAGTTAATTTTGCCAGCAATAAAGGAAGTAATAACTACTGTGCTTCATAAACCGGCCGCAAATATTATCCGAAAAATTCCTTTGAGTAATAATTCTGTGCAAAGACGAATTGATGAAATGGCTGAAAACATTGAAGAATCATTGTGCAATCATCTGAGGACTAGTCAATTCTCAATTCAGCTCGATGAGTCCACTTTACCAACTAATGAAGCGTTGTTGCTATCTTACGTGAGGTTTATTAAAGATGAGAAAATACGTGAAGAACTATTGTTTGCCAGAAATTTGGAGACAGATACAAAAGGCGAAACCATATTCAATACATTGGAAAAGTTTTGTGAAGAGAAAGAGATTCCTTTGAAAAATATTATATCAGTTGCTACGGATGGCGCTCCGGCTATGACAGGGCGCCATAAAGGCTTCATAGCGTACTTAAAGAATAAAATTCCAGATGTCCTTGCTATACATTGCGTTATTCATAGACAACATTTGGTTGCTAGAAACTTAAGTGAACGACTATTTCAATCACTGCAATATGTCATCAAAGCAGTCAATAAAATCCGTAGCAGCTCTTTGAATGATAGATTATTTCATCAGCTTTGTGTTACTAATGACGAAGATTTCAACCGTTTGTTGCTTCATACTGAAGGTCGTTGGCTGTCAAGAGGCAATTGTCTGATTCGATTTTACAACCTGTTTGACTCTGTGATAGAGTTCTTGGAAACTAAAGATACAGAACTGCGCAACAAGCTCATAACATCAAAGAATGATATAGCTTACATGACAGACCTGTATAAATTGTTCAACGACATGAACCTCCAACTGCAAGGCGATGAACTAAATTTAATTAAAACAAAAAATGTCGTTGCTGCTTTCGCAGCCAAACTGCTTCTGCACAAAAAGAATATGGGCAGACGTGAGTTTCACAATTTTCCGAATTTATCAGTATCCTGCAGTAACGACGACTTGTTTGCCTACTGCCAACATTTGGAAAACCTCCACATTGACTTCACCGAACGATACCAGGACATTTTAAACTTGGAAATACCAGACTGGGTGTTGGATCCGTTTTCAAATGTCAACACAGCAATGTCACCTCAGCTGGAAGAAGAACTTATAGAATTGACAACAAACGAAGAAATAAAAATCAAGTTCAAAAATGGATATCAAGAATTTTGGCTACAAAAACCGATCCCGCAATTGTACCCTGGATTGTGGTTAATTGTTCAACGATTCTTGATAGCATTCCCATCGTCATATTTGTGTGAACGTGGATTTAGTGCTGTGGCAACGCTGCTTACTAAAAAGAGAAATCGTTTGCGTGTTACCGAACGTGGCTTACTTACTTACTTGCGGCTGTTTTTGAGTAAATTGGAACCTGATATCAACAAACTTATTGAACAACATCAGATTCAACCTTCACATTAGTTTTTATATAAGAATTGATTATGTTTGATTTATTTTCAATAAAAGATACTGTGTCCGAATACTATAAAGTTGCGTTTCAATAATCAGTTATAAGTACTTAGCGGTTTTTAAGTATGTTTAAAAAGGAGGGCGTTAAAAAATAATTTATTCTTAAAGTGGGCAGTAGACAAAAAAAGGTTGGGAACCCCTGGCTTAAAGTGTCGAACAATGGAGCCATTACCCTAACTCTACCATAACTATAAAACTGGCATTAGGCACTACAAGCAGCTATCCAGTTTTCATATCAATTTTACAACGATTACTCGTCAAGTTAAATCGCGATTTACAAAATGGGATATTATAACATAAACCCGTGTTCCAGTTTGTGTGCGAGCGTATGTCGGAGGCGAGGCGAAGTGACTTGCACGCAAGCGTACGCACGCAGCGTAATGGTTAGCAGCCGATAATTTGTCTAGTTGTTCTTTCTTTATTCAGTGATAGTTGGCTTGGCTAAAGAAGTACTTACTATTTTATAATTGTGTTGCTTCGCATTTTAGTAGTTATGAAAATTAGAACTTTAGCCCTTCCATCAATTATGTACTAGATAAAGGATCCGGAACCGAAATGCATCTCGATAGGTGGTCCTGTTTGGTCATACTTACCTATACATTAATCCACTTATTCATAAATACTATTTAAGGGGGTACAGCGCGGACACAAAACTGCGAGTTTCAAGTTTCTTTATGATAGCGAGCGAGCGGCGCGTGGCAGTGGTGTGACAACGGCGCACGACTACGAATACGCACGCACACTAATATCTGTACAGAGTAGGTTGGTGATTTAATTAGAGCAATGTTTACTTTTGTAAAATCATAGGCGTTTGGGTAAAAAATAATAAAAGTCTTAATATTTTCAAATTCATGTTTTTTAATTGAAAAATAAGACAACAGTGACCTGCGGAATATCAATACCAACATTTTGATGTCGGATCATTGTTTCATTTGTGCTATATTTACAAAGTTTCTGAAGAAATAAGTTTTTAGATATCATTATTTTACGTAATGTTTATGCAGTTTCTGGGTATTTGTTTCAAATTCCAAGACAACCATGACCTTGTGAAAGGATCAAGCTAACCTACTCTAGTCCTTTTAATGTATAAGACCTATTCAGCGCCTAGCACCAGTGACTTAAAAACACGTAAATTTTCAAATTCCGCGCTGCACCCCCTTAAGCATTATTTAGTTAATCATTGTTTTGGCGTTATTAATCAAAGGTTTTGTCTCTTTTTCTCAAATTCAAAATGACGTTTGATAACGTTGACAAAACAATATTTAACTAAATAATGCTCAAGGCGAAGGGTAAGGCACACTAGCGCCACCAATTGATAATTTGACAATTACTAACGTACCGGATCTTTTTTTAAACATTGCGTACCGTCCGATAACAGGAAAGCATTCATAGTATTTATTTAATAATTTTGCACTACTTTTTGTTGCGTGATTTATTCACAAAACGGGCTATCGCATTTATTCACAAACAATGGCCATTTTTGGTGTTAGCGAATGAATACAAAAACAAACCTAAAAGTAGTGCACAATCATTAAATAACAGATGTTTGCCTAGTGTCGGAAGGTCCGCAATGTTTGAAAAAAAATCCAGTTTAGCAGTTATCAAATTAAATCAATTAGCTTAATTATTGTGTATCAAATTAAATTAATTATTGTGTATGTGCGGCTACAATTATGTTGTATACTATTACTTATTCTGTGGTTATGGTGGACCAAGTAATTAATAGGGCATTATAAAAAATGCCCAATATGAGAGGGCAGTGTGATTACAACTGTTGAAATAATCAAATCATGGTTAATTTGAATTAAAAAGCAAAAAAAAGTCAATAAGTTAGTAATTCTTGTTTCGTAAAACAAATATATTTATCGGTAGTATCGGTTATCGGTTAGTGATCTGGCAGGCACAAGAGGGCCCCAACGATTGCGGGGCCCTGGGCACTTGGCCAAAGTGCCCAATGGTAAAGAAGGGCCTGGTCTTAACCACTAGACGAATGTGACAGATTCTAAAGTAATTACGGGCGCTACCGAGACATAAATTTTACATGTGCTTGTGTTGTGTACGCTATTCAGTCAGCGTTGTTTATACAATACATCAACATCAGAAAGAAATTTTCAAAATATTTAAAACTAGCTGATCCGGCGGACTTCGTACTGCCTTTTTTTACAATTTTTTTTTTATATAGCCTATGTTACTCAGCGCTAGTGAAGCATTCTAATGGTGAATGAATTTTTTAAATCGGTCCAGTAGTTTTTGAGTTTATTCGTTGCAAACATACATACATACAAAAATAATCTCCATTAACCCGTCCCGCGCCGTAGGTATAATTAGCGGGCCACCTTGTGTACGACCGTGCGTACATATGGCGCGCGAGGACTTAACTGCAAAACAAGATAAGTTTAAATAGATTTATTATCAGTTGATATATTACTTACTTACCATACAATCATGTGTACTCAATAACAATTAAAAAATTACAATGTTATTTTAATTTTCATATAAGTACCTATAAAAACAATCTTATGAATATACCTTCCCTTTTCACTTCTACTTCAACACGCACTCTCTAAAGACGCTAGAGGCGTCGAGATTAGTCCATAATCCAATTACATTTTCCAAATTTCCCATTTTTTCCTCGACGCCGCGCCGCCGGTTCAAAGCTCAGAGAAAATTATTTTCTTCGCCCTCAAGAAATGAAAAATAAACGCGTAAGGCGCGGGCGGAGCGACAAAAAGAACTCATTGTATTCATGTGTGAGCGAGATGGAAAACATTGAACAAAGTGAGATGGAGCAACGCGAACGTGCTGAAATATTCCCGCGTGTCGCCTACAGGGACTTTTCAAATAGTAAGTAGGTACTTACCTTTGTTTTTTTGAAGTGAAAACTTCGGGTCTCTATCGGATCGCCTAATTTTTGTACGCCTAATTTGCAATGGCACCCAAACGAAAAGCCTAAAATTTTTTCGCCTAATTTCACTCTTCAGAATCGTGTTTGCCCTAATTTCACTTCGCCTAACTTTTTATCGCCACATTGTCATTTACCAAATGCGTCATTTGGCAGAACAATTCGTAATTCCTAAAGTTTACAATTCCTAAATATTAATTCGCACAAAATTAAAAATAAAACATGCAACATGCATGCAGACATGCAGCATAACATGCAGCATGCATGCACACATGCAGCATGCAAGCAGAAACACAGCATGCGTGCAGCATGCATGCAGATATGCAGCATGCGTGCAGGCATGCAGCATGTAAGCATGCAAGCACGCATGCAGCATGCGTACAGGCATGCAGCATGTAAGCGTGCAAGCAGGCATGTATCATGCAAGCAGGCATGCAGCATGCAAGCAGGCATGCAGCATGCATGCAGGCATGCAGCATGCATAGTTTCCGTCACGGCTTCGGCGCTGCGGGGCTCCGGCGGTCCCACGCGAGCTTTTCGTCGCAGATGGTTTTGCCTCAGCCCCGGCGGCGAGCTCAACCCACCTGCTCCTTAGCTCGCGGGCCGCCTCGCCCCTCCGCGCCTACGCGCTTTTATATTGCACTCTAGCGTAGGGCAGACAAGACTACGTGGAGTCGGGTTTGCAGCGATTCGCTTCTGTCAATTTATTTTCTCAATACAATTCTATGCTTTTATTCCAATACATTATTGGCACATTTCATTTTAGATATGCTAAAATTAGAGCTTTTATAAATTTTGCGAAATAATCGTTATGCCAATATAAAGTTATGCCAATATAGTTTAGGCTATTTTACATTAGACATTCTAAAATTAGGCCTTTCAATTCTTAGGCCAAACTATAATGGTGGCAAAACAATTTTTAGGCGAAACAATAATTGTACGTTTTAAGTTTAGGCCAAAACGGTTTGGCCAAACCATATTAGGACAAACAATTTTAGGCGAACCGAAGGGCACCCGAAAACTTCTTTAGCGGCGTTGTGCACTTTTTTTGGAATGGGTAAAAAATGTTAAACTCGCGTCAGGACACGTGACCTGATCGAAAATTCGTAAGACGGATGGAGAGTAGACAGCTGGCGCGGCGTAATATAAAATTTTAATATAACTTAATATAACTTTTTAATGTAATATAAATTGTCATGTTTGTGTACGATAGCCCAATAAATAAATATTGTATTCTACCACATAAATGAGAGTACTTTTATACTGATAATTAAAGCAATTCGTGCAAAATTATTCCCTAACCATTCCAAAATATCAAAAATGCACAACGTTAATATTCAAGTTTTCACTTCTGCCGGCACTCCCAGAGTGCAACCCGTCGTTTTTTTTTACCTACTGCAACTGATAATTGAACCCGGGACGGGTTCAATTACCAGGTCAGGCAAAGTGTGTTTCGGAAACCCGCATTTGGCAATCGTAGTGATTAAGCCTTTACCTACAATTGTAGTGGTGACTTGTTGCTTTCAATGATGGAGGCATTTGCCCAACCGTTAGGCTCCAACTTTACTGCAAAATTTAATGAGAGACAAGCTTTGTACTTTGTAGAGTATAGTCACGAGCATTAACCTCCCGTTATCCATAAAACCAGACACAATAGAAATTCAATTGTTCTATGGCTCCATATGGAGTCACTGGGAGATAAAAGATTAATATGTCAGTGGCTTAGAATAATAACGCTTAGAACGATAGTGTCAAACAAAGTTCGTCAAAATATTGAGGCACAAAATACTCCGTCGTGTGCGTCAGCAGCTTGTCATCATTACACACACAACCGTACGAATAAATGTTGCAAGTAAAATGGTAATTTCCCCAAATCGGGGTAAATGGGTAAGTTACTAAACTCTCATCTTGTTTCATAGTTTAAAAATTGTATTGTTGTTACATATGATTTTTTTAATTACTTCAATTTTTTTATGTTAAAATAGCCACAAAGTCAATAGTCACAAAGAGAAAATTGTCTTCTATAATTATTACATATTATTATTTTATTATATGAACGGCATACATTAATAATATTAACTGTTATATACATTATATTTATATTTTTTTATGTAAGTTTGTGATTATTATTTAAAAAAGTAAAAATTGTAAGGTACATACATAAATAAACAGCTCACGCCTCAATCCCTCAGGAGGAGTAGGCAGAGACAATGGACCACCACTTCTCTCTTAAACTATTTGGAAGCATAATTTTATCTCATTATGCATTGAATATTATTTGGAGCCTTTAGTTAGATGGCGGTGAAGCTACGACTACCACAATTTTCATATCATTAGCTACTTATTTAAAGATACTTACATATAACACGAAAACATTACATGTACATGTTATATAAATGTAACAATGTTTGGTGATAAATAAAAATGCCAATATTTATTCATTTACTTTATTGCACAAAAATCAGTATTATCAGAAAAAATTAACTGTTATAACATTTTTTCAGCATGTCAGTTTAAAATCCTTGTAGCTGTAGCTATTTTCTAAATAACTGGCGCTTTGATAACAGCAATCGTGATAAATTGTCTTTCTTGAACTCTAAACTTGGATAAAAATAACTCTAAATAAAAATAACTCGGAACACAAAATGGGGTAAAAGTTTTCCTACATCTAGCAAAACATACATGGAATGACATATTACAAATTTACGAACATTAATATCGTGTTTTACGAAATAATAAACATTGATTAGCTTTTCTTAAAGGTGAAATGTAATCTTGGCATCCTTTTTGCTAGATTCTGACTTGTGAAAGCATCCTCTGATGTCACAAATCGTCATTATAAACAAAAATTGCGGAGCTGCTTACGACACGACGTGACCTTGGATACTAGCGAGCCGTTCGGCCAACCAAGCCACATATGGCTTGGTTAAACTTGCCTCAATCGCCGTGCGCGTACTCGGCTTCTAGGCGTTATTATTCTAAGGTCAGTGGGTGATTTATTATAAGAGAAAGAAGGATAAGGCTTACTTGCTGTATACTATAGGTAGTTTCTCCTCGCTGCATCAGGGCTATCACCAAATGCACTACACAATACAGTACATTACGTAGTGTTTATTCATTTAAGATAGGGTTTAAGAAGCATTTACTGGACATACAGAAGTCGGATGTGTAAAACGTTTTCGCCGATAGTGGTCATACGCATTTTGTCTTATTGGGCCCCACTCTATTAATTGTATTCTTATATTTTTATTTGTATTAGATATTATGTATTTTGTATACCTACACAATAGTTATTTATGTATTATAATCCTGTTTTTTTATTTTTTTTTATTTAAAAAAAAATAACTTATCTTACTATTTTAATATGATTTTATAGTGTTCAGTGTTAGTTACCTACTCCCACGTCATGCAAGGGTTGTACTGAAAATCAGCGCTACGGACGGATAATCCGTAGCTTATGCTGAGTGCAGACCCTGTTTGGCGACACTGTGCATGCAGCAACGTATGCATAACTAATGAATATACCTTCTAACCTTTTGTTAATGAATGTTGAGTGTACAGTGTTAGTCAAATAAAAACCTATTCTATTCTATTCTATTCTATTCTACATTCACAACACATTAATTGTTCCAAATATATCAATTTTCACGGTTTTTTTAACATAAAGTTTCCGCGCGCGTAAATGTCAAGATTTCAATGACACTCGATAGACTGTTCGAGGACGACTGGACGGGGGTGTCCGGCGCCGGCGGTTGTATTTCAGCCAGGTGAGAAAAAGAGGGTAGATATACATAATAAAAAGACTGTGGTTTGTGTACCGTGTATAGTGGCGCGTCCACACAGTAACTCTTAATATAATGGAATAAGAGTCAAAATTAGTCAAAAGTGTTAATGCTCAAAATTCCAATCAAAATTATTTATTCAGTTAAGACTACAAATACCTTTTATGAACGTTGTTCCGTCTAGGTATGGATGTATGCGAGGTTGTGATGATGGTAGGTTCCATGGCGATGATAAATAACGACTGCGTCTCTTATGTGATGTTGTATATTTGCAGTGACTACATTGTTATTAACTAACTTACTATCTAAACCTTACACGACTATTTATACAGTACTACTATGTAGATGTTGGAGGGAGGATGCCGTGACATATCTTTATCGGATCTGCACGCGTTTAGGAATGTGCTTACAAACTCTTTAACCGATACGTGATGATAATAAATTATGTGGCGACTCGGGCCGCCACAGTACTCCCCCTCTTGAAAAAGGGAATAAAAAAAAACATCAGGTCTTCAGCTTGGAGATGCCAGTGGTGCTCTAATCCACGTTAAGTCGTGATGAGCGTGCTCAAGTCTTCATTGACAAAACGAGCGTTCTCCAGTCTACGTGACTCGAGACAAGCGTGTGCTACCATGTCTGCTGTGAGTCGAGACGTGTGGAGTGCGACGGTACTTATTTTGACCGTCGAGTGATGCCGAGGATCCAGGAAGCGATACGTTGCTGCGATGGAACCTTGAGGCAGGCTGGATTGCTGAATGCTGCTAAGAGAGCTGTTTCCTTGTATTTGAACAAAATACTTATTATAGTATACCTTTTAAAAAACCATCGGTCGTTTTACATTTACGTACACGAATATTTTTTATAATTCCTCTCAACGTCATAATATTGTTACTAATATTATTTTTATATCACGTTATACCAAGACTATAAATAAACACACAAATTAAGTGGCATAAACAAGTACAGCTTTAAAATAAGCATATTCTTGCAATGAACTTTAAATTACGCATTACATGTTAATAATAAATTGAACTATTTAGACTTAATAAAATATATAATAACAAAACATAAAAATTAGAATTGACTAGGATTAAACATTAAGTACATAGAGATAAGACATGTTGCATTCAGTATACATGCTTAATATAGGGAAATAAGTGCATAGCTAAAAAATATTATTAAAATTGACTAACATCTTATTATTACTTTAGTTACCCTAACATGGTTCATTTTTGTGCTGTATTTTTATTGCACAATCAAAGCATTTTAAACTTGTTGAATATCTTCATTTTGAGTACAATTTCATTATAGCTTCATAATTATCCTCGAACTGGCGTATTCCTTGGCTCTTTACCAGATAACCGGAGAAATCAATTCGCCTGGAGGTAGCTAGTAGCATATAAGCGTCTTATGAAGTGTAATAATATCTCATAAAACCATCGACTGGTAAAATAATGCTTCTAAATATCTCTTCCCGTAATTATAAATAACATACCTCAAACCACTTTGTCAGTCGGTAAAAGTGAGGCGGTTAAACGGGTGAATACTCGTTGTATACATATTATGCTTATTTTCCTTTGTTTCATTTTTCATTATCGTGATGAATAAGTGATATATTGTGTTCTTTCTGCAGTGAACTTGACCTTGCGCAAGCGTAGAGTAAACGGCGAAAAGTGCTGCGTCGGAAATTCTTGCGCGTTCGCTGCGCTGCACAATTTATGACGTAATGTGTGCAGTTATGAAATCGTTAGTATATTCTATATCGTATTGTTTTTCTCGGTACCTTATTTCTTTTGCCTTTGTCGATAAAACGTTCTTAATACGATGTGCCGGAAAGGAAGCCAAAGTTGTGGGAGCCATAGAATGATGTTAAATGACGCAGTCGCAGCTCGCTGTAGCTCGGCATAGTGATTTAATTTTGATAATCTTGTTGCGTCCGTCGCTGAACAGAATGTTACTGCCATGGTTGATGTGTAGATATTACAAATGACTCACGTGTTTTTTTTTTTTTTTTTTCGGGTACTCCATTGGAAGGTTGCTTGTTGCTTGAGCGGGGTCACCAGTGTTCCGTCGAAGGATGTATGTATGCTGGTTGTGATGATGGTAGGTTCCATGGCGATGATAAATAACGACTGCGTCTCTTATGTGATGTTGTATATTTGCAGTGACTACATTGTTACTAACTAACTTACTATCTAAACCTTACACGACTATTTATACAGTACTACTATGTAGATGTTGGAGGGAGGATGCCGTGACATATCTTTATCGGATCTGCACGCGTTTAGGAATGTGCTTACAAACTCTTTAACCGATACGTGATGATAATAAATTATGTGGCGACTCGGGCCGCCTTATGCCATTATGCCATCGTCGGTTCGTAAGTCTACTCTGGGCGGGAGACCTTGTACTGAGAAGAACCGGCAAGAAACTCAGCAAGTGTCAAGCTCTTTTCTCCCTTACAACAGCGTCAAAAATATATAATTATAAACGAACTTTCATAAAAGGACACTTTCACAAATAAAAACACAAAATATTAAATATTAAGCTCGTGACTGTACCTTCGTCATAAATATAGACACTTGACTTGTTTTCATAATGTGACTAATAAAAGTTATCACCATAAGCCCCACGACGCTGAGAGCCTAGTATGCGAGTTTTATTCACCACCACGTCAACGAGAAAAGAATGGCATTGAAGAAGCTTTTGTTCGTGTCCTTCCCACGTTAGCAACAAGTTAGCAAAGTTTCTTGCCTTATAAGACTAGTCACCCTCGCCCAAACTCTCATACAATCTGTATTTGACTATGCTGATGCCACGTAACAAGTAACAACTTGGACGCTACTGAGGAGCTTCTTGAAATGAAATGAAATAAAATTTATTTTGTATGAAATGTGGTACAAAAGGTCTTATGATAAAAAAGGGTTTCACACAATTTACCAGAAGCTGGCATGCGAAATTTAATTTAAACTAGGTAGGTAAAGAGATTACTATTTAAACTATTATAATCTTAATTTCTTGATAAACTTGAACGCCTACAAAACTTATGCATTCGATTAATTTTCGGTCTACGAAAGTATGACCATGTTTCAAGATTCCGCGAGAAACTCAAGTGGCTCCTAATTCGCCTACGCATGAATACTAGGCTTTTATGTCTCCTCTTCAATGTCCTTTATAATCCCTTTTATCCATCTTATCTACAAGAACGTTTTTCCTTCTCTCAACTGTAACCTCCACCCCATAAAACCGATTTTTTCTCCTACTCCTTCTCCATGCATGCTGTCAGGTTGTGGAACGCGCTCGCTGCCGCCTAATATTCAAGACTCCTAACATCAGCCTTTTTAAAAAGCGTTTGAAGGAACACTATCTGTCCAGTTGATTCTGTCGTCCTATGATTTCTTTTCTTTTTTTTCACCTTTTATTTTTGTTTTGTATATTAAATTTCCTTATAGTTTATGCAATGAATAAAAATATGATAATGAGAGAAAAAAAAAACGCAAATGTTGAAAAAGTTTCCACGAGCAGGATTTGAACCTGCACCCTTCTTGAGAGAATTTGAAAAGTGACGTTGCACTGTTTTGTTTCATTTGCCAACACACATGCACACTCACGAACACTTAACGGTTAATAATCCACCATTATTTCACATTAATATTCGACTTATCACAAATTTTAGGAAAAAAAAAACAAAACCGCAGACATGATTCTTCACTTTCCCGCCAAGAAGTCCATTATATAAATTTACGGTGTCATTCAGTGATTCAACTATGGCTGCTCTTTAGTCTACGAGTTACTGCCATCTAGCGGTAACAAAATGTACTTACAGCTACAGGCGCTTTGGATGACATGCAATGACAATGTGCTTTCAACATGCCTGGATCATTGAATGTTTTTTATTTCTTTTAACTTACAAATAGATCAATACGATGGAAATAAAATGATGATGGTTATCATGATATTATTATAAGCTATTAAAAATTTAAAAAAAAACTTAATGAGTACTCGAGGCCATTCGGTTATGCAGATTAAAATAATGCTGCGTAAAATATACCTTGCATTAGAAGAATATCCTTTACACAACTGTAGTAATTTGTAGGCGTTTTATCCGGCAAGCTATTTGAAAGCTTGTATAATCTAATTTATTATGAACAACGCTTATAAAAAGAGGATTCGTATCACTAAAAAATAAATCAAGACGTCAATGTAAATATTTATTTCAAATACTATAAGAGCTTATGGTAACCAATGATACAATATTACGTCTTGTAAACGCGTCAAATTCACATAATATCGCTACTTTGTAAACCTAGCCATTGGCTTTAATATCACCCTATCTGCCAACGACGGCGCCACAATGCGAGTTATTACAAAAAAAAACCTTTATATTCTCCAAACAGGTAAAACTCTCGCACAAAGGACACCTTACAAAACTATAATATCTATGTTATCTTATTTTCATAAATGTTCAATAAAATCATTAGTCACTCATTTTGCTAATTCTGATAATCAATTTTCCTAAGTGACCAATGATTGTATTTATAAACTTTCACTCTCAAATATCTCTAAGTCTATACACTGAGGCACACAATCCTTAGATTCTAGCTCGACTGTCAGCGGAGCAAATTGTTCCAAGTAAAAATGTTACTCGACAACGACTTACTGCTATGATGTAGTCTATAGAACTCTGCGCGAACGCACCAGCTTATATGCATACCCAATGGGTACAATGAACACTACGTAGTCTATACAAATCGTATAAGTGCGATCGCACAGAGTTTTTCTCTCACAATCATCCTAAACTAATACTATAGGCGGCCCTCCGACCTTGCTTACTGTGACCAGAGTCGGTTTACTTAAACACTAGTGTTGTGTAGATCCTACAATTATATACAGTATACAGGAGCCTAGGTAGTACCAGATTTGTGCTTTGTGTTGCTTTTGAGAATGTCTAACTGCTTAAACATTTGCCACCTCAAAATGAACCTTGTTTCTTTACGATAAGACTGAAAAACCAATAAAAATATATTACAATGTACTAATCAAAGGGTTTCAACGGTTATAGTCAAATTTAAACTCATTAATATGTAAAAAGATGTCTGTAATTTCGGTTGTTACTGTATAAAAATTCTTAGCTGATATGCATCTATGAAAGTTGATATCTTTATGTATTTATAATTATTTGTTCCTAAATGATTTGTACAATCGCGTACATATTATCATAAAATTAACTAGGCACCTGTATTGTATCGTCACGACCTGTGCGTATTCGTATTAATACACACCTCTGCGAATAACAATAAAACAATAAATCACGAATTCACAAACAGCATATAGGTAAAAGTGATTATTCTTAAAAAAACTAACGTTGGTAGTTAATACTAAAATGTTGTAACAATAGCAATAATTAAGTTGTTGCTGCTACGTTTATTCAAAAGAGAAAGATATTTTTGTATAATAAGGTTTGAAATCGTTTGGCTTTATGCTGTATTTTACAATGTTAAACATTAAAAGATAAAAATAAGATAATAATATTAAATTACCTATAGTATATGTCCATGCACTTTTGGAGCACGCAGTAGGACGTATGCGTGGAAACCTTTAAAAATCAACAGTTTTATGAATTCTCATAGTCTATCGTTTTAATTAATACCAAGAATGGTTTCGATTAGGGTATGTGGTCATATTTTTATACATTATATCAATACTATTTACATAAACCCAACACTTGTCACAGTTATAAGTAATACCTAACACTTGGCTTACAACTAAAAAGCGACTAGAACTAAAAAAAGTACAACCTAGTCAATTTTGAATTGTCATGAACTAAAATCAGCTTCAAATAGAAAGTGCAATAAATTATCGACTATTTACAAGGTGAAATTAAATATTTCGACACGCGTTGGCTAAAATTTAATTGGCCGATGCTGCTATCAATAAAAATTAAGTTTCCATTTTGGATAGTGAAATCGAGAATTAACTTTTAATTATAGCGTTACATATACATTAAGAGTTAACCGATCAGTTGCTATAAATATTTATCGTCCATATTGATTGCACGAGTTAAGTTTGGATATGGTTTGTAACTATGACAACAATGATAGTTTTTATAATCCATCAAATTAGTGACCATGGATCTAAGTCTCATAAAATTGTTATGATACTACACACTACATACACTAAATATGTGTGCATGGAATGCCAATGGCTTGTCCAACCACTCTGAAGAGTTAAAAATAGATATGAATCTATAGTACGCAATAGGTAAGTCATGGATACCGATCGATGATCTACATTCATACTTCAATATATTTTTTAATTTACTAAGTATGTAGGAACATATAGACATTAAATATTAGCCATACGCTGCGAATAACGGTACAGTTTTCTTAACATATTTATATAATACAGGTATTTAGAATTTTCAGTCAATGATAAATGTGTAAGCCTCTTACAGCTCGAACCAAACATACAAAACTAACAATAAAATATAATACCAATGCAACAGCATGCAATAAAATTAATATATATAACTGTTTCTATATAATTATCATTGATTGTGCAGTATAAATCGTGCTACATTAGAAAACATATTGGCACAGATTGTTATTATATTGCAAGACAATTAAGACGTTTAAGATTTGTTTAAAACATTTTATAATATATAACATGACTAATTCTGCTATACCAAAAAACAAACAGAAATTGAGATAATTGAGAAAGAAAAGTCATTTCCCAAAAATATTTTATCATTTGGTTTCATAGTGACAATTATAATATTTTGACTAACCCATTTAATTATATTTATTAACTGTCATTTTATTTATCCGAAATTCGTATCACTTCAACAATTACAATAATAGGATAAGCTTACTTCAAGTCTTTGCTTCAATATCTACAATACGTCGAGATGGTGGCGTAGTAATGTAGTATATTTTGATAAGAAACGCTTTTTGTGAAGACAGAACACATTTGCAAATTGCTTGCATACAAGACTATCTCTCAGAACGTCAGAGGTACAAGTACAGAGCGTTTGAAACCGAGAAAAAGTCACCTAACCGCTTACCAAATACGATCGTTATTGTCATCAGAATCATGCAATTAATCCCTTACTATAAGGTCTACATTGCCACGCCATCAAATCACCTGACCATTCACCAACAAGGCGAGACATTGAACACGTTCGGCTGGCACCACTGTACGCCACATTTAATCTCCTCGTATGATCCAGGCAAGTCCCATACATTGCTGAAGTAACATTTCACTAAAAGTAAATAGTACTAAAAACACATCTCACTACAAGGCACAGACCGCACCTACTCACATGAGGAAATTAAGTCATTGAACCGTGTAGGCCCAGATTTAGAGAGCCGGCCGCACTGCCCATCAGTTGTTACTAACTTATTACAGTCCCTTACTTACTATATTTCTTTCTTTGTACATAATACGCCATTAATATTATTTTCATTATAGTTTATGGGGATATTTCGAAGTGGAACTTGCTTATGACCGCTTGGTTATTTAAGCCGTGATGACCGAACAATCAATCAAAAACATTTTAAATATTATATTTTTATTTTATTTTTTCAAATCAAATACAAAATTTAGTTTGAATAGTTTTAAAGATTTCTTCTCGTCAAATGATCAAACGCTACTGGCTACAGTAGTCTTTATTACTAAATTTATAAAAAATATGGAGACAATCAACATAATTTAGTTAAATGGCGTCATCGATTTGAAATTAAAGAGTATACATAATAGAAAATAATATTTTTCTTTACGCTTTTTTTAATAATCATTGGTAAGTTCATAGATCAAATATTAAAATCAGTTATCCCGTTTTAATTGTGGCAATACAAAAAATCAATTCAACATTTTAAGAATTGTTTAACATATTTTTGACATGTTAAATATTATTTTATCAGGTAATAATTCAAAAATTACCACGAAAGTTGATTTATTTTAGTGTTTCAGATAATTTATTTAAAGAAAATCAATTCGAATAAGCTTATTTCAAACATTAGCTATCTTTCGGTACTGTGTACATGGTGTTGGCATTTTCTCCATACAAAATTAAACATTGTCGAAAGGAACAATAGAATGAACTTCATAATTCTATCGCATAAATATGGTTGAACATTAATCAGTTTGTCAGTTTTGGTTAATTAGTATTAAATAACTTTGTGAGTCCTTAGACCTTTAGTTGTCGGTATATAGTGCCGACTGCTTATTAAAAAAGGGCTTTTGTATATAACAACGTACGTACGTACAAGTTTACAGAGCTTGGTAAATGCAGCCGTCCGTGTTAAAAATATAGGTTTGCACTCTCAGCAACTGTAATATAGTAGGGAACAACTGACCCGCTGACGGGGCGGCTCAGGGCGTGGGACTGGGCTCGGGCTCGGACTCAGGCGTGGGCTCGGACTCAGGCGTGAGCTCGGACTCAGGCGTGGGCTCGGACTCAGGCGTGGGCTCGGACTCAGGCGTGAGCTCGGACTCAGGCGTGGGCTCGGACTCAGGCGTGAGCTCGGACTCAGGCGTGGGCTCGGACTCAGGCGTGAGCTCGGGGTCAGGGTCGGGCTCGGGCTCGGGCTCGGGTGTGGGCGTGGGCGTGGGCTCAGGCGACGCCGCGGATCAGGTCTTCCTCAGCTCCACCAGCTTTACGTCCTGCACGTGGACGTTGTGCTTGGACTTGGCCGCGAACTTGATCACGGCTTGCGTGGACACCAGCGGCACGTGTCGTAGATCCAGCCTGGAACATGAAGAGATAGTTAACCGGGCTGTTCTTTATACTCAATTCACATATTATGAAGTTTTTGCTCCTTCCGTAAGAATACATTATTAGCTCTCTGTACATTTTGTCTAACAGTAAAAATGTGTCAAATTAGTTCTCGCCAGAATCCTGTCTACAGATTGCGACACAGCAGCACTGCAGCCGCGGTCGCTAGCTGGCTAGGGTCGCGGCTAGCTGGGTGCAGCGGCACGTACCTGACAAGGTTGGGGCAGCGCGCGAGGTGGTCGAGCGCGGCCTCGGTGAGCAGCCGGCAGCCGGCCAGCGACAGCCGCTGCAGCCGCGGTGGCTAGCTGGCTAGCTGGGTGCAGCGGCACGTACCTGACGAGGTTGGGGCAGCGCGCGAGGTGGTCGAGCGCGGCCTCGGTGAGCAGCCGGCAGCCGGCCAGCGACAGCCGCTGCAGCCGCGGTGGCTAGCTGGCTAGCTGGGTGCAGCGGCACGTACCTGACGAGGTTGGGGCAGCGCGCGAGGTGGTCGAGCGCGGCCTCGGTGAGCAGCCGGCAGCCGGCCAGCGACAGCCGCTGCAGCCGCGGTGGCTAGCTGGCTAGCTGGGTGCAGCGGCACGTACCTGACGAGGTTGGGGCAGCGCGCGAGGTGGTCGAGCGCGGCCTCGGTGAGCAGCCGGCAGCCGGCCAGCGACAGCCGCTGCTGCCGCGGTGGCTAGCTGGCTAGCTGGGTGCAGCGGCACGTACCTGACGAGGTTGGGGCAGCGCGCGAGGTGGTCGAGCGCGGCCTCGGTGAGCAGCCGGCAGCCGGCCAGCGACAGCCGCTGCAGCCGCGGTGGCTAGCTGGCTAGCTGGGTGCAGCGGCACGTACCTGACGAGGTTGGGGCAGCGCGCGAGGTGGTCGAGCGCGGCCTCGGTGAGCAGCCGGCAGCCGGCCAGCGACAGCCGCTGCAGCCGCGGTGGCTAGCTAGCTAGCTGGGTGCAGCGGCACGTACCTGACGAGGTTGGGGCAGCGCGCGAGGTGGTCGAGCGCGGCCTCGGTGAGCAGCCGGCAGCCGGCCAGCGACAGCCGCTGCAGCCGCGGTGGCTAGCTGGCTAGCTGGGTGCAGCGGCACGTACCTGACGAGGTTGGGGCAGCGCGCGAGGTGGTCGAGCGCGGCCTCGGTGAGCAGCCGGCAGCCGGCCAGCGACAGCCGCTGCAGCCGCGGTGGCTAGCTGGCTAGCTGGGTGCAGCGGCACGTACCTGACGAGGTTGGGGCAGCGCGCGAGGTGGTCGAGCGCGGCCTCGGTGAGCAGCCGGCAGCCGGCCAGCGACAGCCGCTGCAGCCGCGGTGGCTAGCTGGCTAGCTGGGTGCAGCGGCACGTACCTGACGAGGTTGGGGCAGCGCGCGAGGTGGTCGAGCGCGGCCTCGGTGAGCAGCCGGCAGCCGGCCAGCGACAGCCGCTGCAGCCGCGGTGGCTAGCTAGCTAGCTGGGTGCAGCGGCACGTACCTGACGAGGTTGGGGCAGCGCGCGAGGTGGTCGAGCGCGGCCTCGGTGAGCAGCCGGCAGCCGGCCAGCGACAGCCGCTGCAGCCGCGGTGGCTAGCTGGCTAGCTGGGTGCAGCGGCACGTACCTGACGAGGTTGGGGCAGCGCGCGAGGTGGTCGAGCGCGGCCTCGGTGAGCAGCCGGCAGCCGGCCAGCGACAGCCGCTGCAGCCGCGGTGGCTAGCTGGCTAGCTGGGTGCAGCGGCACGTACCTGACGAGGTTGGGGCAGCGCGCGAGGTGGTCGAGCGCGGCCTCGGTGAGCAGCCGGCAGCCGGCCAGCGACAGCCGCTGCAGCCGCGGTGGCTAGCTGGCTAGCTGGGTGCAGCGGCACGTACCTGACGAGGTTGGGGCAGCGCGCGAGGTGGTCGAGCGCGGCCTCGGTGAGCAGCCGGCAGCCGGCCAGCGACAGCCGCTGCAGGCCGTGGTGAGCGAGCTGAGCGGCCCCGGCGTCCGTTAGGCGGGCGCACGAGGAGGCGTCTAGCTCGCACAACTTTGGTAACGCCTGGAAAAGAAATACGCGTAAAAAATTAAATATTAATGGAGAGAATTAAAATTCCTAATCACAAGTATAATGTGTCTGGTTAGCGGTGCAAATTATATCGATATGTTACACACACCATTTCGCCCCTATTTATTATTTAAACTAATTTGTTTTCTTTCATAGTTTTAAATTGTCCTATTTTTATGAGTACCACTTATTTGTTCTTATCAAATGATACATTCTTTGTGTTTAGGAAGTAACGCAAATTAAAATATTAACGGTTTCAATACTGCTGATAAGGCATTTTACATTCAAAACGTGTTTCTTTTTTTTATGTTGTAATGGTGTTGAGACGGAGACCCGAAATGAAACAATGTCTTGCGTTTAATGAATAAACTTTATCCTCTAGTGTATCATCTTAAATACTAATTAACATCACATTTATACGTGACTAGAGGAAGGACGCCTTGTCAATCAGGAAGACCTTAATTATCACGTACTATTGAGTACGTGCTGATAGTGTAATTCACTATATCACACCTCCCCTGAAAAGGCTAGGCATCCCTTCCCTGAAAAGTAAACTCTTATTTTCTAAATATCTTAGTCCTATTCTTATGAACTATATATTCTTTATTATTCTTTAATATTTTTACATTAGTACCTAGCTCTTCTAAAACTTCAAATGGACCTAAATACAAGTCATTCAATTTATTATAATTTTCATTCTTATACAAGAGTAGATCACCTTTTTTGTAGTGTACTTCCTTACAATCTAAATCATAATTAGTTTTTCTACTTTGTTTTGATATTAATAAGTTGTTCCTGGCATCATTATGAGCTTTTTGCAATCTAAATTTTAACTCCGATGGATAATTGTCGTATACATATAAGGGATCAACTTTACTAACTAAATTACTAGGTACGTTACATGTTTTCCCAAAAACTAGTTCATAAGGGGAGTATTTGGTACTAGTATTTACAGAATTATTATAAGCAAAGCACCAATATGGTATCCAGGTACTCCAATTTGCCGACTGATTCTGTGTTTGTATTCTCAAGTAACATCCGAGATGTTTGTGCCAGTTTTCTAGCGAACCTATACTCTCATGATGATAGGGTGTTGAATTTAACTTATCAATATTTAGCAATTTACATACTGTTTCTAACGTGGAATTAATAAATTCCGTTCCACAGTCAGTCGCAATAACCCTGGGAGTACCATATCGTAAAATAAAATTTTCAGTAAAAACCCTAGCAACAGTTTCAGCTGACTTATCAAGTATTGGGTAAGCTTCTACAAACTTTGTCAATTCGCATTGTATTGTTAATATGTATTTATTACCCAAATTATCGACCTCCAACGGCCCCACAATATCTAAATATAATTTTTCAAAAGAAGTAGATGCTGTAGTGGTTATTACCATTTTCTCTTTATTATTTTTATTACAAAATTTCTGCTTTTGGCAATCTTTACAGCGAGTCACATATTCAGTTATGTCTTTTTGCATATTATTCCAAAAATATTTTTTTCGAATATTCTTAGTCATTTTATTTATGCCTACATGACCACTTGTCGGCAATAAATGATAATCATTTAGTATAACACGTATCAAGTCTTTATTTGTAACATGTTCAACTTGGTTATTAATAATACATAACCGCGGTAATTCTTTATGTTTCATGAAAGTTTGGGTCAAAATTTTAATAAACTTTTTATTAAACCCATTTTTAATCACAACGACTTCTACAATATTATATTTTTTACATAATGCATTCAGTTCTCCTATCGTTGCGTCTCGGCGCGCCTCCGTTAGTAGAGATTCCTGATTTATGTAAATAGTAGAGTCACTAAATAACATATCACCCGTCTGTGAGACGTATCTTTTCTTTTTCCTCAACTTCACGAAGTTTTCATACGAACAAATATCTAACCTTACATCATTTTGTGATTTCTGCATAATATCTACCACTCTTGGTTGCCTATGATCAACAGGGGGCTCAACCCTGCTACTTCCAGAGGTAGCGGGTTCATTATTTTGCTCCATGGTTCTTTTCATTGAACGGGTTAATACCCCCAAAAAATTTGAATTTAGATTTTTTAACTCGTCTGATGTTATAATGACTCTCGATAAGGCATCTGCCGTTACATTTTCGGAACCTTTTATGTATTCAATATCGAAATCATATTCTTCTAAACAAAGTCTAAACTTAGTTAAACGGCTACTAGGATCTTTTATGCTAAATAAATGAACCAATGGTCTATGATCTGTTAATATTTTAAATTTTCGTCCGTATAAATATGGTCGAAAATGTTTTATAGCCCACACTACCCCTAATAACTCTTTATGAATGGTTGGGTAGTTTATTTCTGAACTGTTTAATTGTCTCGACAGATTTTCCGTTTTCCGTATCAAAAGAGCATACGAAATAATCCGAGTATTTTCTAATTTTCGGGCTAAAGTTATTTAATTTTACATCTTCTTCCCGTGTGTTTAAAAATCGCACCGGAATCTTTTTCCCGTCTCCTACTACTACGGCGCCTGCTACAAATACGCCTGCAATAACTTCCTCCGCTAAAATGACACATTCGCCCTTTATCTCTGACGAAACATATTTTACGACCTCACATCTCCCTGGAATAGTCGTTATTATGTTTTTACCTAAGCCTAATTCTAGACTTATCTTATCCTGTAATGTAACCAGCTTATTTTCATAGTTAATTTTACAACTATATTTTAATAAAAAATCTTCTCCTAAAATTCCATCATTTTTACAGTGGAAGTTGCTAAACACATAAAACTTATGCCTAAAATTATAATTGTTAACACATAAGTCTAGATAAACATAACCTATTGATACTAAATCCCCACATACTCCTTTAATCTTAATTTCATCCCTTACTAGCTTTGCGTCGCGGGACACGCTACGGAGTTTATTTAACCAATCTAACTTTAAAATTGAAATGCTTGCTCCTGTGTCTACATCGTAGCATTCGGTCTAAAATGGCTGTGTATGATTTAATCGGAATTAAAACATTTTTTATATCTTTTATTAGGTCTGCCACAGACACATAAGACTTATTAATTTTTGTTTTAGCACTGCTAGAAAGACGAGTTTTTAAAACAAAATTGATTAACAGAGGCTGGTCCTCGTTTCTAAGGGTACTACTATAATACTCTATTCCGTCTATTAGTTGGTTAATTTGCGTTTCGTCGCAATCTACTACTGGGAGGAGCGTGAGCGCGACTTTTAGATCGAACGTGGCCATGGTTGTGATCGTTTCTGAATGATGCGGGTTAACGAGTGACTCGATTTCCTCAAAATTACATAAAAACTTTGACGATATTGCTTTTGTTATTTGTAATTCTACAGCATCTATCCCTTTTTTACATAAGTCTGCAGATATTTGTTCAAAATTATTTTTAATTTCCTTGCCCCTGAGCGGAATAACGTTTGTCCTTACTTAATTTAATAATAGAGTCTCTAATAGCCTTAAGCTCACTCAAGAGTTCTGACAGGTTTGCCATGAACACACTTTAGAAAAAAAAATCACTCACACACACACATAGATTCTTGGTAGCATAGTTATATTAATTCGTGCTGGCTTACACGTTCTGTGCTGGTCCAATTGCCCGTCGAACCGCTCTGCGTTCTACCTCTTCTAATAGTCGTGCGTTGAAGTAACGTAGCAGCCTAAGTACTATATAGCCCGCTAGTACAACGACGATGGTCAGTAAAAAGATCTCTGAAAGTTGCATCCCAACGGCCAAGGGAGTTGATGCTGCCGCCGATTGAGTTGGTGATTGACTGACAATAATATTGTCTTTAGATTGTGGGTTTCCCATAGTTAAACAATTTTGGCTTACAGTTTTTCTTCTTATTTCCTTCGTCCTTCTTGTAGGCCCGTGTAGCACTATTTTCCTGATATTTTGTAGACTTCAACTAGCGATTTCGCGGCGCGGACTTGTGACACCATGTCACGGTCGCCATGTAATGGTGTTGAGACGGAGACCCGAAATGAAACAATGTCTTGCGTTTAATGAATAAACTTTATCCTCTAGTGTATCATCTTAAATACTAATTAACATCACATTTATACGTGACTAGAGGAAGGACGCCTTGTCAATCAGGAAGACCTTAATTATCACGTACTATTGAGTACGTGCTGATAGTGTAATTCACTATATCACAATGTAAATGAAAATTTAAAATGTACTATATTCATTTAAAATTTTCATTTACATAAAAAAATATCTACATCAAGTAACATACATATTTGTCATTTCACTTTATATGACTTTATATGACTATATATACTATGCTATGACTTGATACATAGTATTTACACACTAGACTCTAACATAGCTGCATACATACATCTAGCTGCTGGCCGTGCCCCACGCCAGAACCAATCTGTTAGCGCAGACACCGCTTGTCTGCGCAATACGAGTGCCCAAGCAGCACACAAGCGTTTACAACATCAATTTACCAGCTCATTTAGAACTTAATGTCCTTTTAATAACGTACAAGAGTGTCAAAAGATGCTTAGGGTGTTAAAACAGAGAGTCAAAACTCAACTGTACAGCTTTAAGCTTTTTGTGAGAATTAAAGCTACCTTTATTGTTAAAGCTGTATATAGGCTGGTTTATGTATGCGGTCGCTTACTTACTACTGCACTAAGTGTTATTATGGTATCACTCGATACTTGTTTCTGTACAATGGTGTACACGACCCCATTATAGAACTTAATCTTAAAGCGTAATTAGGCACTCTCGTGAATACAGTGGTTTTATAACTACTGCCTACAAGAGTGCTTTAAAACTAAAAAAATAAACTACAGCAATAGTACAGCTTTATTACCCTTCAAATATCGTCTAAGCTGTACAACAAAATGTCGCCATTTTAGAACGAATAAAAAAAAATTTCAAATATAATTAAACCAATGTTAGTTAATTAGATTAAAATTTTATAATAGCTTGAACCGTTTTATGATTATCAACTAAAATAATGATCGCTGTGTCCTTAAATCTTTTATTTTAAATATAATTTAGATAATTATAACCTTAAAAACAAACACTCACTTACCCGTCTTTAATTTCTCTTTATGTTTTTATGATTGTTTTACTGGCGCGTTAAAATATTGCCAATAACCAACCACACATTAACAATAAAATTTGATTTGCACTTTGTTTTAACAATTAACACCATCAGATTTCTAAGATTTTACTTGTACTTGTGATTTCACTTTGAAATATAAACATGCGTCACCATTTTATTCTTGTACGAAATGTTTCTTGTTTATTTCATAGTTTTTTAATTCACTTCAAACTCATATTAAATACTTTTATCATTATAAAATATTATTTGGAGTGTAGTTGCTTTTCCTGACACCGATTAACAGCTCTTAACCAGCTAATAAACAGCTTCTGCTCTCTTTATCAGCTAATATACAGCTAACTAACGCTAAAAGTTTTATAATGTGGGCACTTTTTTAACTTACAAGGTCTGTATATCCGGATATACAGCCTTTATACAGCCTCGATATGCAGCTATAAGTATAAAAATAATTTCAAATACAGCTTTTATACAGCTTGTGATGCTATTTGGGTGGTAAACAGGGTCCATGACCAAATGGACGTATTCGGGGGGCACTTGAGTGAACTCGCAAAATTTACTTTGTATATAATAAGCAGTGGTCGGAGTAGGTATATTGAATTAAGGTCACTGACATCAAACGTATATGTTAATATGGATACTCCTCCGAGTTTCCGGATTATTATGATAAAAATACCGAAACATCGAAATTATTACATGAAACTAGTTAAAAATGTATCAATACTCTCAACGCTATGCTGCTAGTGGCGTAGATGACCAGAATTTAATAGTAAAAAATGACTGGTGTGTAAAAACCTTGTTGTAGTAAAAGTGTTGGAGTAAAAGCCTAAGCATGTATAAAATGATATAATAATAATATTCATTTCAACACACGACATCCGGCAAACAGGGTCTTTTGTCCTCTTATCTCTATGCTCAACGCATCTGACCAATTAGAATCAAGTATCCAGGATGACTCATTGACTGTTTGTTCGAAAACAATGCGCTCGCACCGACATCCAGACCAAGTGGCTCACTCACTTATTTCGGTTCGTGGAGTGCGCTTATTTTATGTGTTGTGAATATCTTGACTTGACCCTGGCTTGTTTACTGTCTTCTGAAATCTACTTAAAACGACGAATTTGGCTTATAACTACGGACATCGATTTATTACTCTTGGATTGGGCCCATTTGAAGTTGTTTTTACGGGTAAGTTTTAATTATTTTCACTATTTAAGAAGGTTTTAGAACTTGGAAACAGTTAAAAAAATCACTTTATAGCAATCATCACAGCGCATGAGAGTCCGGTACGCACACCGCAGGGCTATCACCGCTTCAGTTAAAAAAAACACTTTATATGAAACAGAATTTCATTATCGACTTTACAGTTGTGTATGTATATATTGTAAATTTAAATCATTGTTTTAGGTGAGATATAAATAAATATGGCAAAGGTCAAGGCTGAAACAGTGCAAAAGTGGTTATTGCACTATCCTGAGCTACTTTACGATAACGCTAGTGGCACTATATACTGTACAAAGTGTGAAAGTCATTTGAAAGCTGTGAATAGAGGCAACATTACCAAACACATTGAAGGCGCTGTACATCAAGGAAAATTTAAGAGACCGCAAGAGGAATTTTACTTCGACCTCATTAAGTTCCTGATTCTATGCAATATTCCTTGGTCGCAAATGAAAAATCCAGCGTTCAAAGAGTTTTTTCAGAAATATATGTGCAGTACTTGTTGTTGCGTTTGTACCAATCGTAAAGTGGTTGACGAATCACAGTTACGAAAAGTTTATTTGGAGAAGTTTTATAGGAATAAAATCAATTCGATTTATGAAACTAATAAAAATGAGAAACTATGGATATCGCTGGATGAGACAACAGACATTTTTGGTCGATACATAGTCAATTTCCTAATAAAACCATTGCATCCTAGTAATAGTGCAGGCCGGCCTTATTTGATTGCTTGTAAAATGCTAACAGCAGTAAATGGACAAACAATAACACAATTTGTACTGCAATGTCTAGAAAATTTATGGCAAAACACTTTTGAAGCGAAAGTTGACAATATTTTAATGCTTTGCACTGACAGTGTAGCGTACATGCTATCTGCAGGGCGAAATTTAAAACATTACTTACCTGAAATGAAGCATGTGACATGTTTGGCGCACGCTCTTCATCGTGTAAGTGAGCAGATAAGGTCAGAATACAACGATGTTGATATTCTTATATCAAATGTTAAAAAAGTATTTTTAAAGGCTCCTAGTAGGGTAAACATTTTAAAAGAAAAATATCCTGACTTACCGTTGCCTCCGCAACCAGTCATTACCAGATGGGGTACTTGGTTACAGGCAGCATCTTACTACGCTCAACATTTAGATAAAATAAAAGAAGTTTTATCCTGCTTGAGCAGTTCTGATGCTATAGCCATACGAAACGCAAAAAACATTTTGGAAAAACAAAATTTAGAAAATAATTTAAAATATATTAAAGAAAATTACTCTATTATACTACTAGCCCTAAAAGAGTTACAAAAACAAAATTTATCTCTAGCTGATTCACTTTTAGTATTTGATCAAGTAAGGGCTACGCTTAACGAGTGCAATAATGAGAATATAAAAAATAAAATAGAATCAGTTATGGAACGAAATCCAGATTTAGATACAATTAGAGAATACAGCGAGAGTATTGAAAAAAGCGTAGCAAATAATCAGAAACTTTATTTCAAATTCGCTCCATTGACATCTACAGATGTTGAACGATCATTTTCCACTTACAAATGGATCTTAGATGTTAAAAGAAATAGCTTAAAATTAGAAAATATTGAAAAAATTATAGTTATTTATTTTAATTGTATAGAGACAGAAAATCAAAATGTAGAACTTGTAACCGATGAGGATTAAAAATAATTATTTTTAATAAAACTGTAATAATGATTATTTGTATTAACAATAAACAATTTTGTTTGCTTACATATGGTTTTTTATTTTATTACTCTATTTACCAAATTTTTGGAAACTCCGGTACATTCCGGAAGAAATGCATGTCCATGTTATGATATCATGACGCAAGTATCTAAAATCAATATACCTACTCCGACCACTGATAATAAGTTATGTTAGATAATAAGTCTTTTAATATGCGTTTATTTTATAAGTTCAGATAGATAGATATTATGTAGTAACTAGTTTCTAAGGATGGCCACACTATCGCATTAGGTTAAGAAAACATGTAAAGATAGTTTAAGGTTTTTTTTTTTATATCTTTATTTTTTTATGTTTAAGGTTTTAAATAAATAAATAATCGTTAATTTTAAAACAATAGCCGATAAGAACAAAAGCCCATACCTGCACCACATATCTCATGGCGACATCGGTGATATCAGTTCCCGGCAGCCGCAGTACACTCAAGGCAGCTAGCCTGGAAGGTTCCGCCCCCGTCCTGGCCCCTCCACCCGGCCTCGAGTTCTCGGGCGGGGCGAGTATGCCCCGAAGCTTCGCGTCATCGAGGCACCGCGCGAAAGATAAATCGAGGGATGTGAGCGGAGGGCAGGTGGATGAACGTAGGGCTAAAGCTGCTTCTGCTGGGGAACCGGCTAAGGATAGAGATCGGAGCGCCGGTAGACGCGCTAACAACCTAAAAAAATAAGGAACATTAATTAGTTTAATGTTGTTGAATTTGTGTATCCCATATTGCAGTTGCAGGCGCCATGATCGCGGATGTAATGATTTTAGGTGGACACAACGGTCTGTTAGACAAAACGGTCTACCATCAGTCTTCGTAGTTTTTTTTTTGCGCTTTTGACAGTCGTACCACTGTTTTTAAAATTAATTTTCACTAAAAACACACTATGACATAGCATTTCCTCAGATGTAATTTTTATTGTTAATTTATTTATTTATCAAAGGCAAGTATTTGACACGATTTCATCTGATGGTAAATGATAAGTGAAACAAGTATATATTTTTATATAAAAATACAGCGAAAAAATTAAACGCCCACCCGACCCAGCCAGGAATCGAATGCTTTAGAGCGACATTAGCATTTCAAAAATCAAAAAGCAGTGACAAAATTCAGCGCATACGTCAGCTTTCCCGGTAGCATAATGGTCAGTGCAGCCGCCCGGATTGCGGAAGACCCAGGTTCGATTCCTGGCTGGGTCGGGTGGGCGTTTAATTTTTTCACTGTATTTTTATATAAAAATATTTAGTTCAGCTTAAGTGTAGCAATTAACACTTAAAAATAAAAAGTAAAAATTAAACAAGTATGTTTACATAAATTCAACAAATAAAATATCAATTTCAGTTTATAAGAATGTTAATGAAAAAGTGTGTGGTAGTGTGAGAATGTGGTGTAGTGTACTTTCACACTTTTGTTAAATTTCTGTAAACATACTTGTTACACCTATTTATCACTCACCATCAGCTGAGATCGCAATCAAATACTTGCCTATGCCACAAATTCCTCCTTTTCACACTACACCTGCCCCCCAACCGCCTAACACTCGCTTTCGATCGCTTTGAAGGCGAGGCCCTCGCCTCGCTTTCATTAGAAAGCTTATATTAATAACATCGAAATATAATATCGAATAATATCGAAAGCTATAGCCTATAGCTTTCGATATTGCTTTCATATTGCTTTCAAAATGACAAGATGACGCCTCCTCCTCGCCTCGCCTTCAAAGCGATCGAAAGCGAGAGAGTTAGGCGGTCGACCCCCAGACTTTTGTGGTGAAGTATGTAAGGGAATGTGTGAGGAGATGTGGAAAATGTGTAGGAGTATGTGTGAGGGTGTAGGGTATATAGGGGGCAAGTGTGACAAGTGTGGTGGGCATGGGATAAATGTATGTGTCTTTACTAACCAAGCCAGCTGCCGTCGCGCAAGGTGGCACCACTCCAGCCCCAGGGATAGTGGCTGCCGGCGAGCGATGCCGGCCAGCTGTGCGGCGGACACGCGAACTTGCACGAACGACATGCTTCGCCACAGCGACGGGTCCATCTGGTAAGCCAAGGAAAACAATCAAAGGAAAGTCAAACATTTATTCACGCTATGATATCAATTAGGTGTGCTCCTTCGTCTCTTATACAAAGTCGGCGGTAACTTATTTTAGATACCTAAATTCTCGAACAAATCAAATTGTAAATAATACAAAAAATATATTTCATTGTGTATTTCATATTCCTTTTATTTCAAGATCACCGGTGAGATTCAATAATCACTCTATCACATCAGCATAATTATGCAGCTTCAAGTACAGATCTGCACATCAACCTATCCATGTCAAATTTCTTTTTTTTTTACAATCAATCAATACATTTTCAACCATATACTTAGAGCATAAAGTTCAAATTATTATCATTAAAGTTCCCTGTGTGGTGCCAGGGATAAAAAATTGCGCCACCCCATATCTTCCCGAGGGTGTCGTAAAAGCCGACTATGGGACCATTCCAGAGGATGGGCAGCAGCATCTCTCTGAGGTTACTCTTAACCAACTGCGATCGCCAACCCGCCTGCCAAGCGTGGCGATTACGGCAAATACCCCTCATGGAGATCCGTGGGGGAGGCCTTTGTCCAGCAGTGGACGTCTTTTGGCTGAGATGATGATGATGACGATAAAGTTCAAAGTATATTGAAGAAGTTTGACAGTTGATGTTCAGGCGTCTGTACATAACTTCAAAGCTGATTTACAGAGAAGCCCGCGATATGAATATGTGATAAGTTATGTTATTTCTTAAAATCCTGCTCCTGCTTGTACAAGGTACTGTAGAGGAATTTAAGGTGCCTCGCTCTATACCCTCTTATACCACATCTAATAAGGTCATTTCGAATGCGAAGATTTCTATGTGCTCCGCCTTTATCTCAACTAATTATAAAACCAGTATGTGAATGTGTGACTTTCAACGAAAAAGTAACTGTAATTTACTTAATTTTCATGCAAATACGAAAAAGAAATACCTACATAGAAATTACTGAAATCGATTTATAGTCTATTTTACTTTTTTATTTTAAGTGCTAATTGCTGCACTGAAGCTGAATTAAATAATTATAAAATACAGCGAAAAAATTGAACGCCCACCCGACCCAGCCAGGAATCGAACCTGGGTCTTCGCAAGACCCATGGTATTTATAGTCTATTCTTAACAAACTACTGTAAAAATGGGCGTTTTTGACGTCATCACAAACGTTATTATGTGTACCTTTATATCGTGTCCAGCCAGGGGGAGTTGGTGGGGTTGTTTACTAGACCAGGATAGATTATGATGATGATGATGATGATGATGATGATGATGATGATGATGATGATATCTTACCGAGTACTCAGCCCAGGCCTTGCATACGAGCGCGCAGGTGGCCAGCTCGTGGGGAGTAAGCTTGGCGAACACACACAGCATTGCTTCGCGGTCCAGCCAGGGGGAGTTGGTGGGATTGTTTATTAAGCCGAGAGGGGGCGCCGGCCTGATCGGGTAGAGTGGTTTCTTCATTGCCTGCAACCAAACATGGATATTTTTATTATCACAAAGATTGATGACAAACAATTATTTCTTGGTACTTATATATTATTCACTTTTACATTTCTAAATCGGAAACAAATGTCAAGAACAAAGAGGTTATTTTACCAATTAGGTAAAACCATCATACAAAACAGTGTACACGCAGAGAGTGATAGGCGCGCGGTAGTAACATTTTTTTTTAGGGTCTTTCAGCAAAATCCTTAGCCGTTTCGCCTAGCTTCCCGAATCCCAGTTATGGCCCTCGGGACAGGTCAGAGAAGCAGGATATGGGAGGTGGGAGAAAGAGGAGAACCGCCACATAACCATCCGTGCCTCCCTGGCCACGGATGGCATTCGCATGACGAGTTTTTCACTATTTAAAAAAATCTAGTAATGATCATAAAAACAATTAATATAGCTAACAACTGGTTTCCATCTATAAATAGATACATATAGCAATATAAGAGGTCTGTATCGGACATCTTTAGTTTAAAAGTATCCTCGACTCCTTAAAGTGTGGAACACTGGTGACATTACTCTAGTATGTATGTAATATTGTACAAGGACTTCTTGGCGGGAAAGTGAAGAGTCATGTCTGCGGTTTTGTTTTATTTTCTAAAATTTGTGTTATGTCGAATATTAATGTGAAATAATGGTGGATTATTAACCGTTAAGTGTTCGTGAGTGTGCAAGAGTGTTGGCAAATGAAACAAAACAAGGCAACGTCACTTTTCAAATTCTCTCAAGAAGTCCGCCCGAGGAATTAGTAAAGCCCCACATCTTTACTGAGATACTCGAGGGGTTGGGGATATAACATTTCTCACTTCTCATTTCTATTCTCATTTATCATCATCATACAGGAAAGAAATTTATCTATTACTTGTAAAAAAACTTACTTTGACACTGGCTAAATGTGCTAATCGCACGAAGCCATCAACTAAAGGAAAAAAAATAATATTGTACAAACGCTGACCTTGGTGGTGTGGTGCGTGAGCTGCAGCGCGAGGTGCGCCCGCAGCGTTTGCTTCTTGGGTGCGTCGTCCTCGTCGCTGGCTCGCCGCTTCTTGGCCATCGGCTCCCAGCCCTCGCCGCCTTCGTTAGCCTCCACCGCCTCCACTTCGCGTTTTATCTCTATAGTAGCAATGATTAACAGTTTTAAGAGGAGCTTGTTGACCCCGTCCTATGGTAAATGCGATCGTTCTGGAGATTACTGGAGGGGGGAGGGGGGCGATTTTGAACCAGTGACTAATTCTCACGCTATTATAAATAATTATCAATTAAGAGTCCGCCTTTTCTCTAATTTAAGAATCAAATGGATTGAAGAAAATTGACATTTTCATTTAGTAGGTATAGATCGCGCCAAACTTCTAGTCCCCTCTGAAGTTGGCGCGATTCGCGTCGCAGTAGTAAAAAATAGGCGTCAGTAAGGACGAAGGCGGGGACGAGCGGTAGGGCCTGACTGTGTACAGCTGCGCGAAGCAACTTCAGAGGGGACTAGAAGTTTGGCGCGATCTATACCTAGCTTTTTTCAATAATTATTTGCACTTTTATGTACAGCTATTTCATTCAAAATAAAAAAAATGTCGTAGATCAGAGCATTGTATCGGTTATCCAAAGGTCGTGGGTTCGATTCCCACTCGAACTTCGCGAAGATTTTTTCTAATAAAACTTCTTGTCTATCTTGTAATTAGCGGCCCGCCCCGGCTTCGCACGGGTGTACTTTTTATTTAAACATTTTGAGATATAAAATAACATTTTTTATTTTTTTTAATATAGCTTATGTTACTCAGCGCTAATGTAGCATTCTAATGGTGAAAGAATTATTTAAATCGGTCCAGTAGTTTCCGAGTTTATTCGTTGCAAACATACATACATACATACATACAAAAAAATACAAAGCTCCTCTTTATAATATTAGTATAGACTACATATAGCATTGTCAATGTTAAATTCAAAATAATAAAAAAATTCGAAATACAATTCACAACAAGGTATGGATAGCTCGCAATTAACTTTATTGATTTATAGTTAATGAACTTACCCTCCTCAGACTTGATATGTGTTAGTGCGTCACTCTTCCCCTCGTTATCGGAGCCGGTTTCCGACTTCACAGCCGACGGCGGCGGTGGAGGCGGCAGTTTGTTCTGTCATAAGGAAACGCAGACATTATTGTTTTGTTTTATAAACCACTGTCGATGAACATCAGAGTAGTGATAAAATGTATGACTTGGCTTGGCTTTCCCATTTAATGGAAATACAGGTCAGGGTTGTAGAAACAATGACAGTAGTTCCCACTATTCAAAAGTCAACTGGTGACTATGTTGACAATAAAAAGTTGAACTTTATATTTAAATAAAAGAAAAGGCGTTCAAAAAGTCATAACTTTTTATTTAGAGTATTGATGTGGTATTATTTTTATACCATTAAAAAGAACACATTTTGTTACAGTTTTAAAAAAATTGCTAGAGCTATACATCTACTTTTTATTTTTTGGTGACACTTTAAAATGTACGGTAAAGATTTGAAGAACAAAAAAAACTTAGATTAATTGAAAAAATTGTTAACTTAAAAACACGCAATGAGACTGTTTTGTTTTTTCTGTAAGAGAAGACTTATCAGGTAAACACCTGCAGCAAAAAACATGCAGATGTAATCATTGATAACGTAAAAAAAATTATATTGTACATCAAGGTAGAGATATCTCAAAATTTCAATAAAAAAAACATATCTTGTGATCTGTTGAGAACTGGTTTATTTTCCGGGCGGTTCCTGACACGTGCCTAGGTGAAGTATGGAAAAAAAAGTTATATGCGTCAGGCTTGGGCCATCCTGTATATGTTGACCAGTTCTAAAATAAATTTCTAGCTATTTACCTGCATGGTAGGGTGGTGCGGGTGTATTTGGCTGACGTCGGAGCCGACGCTCATCCTGCGCAGGTCCGACGACTTCTGGCGCGCGCGAAAGTGGCGCGGCTAAGAACAAACGTTCAATTATTTCAATTAACCTTCTATAAGTATTTGCCGTAATAATGGGCACCGTAAATTAAAGTTTATTCCCTTTATTTAAGGTCGAAAAAATATGTTATAATGTTGCCCTATACACGAATGTCAATACTACGACTACGCGTGTCTACATATTCCTTTTAAAACACTTGTATTTACATAAGAAATTAAACTCTTTTGTAGTAAAACTTACTCTTTACACATGCCAGTAACAAACATTATTATAATTTATGCCAAACAAATATTTGCTATCGATTTTTTGTTGTAATGCCCTGGGATGCTCTTGCCCGACCTGTGGGATCTCACGAAAATGAATAAAAGTCACCCCTTATATTGTTTAGATTATTATAATCTATACAATATTTTATACATTTTGGGATATAATATACGTACTTATTAATGTCACTGCACCATCGGATTGCAAGTTTATAGCGGGATTGTGGACAAATCACTTAAAAAGGTTTTTTTTTCCAAAAAATTAGAGGCCATTATTACGCTTGCTGTGCCGACATTCATATTTGAAATGCACTCTCTATCACAGTAGAGAAATTTTCCAGCAAAGCACAAATAAAAAAGTAGAATAATTAATTAAATTATCGCCTAGACACAATAATGACGTCCTTATTATATATACGTGGGTAGCGTTGATCCCCGTTTAAAATGGAACGCGAAAGTTTTAAAGTGTTAGCACGTAGGGCATTCCCAGGAGTTGGGTAAGTCCTCGTTGATCTGGGGGGCTATTTTGAACCGGTGACTTACTCTTACGTTATGATATTAATTACGAGTGCTCCTTGTTCTCTTTTAGGTTTCTGATCACAGATAAGGTTCAAAAGTCACCCGCCAGGATCGAAGTGCTTTCAAACCAAAAGAAAGCAGCTACAAAACGTGACCAGGCGTCATGTACAGGTGGGTACTACCTTATAGTCGTGGTTGAGTCCCATGGTGGTACAGGTGGGGCATTCCCAGGAGTTGGGTAGGTCCTCGTTGATCTGGCCGCCGGGTTGCACGCACGCGGGGTGCACGATGCTGTAGCATACCGAG